>LPNX010981864.1:0-118001 GCA_001517045.1 Pseudotsuga menziesii
AAGAAAGGCTCTACTTAGTCTATTCAGTCATGTAATAGAACCAGAGAAGGAACTATGCTCTCAAAGTTAAGACCAGCTAGCCAGTCTTTGGGATTTGACATCAAAATATACTTTCTTTACAACAGCTTCAAAGCCTATTTTAAAAGTATAGGAATCATTCAATGTTTAAAGCAGCCAAAATAAAATAGCTTGCTGTTCGACTACGGATGAGAATTTTAAGATCTCCAGTGAGACAATACTAGGTGCAATAGAGGGAGTCCTTGAAAGACAAGGAAGTCACTGCTCGTCTGCATGCGAAGGCAATGGAGGATGGCACATTCATAGAAAATACAACAAGATCACTGCCCCAATAGGTGGAGCAAATATTCCAAGGATGCCCAGAAACCCTTATTTTGGGTTCCTGAAATAGAAGATGGACAAACCATGTAGATGGCAGATTCACTGCTTATATGAAAGTACACAAAATAAGGGTAAGATGATTCAAATAAACGAAGCAAAATTATTATAAGTTGAATGAGAAAACCATGCCTAAAACAAAGGAAAGAATACCAACATGATGGAGGAAACTTATCCTCAACTATGCCCGAAAATCCATTATTTGGGTCCCTAGAAGACAAGGGTGTATAGATCGAACAAGAAGATAACAAAGCATATATTAAAAACCATGCCTAAACCCTTCCAAACCATTCCTGAAAACTCTAGAAGACAAGGGTGTATAAATCATGCAAAAGATGCACTCATTAAGTTGAGACAAAACCCTAGCCAAGCAACTGTACAATGATAATAATTGTGCAAAAAGTGATTGTGAACTTAAGGGAAATTGTACAGTTATCATTATCTGTGTATAAATCATGCAAAATATGCACTCATTAAGTTGAGACAAAACCCCTGTCGAGCCATTGTAAAATGATTTTTTTTGCATCCAAAAAGTGATTGTGAACTTAAGGGAAATTGCACAGTTGTCATTATCTGTGTAATTATATAAACAAAAAGAATGATAATTGTGCAATTAATACTTGCCTGCAAACCATATATATATACATAATACAAGCCATGCCTATTAGGGCCCCCTTCCCTAAAGAGAAGACAAATAAGCGATGTATCACTAAGATGGAATATCTAGGAAAAGAGAAGATACCAACATAATAAAGTAAAATCGTTTATTCGGGTCCCTAGTGGACCAGCGTTTATAAATGAATGAGAAGATAAAACCATGGCCAACTCTTCACTAGAGTTCCCTAAAGAGACAGCCATGTAGAAGTATCTATTGTTCACATGAAAATCCAGGCAAAGAGAAGATACCAACAGAGAGGAAATTTATATCACAAACCTTGCCTGCAAATCATTTATATTTGGGTCCCTAGAAGACAAGAGAGCATAAATCATGCAAAAGATGCAATCACTTAAGTCCAGACAAAATCCCAGAGTAACCAAACAAGGAAATTGTAGTTTTCATTTTCTGTGCAACTAGGGATACACATTGAATACTAAACACTCAATAGAATGACAATTGGGAAATTTCTACTTGCCTTCCAACCTCCTTGTTTTGGATCCTCATATCTCTCATTTGACGGGCAAGAGATCCTCTATCATGCTTCTCTTGAAGCGATTTCCTCCTATCTTCTTCATTAGGCCATGGCTGCATTTGAGCAATTTTCAATCAGCAATGGATAAAATGGAAATCGCCACAGTCCACAAACTTTAGAAAAAAGAGAGTAAATTCACCTGACGCTGTGTTTTTAATCGGTAAAGGTTGCGTCCTTTTATAAGAAGTGATCGTAGTGGAAGCAATGGCTTCTCACCTTTGCTCCATAGAACTTCAATCTTCAAAATGGAAGAAAATATACTTCAGTTAATCAAGAGCATCCATCCATGTAAATGAACAGACATTGCATTCAAACTTAAGAAACTGTTTTGTGAAAATTGGTCACCACAATGAAGCAAGTGGATTGCAAAATCTGCTCAGTATAAAAAATCATATTATAAGGAAAAAACATACATGATATTTATCATCCAATTCTACAAAAATAAGAGAAATGTAAAGACATGTTCCTGTCTACTATCTACGCAGAGAACCACACTCAATGTCATAAAATTTACTTTAGCCATAGCCTTTGCTCTCACCGTAAAAGTGTGTTGTTGTTTGGCTGCACCATAGCTCTCCTTTATGATCCGACCTGCAACAATACGACTGCCAATAGAAGGACCTCCAGAACTTCTTGCAGCAACATTATACCTAAAAATCGTAATTGGCCAAAAATATAAGTGGCTAACTTGACAAATAGCAATTCTATTCTGCACCTTAAAAGAAAGAATAGCAGCATAACTTATTCAGCTCAGAAGACTCTTACATGTCATAGACATTTTGCTCAAACATAACAATATCCCCAGTGCATGCATCACCTGGAAACATAAAGGCAAATCACCAATGAGTCATTGATCTACTAGTGTAGTTGACAATGTCAAGCCGTCCACCACGGTTACATTCCTGCTGCAGTCTGCCCCTACTCAAATGGAATGAGATAAGAAGGGATGAGTATGAGTGAAAGTCCTGGGATTCGGTGGCAGAATAGATAAGCCTCAGACCTAGCTTCTAAGACAAAGGAGGTTCATTCTTTGTAGTGCAGCTCCTGTGGGCATGCTTCTTAAAGAACTTCAACAAAAAATAATAGAGGGCAAGTCAATAGAATAAAACGAAGGCATACAATTTAGACAAATATTCAATGGGCAAAGGAATGCTCTTGGAACGAAGAAGAAACTACTAATTAGTAGGAATGGACTATCAGAACTCGTTTCATTTTGCACTATCAATGCAAACTTGTTATCATTCAAACATCAAGAATCTATGCAAGAAACTCTGTCGTCTCTATCCTCTTCATTTATTTAGACGACTAGGCAATAGTATGAAATCTACAACTACAAGCCAAACTCCTTAGAACCTTGAATTTAAGAAAGAGATAAAAATCGCATTCATAATAAGTCATGCTCCCACCTTTACAATCCAGCACAAAACTGGATTTTGGGTACTTCTCTTCGCCACTGCCATCCTTTATTCTGAGAAGTCATCAGCAAGTACATATCAGCTTCATGGATGTTAAAAGAATCAGCTTCTCATAAAATAAAAAATTAAAAAGGCCATATATGAGCTTCTATCATGTTTAAGAAATTCCTTCTTTTTTTAAGAACAAACTGAGTTTTCTGAATAAGCACAGTTATAAGCATATAACCATGTAAAACAAGGGCATTTGGTTTGTGATCACATACTTAAGGTGCTCATGAATTCGTTCAAGAAGAACTGACTTTCAACCTGTTACTCTTAGACCATGCTTTCGCAGGTAAAGCTTGCACTGATCCACTTTCAGTTTTTCAAGCTTACCACCTGTCAAAAATTTGTAAAAACAAATTGTCAAAACCCTCTGAAATATTTCGAATTTTTAAAATTATGCCTACATAAAGCTTGAATCGGTCTTCAACCACAGTATACACTAATATATACACTCAACAAATTATGCGTTGATGTGAAGAAACGAATTTTGTTTGCCAGTGTTTTGTTTTGATAGCAATACTGTAACTTGTTGATTTAACATGACTACATAATGTATGCTGCAACCCAAAACCCTATACCCTAATGCGTGTAGCAACCCTAAACCCCAACTTTTAAAGCCCTGGCTAGCACATGAATTGAACTGTAGATTACTTCGAGCACAAATTGCCTGTTGGTAAATAAACTGCAAATAAGATTGTTTATTTTATTTTCAAAAGAATTTTTTTTATAAATTACCCCTCTCTATGAGCACTCGAGTTGCTCTAAACTACTGCAGGTTTATAATTGCCCCCACAATACGTAGTAGAATCAATTGGAATAAAAATAAGCAGTGATTAATTTGTATTTCAGTATCAATCAAGAACAGAGTGTATGCTCCTTTATAGTAAACTTAGAAATGAAAATATATTTGACAGGCACCAAATTACCGAGGACGTAATATGACAGGCACCAAAAACTTGAAAACGTCACCAGACATACCTGGCCAGACATGTTCGATGCTCAAAAACCTCAACGCCTCAGATAAACCCTCAACGCCTGTAGCAGATTGTCAAAAACCTCAACGCCTCAGATAAACCCTTGTATGCTGATTTAGGACCACGAGTGCTCTGAATCTACCTCCAAGTGTTCTGTTCCTGACTTTGGGTGGCCTGATGAAATTGTGAGGAGATGCGAGGGTTGTGAGGGACGAAAATGGAGGTGGTAAATGGCCTGGTATAGATGAATCCCCGCGAGCCTGGTTTCCATATGTTAATAAACCTTTAAATATCACACATACATTTTGGAATCGAAATTTTAAACAAGGCGTCGGAGGGATATGATATAATAAAGTTTAAACAATTTAAGGAATATCGACATTGCCGTCGCTATAGCGACGAAGCTCCGTGGATACAGCGACGTTGAAGGAGAACGACGTCGATATAGAGACGGAGAAAATTACCATCGTCGATACAGCGACGAGTAAGCATCGATACAGCGATGGCAAGTTCATTTTACTTCCGATTTTACACCAAAATGTATGAAACGTGGAAAACCTCTGTGGAAAAATCCGCGCTTTTGTATTAGTGACTAGTATAATGAGAATTACGTTGATCACCAAATACTTTGGAAGATGAGCTACTTTCATTTTTAGTCTGTTTAGTCTTTTTATACTTATGTTGGTAACTTATATCTTCTGAATCAACTCTTTTACCTCTTCCCTTAGTATGAAATCTTTCTATTAGGATCTGATTCAGCTCCTCCTGAGCTCTCATAATCCTCTCATTTTCTTTTTTAACAGATTCCATTTCAAATTTTAATTCTTTTAATGTTTGTAAAAGTTTTGAGGAATTAGTGGTTATGTCTTCTTGTATAGGTTCTCTTTGTAAATTATCTTGTTCAGTATAGGGAGATTCCTCTTCCGCATATACCTCCAGTCTTTCCATACCTGTTGTTAAACTCATAAACAAATTTCTTTGTTGATAACATTAAAAGAAAACAACATAAGCAAAATGATTTAAATTCATTGTTTCATATAAGCAAGTTGAGCTTCATCAAGGCCTAGTGTTTGAACCTTGTGCTCTGATACCACATGTCATAACCCCAAAATTTCACAAAAAATTAAATTTTTTAAAGCACATAAAATGTCTGAAGTCGCAGTTTAATAACTACTAGCAGTTAGCGGAAAATGAAACAATTAACAAAATGTGATGATTAGCTTCAAAACATATTAAGACTAATACCACTTTAATTTTTATAAGTCATATAAAATGACTTGCATTGAGTTGCTTCCAACTGTGTTGATTATTTATTTTTGTCAAGTAGGTGAGAAATCCATGTTTGAAATTGGGGCTAACTTAGCAAACTGCTAACTCAGATGGACTGCTGGTTCTTACAGGATCAACAAGTAAGTGTTTGAACAAGTAGGAGTTTATTTTTGCGTTAAGTTGAGAAGTACTTATTTAGCATGATAAGATGCTATAGTGTAAATTGATTAATAGAAGGCAAGGCTACGATGAGGTAAAGTAATTTCCTTCGCTGTTTTGGATTTATGACAGTATTTTAAAGTTAGTCGTAAAGACTATTATCCTTAACATACTTAGTGCCTTTTTCCAAAATGAGTTCTGCTTAAGTTTCTTTCTATTGTATAGGTTATAATACCTAGTCAAATATAGAATCTATTAGTGAGCATAGTACTCATAATTTTGACATAGAAATACTTTTATTGTAATCATGATCTTACTGTTATTGTCATATTTAATACTCAATGTACTACTTTATATACATAAATATAATCCTATGATTCTCAAGGAAAAAAGTTTACGAATAGATTACATATCTTTACTTTTAACTCTTCTTTAGTAGTGAAGAATATCAATCTGTTTGATTGTATATAGTTATAATTATCTTCTTGCCCTGCTAAACATCAAGTTATAAACTTCAATTTCTTGGTTATCACCATGCTACATGTGTTATTGTAATAATTGCACCGAGAGGCGCTCTATAGCCCAGTATGGGGGAGATCTTGTAACGTTATGTAACGTTGTAACGTTACGTAACGTTGTAACGTTACGTAACGTTGTAACGTTACGTAACGTTGTAATGTTACGTAATGTTACATAGATGTCGGCTATAAAAAACAAAACTTTTAATTATCTTCCAAAATAAATGTCGGCCACAAAAACAATCTAATATGGGTGAGATGTTGTAATGTTCCTACCTAACAAAATAATAAAAAATAAATAAAAAATTTAATTATCTGCCATAAAAAAATGTATGTGAGAAAAACAACACAATATATGGGAGATGTTGTAATGTTTCTACTTAACAAAATAATAAAAAATAATAAAAATAAAAAATTGAATTATCCGCAAAAAAAATGTTGGTCATGCACATGGTTTTAAAACCATGTGCAAGGCCTCTTAAAACCCCATGGTTTTATTGTACATGGTTTAGGAGGGCCTTACAAATGGTTTTAAAGCCATGTGCAATGCCTCCTAAACAACCCATGGTTTTGTTGTACATGGTTTAGGAGGTAGTTGCAAATGGTTTTAATACCATGTGCAAGGCCTCCTAAACAACCCATGATTTTAGGGGGGCCTTGCACATGGTTTTAAAACTATGTATGGGGGAGATGTTTTAATGTTTTTTCCTAACAAAATAAAAAATATTATATGCAGCCATAAATAGTATTAAATATTAATAATAAAAATATTATTTGTGAACCTTAAATAAAAAAATGTGCCTTTTGGTCTGAATCACATTAAAGCCGATAGTTGAGTGCAATACTTAAGAAGAGGTCTGCACCTCCAAAGATTTGATCCCTCTCGGCGCTTGATAGAGCCTGGGATTTGGATCTATGCTGGTACAATACCACATTGTTTATAATATTACTAAGTAATTTTACTTGTATCCTTAGGTAGTTCTACTACCTTGTAATCACCATGATGTAGTCTAATTATTGGTTTGATTTATTCTTAAGTTTGGTTCTTTATAGAAAAAAACAAGAACACTAGCCCCAAAGTATGGATTAAACCATAGCACTGTCGACCTTATGAAATTGTAAGATTTATTCTAAGGTGGAAATACTACCTAACAACTATTTCCATAAAGTTGAACTATAGGTAGATCACCTTATCAGTTTTGCTCTTACATAAAACTAGTTCTAAAACATAGTTTAAAATCATCGAAGACAAGGTTTGTATGAAGAGCAATTAAAAGTAGGAAGGACTAAGGTCGAAGGCATAAGTTTCATTATTGATAATGATATATATGCTTTTACAAAATGGTCGATTGCAATGTTTTAAAAATGGCAAATGATAAGAACTAATTTAAAATCATTATCATTGGTAGTATGGAATACATGATTGACAATAATATGTTTTCAATGAAAGTGCAGGGTTGACTATAGGGCTCGACCCACTTTTGATCAAATTTCTCAAAGGGCACGTGGATGAGTCTCCACCATGCATTGGTTGATTTAAAACACAATGAAACCCTACATTCTTGCATTTTCCTTCGAGGGTTTGCTCTGCGCTGTGAGAGCACTTTGCGGCCATGAGAGGCCTGCTCCTTCCTCGTTTGTTAGCTTCGTTGCATGCAATACTGTGTTGCATTACTATGCAACTGTGTTAAGGGTTCGTAGTTTGTGTCTCAGTTTCTTTTGTGAGTTAAAAGAACAGAGTGTGCTTGGTTTTTGAACTTTGTCAGTAGCTCGAAACCTGGAATTGGTTGTCACCCTTGTCTCTTTCTGTGAATTGCTTCAATATTGAGGAGTTTTAGTGTAATATCCTCGTTGCTTCTGTCACAGAGTTGGCACGAGGATATGGTTGCTTCTGTCACAGGGTTGGCATGAGGATATGGTTGCTTCTTGGTGCAGTTCACTCAATTGGTTACAGTTCCTTCTCGGCTCCAGACCTCTTATTTGCAGGTAAAAGTGTTACCCTGGACTCATTCCTTTCATTAGGTTAATTTAAAGTTAATGTTTTTAATAAAAAGAATAAATTTCTACCTAACAATTGGCATTGACTTGCAGGTTGCAGTCACGGCTTTAGACTTGAAAGAAAAACCTCTCCTACATTGGTTAACTTCGCGGGCTTTCACACGGGTAAGCCCCGGTCTCGTCGTGGCAACTCTCTGCTTGCAAAAATTGTTGTTGGTTGAAGCTTCCAGTAGTTGGAAACCTAGCTCCGAACTCTATTCTAAGCTCTGTTTTTAGAAGATAATAATAATTTCTTAAACTTGGATAAAGGAAAATAATATAAACCCTACAGTATAAGAAATTATGTTCCTGCTTTAAGTATTCTTGCCTATGTTTGTATGAAATGGGATAATAGAGGATAAAAATGATTTACAGTTATTCTTATGATCTTATCTCTGTAGGTTAATGAAATTATTCCACAGTTTTTACTTCCAGTGTTAGTTAATACAATAGTATTTAGTTTTTAATTCATTGTACTTGAATAATCTCGATTCTCAGTAAAATATTTTTAGTTTGTAAAGATAAAAGGATTATAAAAAATCCTTATCCTGGTCTTGTTAAATTAATATTAAAGTTGTTTTTCTATTATCTTTTACATGCTTCTTCAAATGTTAGTTATTTATTTACTGTAATATTTATTTTATTCCTGTCAGTATACTAATGCTGTAGAAATAATATTTCTACCATTTTCTTATGCATGGGTAAGTTTAAGTAAAACAATAAGTGTAACAATTCATAATACTGCTTTTTCATTGTATTTGTAAATATTGAAATAAAGTCTATTTCTATTTACATACAGATGCAAAATCATATTTACTATTCTCATTCCATTACAAGAATTATTTCATTTACTTAAAACAATCTAACTGTGCTAGAGAACGGCCTGAGATCAGGTGTGGAAAAACACAGCTTAGAAATTTAATTTATATCTACTTCAGTAAATACATATTCATTCCATTTCTGCTATAATCTATAATTTATACTACATCTAACATTTCACAGTTACTTTTTATTCCTAAGCCTAAACATTTGACATGCATGTATTAGATAAACTAAGATTTACTTAACCAAGACAGTAAAAATAAAACAGAACCTGTTGAGGACAAGACAACAACAGCTTAAGGAGGATGTTCCTCCCTACCAATCTCCTAGTGAGCGCTCAAACAATGCTTCCTCAAGACCCCCGAGCCTATTCATGGTCTTCTTGGCTGAGAACTGGGTGGAGAATGCAACTGTAGAACCCTCTGTCACCTGACTGGTTCAATACCTTAGTAAAAACAATCTGCTCTCAGCAGTATGATCTTCAGCTTAAAAGCTGCAACTAGATCAATCTCAACAATTATCGCCTCAAACACTTTCCAGATTCCCCTCCATTGAATTTCTCTTGAGTAAATTCATTCACCCTGAATGATCACTTCTCTAGAATGAGTAGCCTCAGCTCTCTTCAATGGGAAATTTTATAGAGATGCCTAGGTCTTCTAGGTCAGTTTTCATTAATTGAGCCACCTGCTCTAATTCCACTTTATTGGGGAATCATGACCACAAATATAGGGAGGTTGCCACCTGCAACAGTTGGAAATGGTTTGAGGATGCTGCCACAAGTCAGTTTGCTCTCCATCCAGTCTCCTCCACCAATTTGACCAGTAAACACTCTTTTAAAAGCTCTCCTAAGCTGTTGTGTACTCATTCATTTATTTATAAAAATATTTTGAATTTACATTAAATATTCTTGACCCCACTAGTCATCAATTACAACTTAGCATAAAATTTAACATAATGTTTCTCAAATAATGTAAAATTGTTTTTGCAAATTGGGGCATGTGACAAGGGCCAACTGTAATGACGGAATGTAAAGGAGCAGGGTGGGTACACTTTTTCGGGTAGAAATGTTGGTAGGGTGGGCATTTCTTAACAGGCTCATGACATTCTTTGAAGATTGAAGGCCAGAAATAGCCAACATGAAGGATTTTCTGGGCTGTAGCCATCCTAGAAAGATGACTGCCACATGCGCCTGAGTGGAAATCATTAAGGACTTGTTCAACCTCCTCATGTGTAAGGAATCGTCGGAGAATGGAATCGATACCACATCTATACAATGCATCATTTAAGATAAGGTAGTATTTCGCGTGGTGGCAGATACGACGACAATCATCATGGGTTATATTGGGCTGAAATCTTTGAGTTTGGAGATAAATGATTAAATATCCATACCATGGGTCTGTTGTGCTTATCAAGAACAAGAATTCATCTAGAAATGGATCACTAGGCTCAGTGTCCATCAAAGCACAGGGAAGGCCACACATCAGCTCTGCAAAGACAAAGGATTTCTTTGAAGTGGCCTTGGAAAACTCAAGGTCGAATTCCTGCAGGATGACAATCCAACATGAATATTTCCCTCCTAGCACCCGACGAGTCAGGATATATTACATAAGGCTATGATCTACATGTACCATGGTAGTGTGAAGCAGGATGTAATGACGAAAATTCTAAACATCAATGACCGTAGCCAATGATAACTTCTCCACAAACAAGTATCAGGTCTCACAATCAATGAGATTCTTACTGGCATAATATATCACGTGCTCCTGACCATTGGGATCTTCTTATGCTAAAACCATTCCAATGGTAGTAGTGGAGGAAAAAACATATAAGAGAACATCCTTAGGCTTAGTCAGTAACAATGCTTTCTTACCAAAAGTTTTTTCTTCCGACCGAGCAGGATAATCTTCTATGCTTTCCTTCTCAACCTCTACCCTCTTAGCTTCTTCATAAGTTTCTGATAATGTAGGTTTGACTGACGTCTTGGAAAACATGGCCAATTCAGGCCCTAGAGCTGAAGGATAGTATTCAATCAGAACTTTATCAGATGGTTTATCAGCTGCAGAATTTTTTTTTAGATAAGCAACAAATCTTTGAGTGAAACTATGCACTTTTTCCTTCCTTTCTTTTTTTAATGCGCATAACCCTTTCATTAGAGCTGCATGAGTTTTCTGGACTGCATATTTACTTCTGAATATTCTCTCAAATGTGTCCCAGTTTGTGATTGAATTTGCAGGCAAATCAAAATACCATGAGGCTGCTGCTCCCTTCAGGGTATGTGGAAACAATTTGCAGACTACATCTTCATGTTCTTCAGCTCGTAGTCCTTCTAGAGCCAAGTAAAATATTTGCAAATGATCATCTACCAAAATATTTTCACTCGGGTCATACTTAGGAAATATTTTCTCAAAGGCTTGAGGCAAATCATGCAAAGGAGGTGTTAGGTTTAATGGTGACCTAGCCATCCAACTGAGGTGGTGGATTTGGTGGGTTGGGTGGCTAATTTGTGTTTACATTAGCCATGATTCTGGGTGGAGAATGAGGTGGTGGATGAACAGGGGTATGAACATGTGAACAGTAAGGTGTATCTGGGTCCAACTGATTTAGAGGTTGAACAACTTCTTGTAAGGCTATTTCTACCAATTCTTCAAAATATTCAACCAACACTGCATCTTCCAATATAGGGCGGTCTTTCTTTCGATGTTCTCTTCTGGGTAAGATAGGAATAATTGGTAAACCTCCAATATTCTTCGCATATGCCCTGGTAAATCTTCTCAGATCATCAACTGCTTCGTTATCGAAAGAATACAGATGCTCTTTACCCTTCTCTTCCAGATTTGGATTGGGAAACAAACTGCTTTCAGAACTGTCACCGGTGGAATAATATCGAGAAAATGGGTTTCCTCGGCCAGCCATGCACTGGATTCCCTCCTTCTAGTGCCAAAAACTGTTGAGGCTTGGAAAATTGCAAGTAACAACAGTTAGGGATTCTCCCCAATAAACGTTCCCAGCTAGCCTGTTATTGTTTGGTATGGGGAATCCGTCTGGTTTACGGTCCGGCTACCGTAGGTCAAGTAACAAAATAAAAGGTTTTACCGGTTACGGCCCGGTCCACCGTGTATAATTTTAGTTTTTGTATTTAAGTATGATATGCAAGTGCCTATCTAAAAATGCAAATTGATAGAGAATACGAGGAGCAGTCACAATGTGATGTGCAGGTTCTTACCTCTCATCTTAACTCTCACGCATCTAAATCACACATAGCAAGAAAACTAAAATCAACTAACTAACCTATCCCTAGGGAGCAAGATTATCATTTATCAATGAGTAATGTATTTCTGTGCATGCATTAAGAAAAATCACAGATAGTTGTTACTTATTTCAAAACACATGAACATTAATAGATATATGAACAACAAGATAGCTTATTGTTTATGAAAAGCCTTCATTACTCACAGTGGAAATTTCATAGAATAAACTAGAGCGCATTCATAACAAGAACATAGGTTCAAAGAGTTAGAACGATCTCACAGTTAATGGACACAAGTTGAAAACGAAATAGTTCACATTCAACAGATACATAGCACAACATTTGAAACATTCCACCAAGCTTTCTCCAACAGGAAACTTGTAATTCTTTATTGCAAAAGGAAATATTTCTTCTGACAACATACTTTCACAAATATATCTAGGAAAAATTCACCTCTTACATCTAACTCTCCTATATTTATACAAAACAATAGAACCTTTGGGCTGCCCCCTGTGACCTTTGGGCTCCCCTTGTGACCTTTGGGCTCCCCCCAACCATTCGCTCTCACAATTTTTTCTTTTAGTGCGTGTTGTACAATACATTATATTTAATTAAAATTTAATATCACTTTTATAAAGAGGGACCAGCTTGGTCGTTGATGAGCTTTTCCCAAGCCTGGGCCTCTGCTGCTATCGATCTGTTGAGATCTCAGACCCTCACTTTCTTCTTCGCTTTCTTCATCTCTACTTCTTCATTTTATTTCTCTCCCTTCCTTGTTGCCTCCTTCTTTCTGCTTTGTCTTCTAGACATATCTTCTTTGCAGCAGCAACCACCCTATCATGAAAATAACAGATTTTTAGACCATTTAGCGTCTAACAAAGTAACACAAACTGTATCAATACATGCATTATGTAAAATGAACTATAAACAATATTAATGCATGAAAAGATAAGGCAAATAAAATCCTGCAAGCTGGGTCCGAAAATCCTCTAAGCCCACTATCAAACTAAAATCACAATCCCGATAGAACAGACTCTTTATCTCAAACCAGGCCACATCTGAACTAACTCGAAACCCTCTGATGAAACTTATGAACCAAAACTATGTAACCACCACTCCTCAAAACACCAAGCCTCAAACTGCGCTCTTCCTCTCAGAAAAAACCCTGACTCGACTAGCACCCACGGGAAATCTCCACCATTCCATAAAATAGAGTAAAAGCACAGCAAAATCGGTGGGAAAACCCTATCGGCAGTTGGAAGCAAAAGACGCTAAGCATCAGGAAAATAATCCACTAAACAACCACAATGGTAGGTAGCATAAATACTACGGGTTTTGCGACAAAAATAACATCGGTGATCGGAGGCTCTGAGCATTATGCATCAGATGATTAGTCCTCAACCCTTCTGTAGTGTCGGCACTCCCAAATGCTAAAAACCACCAATAGTTAAGCGTCGGAGATCGGAACCACTAATGCATCGGCAGTATAATTCACTACGCAGCCGCAATGGTGGGAGATAGACTAACTACGGCTCCCACGACAATAGAAAATCATCGGCGATCGGAAGAACTAAGGACTATGGATCGACGATTCAAAGCTTAACGCTGCAGCCGTGTCGGTAACACAAAGGACTAGCCCTCCGATCAAATTCAAACATCATTTCAATAGCAATAAAGTCAAAAAGGATTTAAACAATAAAACCAAAAAGACCTCGTAAAGCGCATCGTGAAAACAGGACTGTCCATTGGTGGCATAGAGAACTAATGCCCCGATTCGTTGTTCAACTGACTTCTGACAACGATCATTGAAAAAATCAGAAACATTAAGTACTTCAAATAAACCGAAAGGATTTTCAGCTGGGAGAGGGAAATAATAGTTCATTCAACCTCCGACACAGCGAAACAAACAGCCAACTCATCATCCTACCTCCAACAGCGATAAAAATCACCAAAAATCAGACCTTAAGCTCCAAACAATCAAACAAAACTCCACAGTCAAAAACATTGGCTAGACAAAGGGGAATTTAGATCATACAACTTCCAAAATGAAGGAAACAATTGACCTCAATACAAACTCAAGAAAATTCAAATTTGTAGCAGAAGGAAAACATAGTTCAGGAATCCAAAACAATCCCAGGCAAGATAAAATCAAAAGGAGGGTCCAAAATTTTAAAAATTTGGGAAAAAAGTTGCAGCTGCAACAAGAGGTTAAGTGAATGCATGAGATTTTGACAAAAACGTAAATCCATGCAAATATGAAATGCAGATAATTTCACTTTACTTTTCAATACATGCCTACCTATGGGAAGGAAAGAGTATTTTTCTTTTCAATTTTTTGTTTTGAAACCAAAATTTTTCCCAAATAACTACACTAAACCAAACTCTTTCTGAGAAAGGGAACAAGTAACAAACTTCAAACTAATTTAAAAGCAAGAAGAATAGGGTGAGATCTATTTTTCTAAGAAGAAAGCCAAAAACTCATTCAAAGGCACAATCAACACTTTTTCAACTTTTTCTTTAAAACGAGAAAGATCTAACTTAAAACTACTAATAGTTTTCTTCTCATGAGATAAAAAATGTAAAAGAAAGAGAAGAAAGATGGAGATCTGAAAGCTGATGATGCTAATCAGAGGTCCAATTATTCGTCCTCCAACAAAAATATGAATAACTCTCAACAAAAAAATTTCTTTTTCAAAGAAAAGAGAAGTCCTTCACAAACTTTTAATGAAAAATGAAACAAGCTATCAATTAAATAAGTCTTTCTTTTCAGGTTTATCTAACAATAAGACTGATATCTAACCAATGCTAATCTCTCAAATAACACTCCTTTTGAAAAATTCGAAACCAAGCGTACAAGACAATGAAAAGATGAACCTATCCTAGATCTTTGATTTTAACAAGACAAGCCTTCCACCACATCAAACTCGAGATTCAAGCACTCAGATATCTTTAATACAAACCTAGACATTTAGAACTAAAAGCAACTAAACCAAAATTTTTTGTGCAAAAAACTTTAAAAAACCAAGCTTGAAAAGGCCTACCTGGCACCGCATGCAGAGAGTCATTAACATAGCGGTTTTGATCGAGAACCACTTTCTGATTACTAGTCACAAGTGGTGGCACGGTTCCCTGCTAACTGAGTTCAGGTGGTGGCACCGCTTATTGCCTGCAGTGCATGCGCGGTTCCCTGTAGATGTGCAAACAAAAAAAGATGGCGAAAAAAGAAAAGTTAGATCACTATGCAACAGGCGTCTAAATCATGAAATAACAGTATTTAAGAGCTATCGACCCTTGGTTTCTTCCCTAGATGGATCCAATGGGTGCATAACCTCATCTCCTCATGATATGTTGTGATCCTCATAAATGGCTCCCCTTCTCAACCCTTCTTTTGGGATTAGATAAGATGACTCCCTCGTTCCCTTCCTCTTATTCTTATGGTAGAAGTATTAGGAAGATGTATGAAGCATGACACTTTTGAAGACCATCTTAAGTGCCTTTTACATCCACAACAATATGAACCCTATTTTTTCCTTCAATTTGTGAATGATACACTTCTCATGGGTTATTCATCAACTACTGAATCCTGAACCTTCAAATCCATCCTAGAACCTTTACTTCTTGCCTTTAGGACCATGGTCAACCATAAAAAATACCATATTTTCTTTCTCAACACCCCTCCCATTACACAATAAACATTACCCAGAACATTTGATTTCAAATAGAACCTTGCCAACAAAGTATCTTGGAACCCCTCTCTTCCTCAATACTACTAGGAACTTTTCATGGGACGATCTTCTTTCCAAATTAGAACCCAATCATAGTTTAGAATATTTAGAGCTCTTAACTTATAGGGCATAATACCGTTTTAAAATCCATCCTATAAGCTATGTCTATGTACGTCTTCTCACTTTTTTTTCCCCTTGCGTGACTCTTAAAGCCATACAATGTATGCAACAAACATTTATTTACGGAGGGGGATAAAAATAAAAGAAAATGGGCTTTGATCTCTTTAGCATCCCCAAATCCATAAGGGAGGCTAGGATTCAAAGACAACCTTCTCTTTATCAAGATTTTGGTTAGAAACATATGGTGGCATTAGGTCACCAATCCTACTAAACTTTGGAGTCAAATATGGAAAACCACATATGTAGAAGTTATGCCCACTCAATAATTAATTCATATGAATGTCATGCTTGTGGGATCAATAAGTTGGAATAACGCTTGAAAAATAATGGGCATTGATTATGGGAGGTAAGAAATGGTCAATCAACCCTATCATCAAGTGACTCGTGATAATAGCTCCCTGAACTAGAGGATAATACCTCCCTCTCTCATATTCAAAGACAATGTCAACACCAAAAATGGTCCACAATTCTATTTAATTGCAAGAGGATGTGGATCCAAACTTCTCCACATGGAGTATCTAGAAATATATGCCCAACATAGGAACTCTTTGGCACCTAGAAAATATTATAGTAGTTCTTCAAAATAGAAGATCCAAATCTTAGCAAGGTTAGGACATTCCTATATGGGGACAAATGGAGAGGGCGCATACCAGGAAAGGAAATCCCATGGGGGAGAAGGTAGATATTAATCTATGGCAAAGGACAAGATTTGGTTCAAATTCTTGATCACAGTTCAATGGAAAAAGATCCCCGTCTTTCTTTAGTCATTGATGCAAAAAAAAATCTTAACTTGGGAGATAACCAAATACCAAGGGTTTGTAGGGCCCTCCATTTGTATGTAGTGCCTATGAGAAGAGGAGACAGCAGATCATCTATTCAATCACTGCTTATTTGAAAATCATCTTTGGATGACAGGGGTAATGAATTTTAGGCAATTGGATAGGTGAAGACATTATTTTGCACAAACAGTCAAATAATGGACATGCATTCTCTACAATAATCAGGTCCTAAACAAGATCTAGAGTCTATTTCCTAGATTCATTCTTTAGAGTGCACAGAAGGAAAGAAATAGAAGGATTTTCAAAAATAAATCAAATAATGTAAATGCAATATGTAAGTTCATAAAAAATAGATTATCGAAACCCTTTACTCACTACACTATCACGAGGATGATAAAAATGTCCCCCTTATGAGTTCAAACAAATTCTCTCCTTGGACATTGACTTGAATAATCACAATGCATGTAAAACTCCAAACTGCTAGCAAGTTAACTCTCCAATCACATGGTCTTGGCCCCTAAAAGACTTCATCAAACTAAACTTTGATGGGGCCTCCAAAGGAAAGCCAACTTCAATTGGAGTAGGGGGATCCTTTATAGATCAAACATGTAAAATTCTATAAGTTTTCATAGTTTTCTGGGGTAATGATACAAAAAATTCAATGAAAATCAAACCTAATAATTGAGAAAGGAATACATATAACCATGGAATTGGGTTATCCCAAGGTGATAATGGAAGGATATTCCTTAATTCTAATCTAGACATTAGCAATATTATTGAATAGAGAAAAAGTAGGAAAAATTGTTGGCTATTGTAGGATGTGATGATTGCTTGGGAAAACATCATATGTCTAACATAATTTCAAACCTAGTTCCTTCACAAGATAGAAGAAAATGAAACAACTTCATACATAAATTAGCAAGTGAATAGATAATCGGATTATGAAGGGACCTAAATGTCCCCTGGGTTTTATTGCAACCCCCAAGCTTAAACAATAGTGTATTAAGCAACACAATCAAGATTTTAGTCACCTGGAACAAGTGTTAGGGAAGGGACCATTGACATTACTTGAGTCACTATCAAGGACATTTGGTAGAAGGAGACAACCCATGGAACATGCTCCATAAACAAGATTCATGGCAGATAATGGGAGAAAAGTTTGTTAATAGGGTATAATGGATGCTTATGTCTAGCTATGATAATGAACCAAGTTTGGAGATGCCCTTGGACCACTTAATGATGGCCAATGAGTCTCCCAAAACATGCAAAGAGCCAATGTCATTCATCCATGAGAAGTGTGTTAGAACTCTAAAGCCTTGATGGCAAGAAGAATTCCATAAACAAGCTAAGAATCTAAGCACACAATTAACCTCACTAGGAATTGCAGAGAATTAGCATAATGAGATAAGAAGAGGAATTAATGAACACACATTAATGAATGATCAATAAATGATAATTGATATTATTACATTGGTAATACATTCTTATAAAGGAGAATTGAGTTGATGGAGGAAGACTCATTGCTAGCTCATAAATCACCCTTACTAAATATGATAAACCCCCATAGGTGGCTAAAGCACTTTCCTAATCTATCAAGGACCTCACGAATTAGCTAAAGCACGAGTGAGTAATGATAAGTGATGGAAAGACATGCTAATCCTGGAATATGGAGAGAAAATAATGGAGGATGGGTTGGAAACAAAAGATAACAGTTTCCTAGATGACTAACTTTACCTTATCCACAGAAAAGTTGAATAAAGCAGTAAAAGTTAGAATCTGTAGGAAAGCATGGTTACTAATTTTGACAATAAATAAAGTAGACAGGATCAACCCATAATCAATATTAAAGCGTTCCTTGGGTATATATGTCAAGTGTTGACCATGTGGTGCAAGTGGATGCCAACTATCTAGGCTAGTGGGTAGGAAATTAATCAAAATTGATTAAATATTTTATCCTAAGTTATGAAGTGGGTTTATTATATTCCCACAAAGTGTATCAAACACAATAATGTTAGTATCTCCACTTTCATATTATTGGTTGTACCACAACCAAACATGAGATGAAAATGAAGATTTTTGTTAATTTTAAGAATAGCCCCATGACCCCCTAGTCCCCCTTGTGTCACACCATCAAAAAAACCAGTGGCATACCCAACTAAATAATTGGGACCCAATAGAACCCTAGTCCTAGCCATATTCTTTTGCACATATTCCTTATACATCCCAATACATTTCAATATATAGCATTGAGATCTAGGAGAGACATCCTAAAATATGACTAGGTTTCTCATAATCCAAACGTGCCAACAGAAAAAGATCAACAAATGTACATGATCTTTCTCATTTTGATACCACTCAGCTAAGCTTTGTTCCAAAGTTCCACTGCCCCAACTTTCCTTGGTACATAAAGAAGAACTTATCTCCCTCCAAGTCTGATTACTTAAAGGACGTGAGACAAAAAGGTGCTCAATAGTTTCACTAGCCTCTCCACAAATGCAGTATATACTTGGTCCAAACAAGCACTTGATTTTCGTTGACACCTTCCATTTACAAATATAATTATGCCTCCAAAATGGGATAATGTTTAGGTAGAATGAAGCAATGAATTGATAAGCATTTTTTGTAGTCAGTTACCCCTTAGACTTATTCCATTTCCAAACTAATATATCCATTTCCATAATGAGTCTAATGCCACCATAATTAAGCTGAGAGACATATGTGTCTCATTCCAGTTCCAATGGTCCTTCAAGTTCCAAATCAATAGCTTAGTGATATGATCCAATGAGCTAATACCTAAAACTACAAGTATGTCTAATATATAACCAGGGCTGAGAGGGAGGAGCCCATAACACCCTACAATCTAGTCAATCCCAACAAGAATAGAAGACCTACTTCACACCTTCCATGCAACACCTTGTTTGATCAAAGGGTAAACTTTCATAAACTCCTTCCAGAAATACAAAGCCCACTCCAGAATTTAGGTACAGTTGTAATCCAATAGTTGTAATCCAATAACAATATGATCTCCCCTTCAAATATTTGCATTTGATAACCTCCTACCAAATTCCATTACCTATTAATTCTCTCTAACAACTTTTAATAACCAATGCCTGGTTAAACCAACTGTCTAACAACTTTTAATAACCAATGCCTGGTTAAACCAACTAAACTATAATGAGAGTGTTAGTAGTTGTGCTTAACTAGATGCAATATATAATATTATAATATAAGAAAGTGGTACCTTTGGCAAGCAAGACTAGAACTAGCTATAGAATGAAGTTGACACATAAAATAGATACCTTTGCTTACTCAGGTTAGAATTTACTATTTACTATGCAAAGTTTACGCAAATAAATGATAATGTAGTTTTGTGTCTATAAGAGGGTAACCCCTTTACTCTACAAAATAATAACATGTGGAGATATTCTTTAAAAACTAAATAAAAAAACACTTTCAATAAGGAACAATTTTATTTATTAAAATTCAATAAAATAAAGTTCACATCCATATAATAAAGTCATTGACATAAGATCATGGAAAAGGTTAATGGTAGAATTAACAACACACCAGGATAGTATAAGATGTGATTAAATTATATGAGAGTTATGTCTTTTATTTTGTAACAAATATGATTTTTATATGTTTATTTGTTGTAATTTGGGTGGTTGGTAAGAATGATTGTTACCCTCCTCATCCAAGATTAATTCTTATAAGTAACATGCTAGCTTTTTTTGGGTTTGAGTGGGTTGTGTAATCTGGTCATACCTTGATTCCTACTTTAATCATCATTTTCAAGTATCCTCCTCCTTGCGAACAAATGGAGGTTTTCCTTTCCCTTGTCGATGGTGACGGCTGAAACATAACCTCTCCATACTTATTCGGAGGTGGTGAGACGAACTACCGCTGCGGCACACACATAACCTCTGCGTATTCTTCATTAGAGGTGACAACTCAAACTTAAGTGAGTTTTCTCTACTAGAGTAGGCATGGCTCTACTTCTTTGAAGGCGGTGACATGGTTCAATTATTTATTTTATTTATAAAAATAATAGGGAATTTAATAAAAAGGAAAAGAAATTGAAAATGTTAAAAAGATAGTGTTTAAAAAAATACAATGTGATATGGGTACATGTATAATGTAAAAGTTATAGAGAGAGGGATAGACATTAAGAGAAACCTTTAGGGCAGGTATATTAAGTGTACGGTTTTTTATATGCATAATCATATGAGGATTTGATATAGAGATTTTGTGCTTCTTTTTCATTGTATTCAGTCATTTGAGTTAATTCACCAATATTATGGATAAGTTTTGAAAGTTAACTTAAACAATTATAATTATACATATTCAATTTTTTAAATTCATTAGTAAATTATAAATACAAATATTTTTATAAAATAAAATAACTTAACAAATAAAATAAAACAATTCTCTTAATCCATTTTTATAATATAACCTAACTTAACAAATATAATAAAGAATATAGCCAAATTTTTCAGAGATATATACATTATAATAATGAGTAAATTGGCTAAATATACTATTAAATTCGTTGACATTTGAGGTGCTCTTGAGAAGAATTATTCTTTATATTAACCGTGATCAATTTTTTTTTCAATTGAAAATTTGCCTCTGCATCGCAGATTTGACCCCTTGACAGGAATGGACACCTTGACCTGTGGGGGCATTATACCCTTTTCTTTTCCACATTTAGCCAATTGAGCCACTCATTGTGGTCTATTAACCGTGCTCAATTTGCTTTATGGTTGATGCCACATTAAATTTTATATTTATAAAAAGGAATAAAACAATATGTTTTATTGTAACAAATAAATTGGTTGACACTTAAAAAAAAATACATTATAATAATTATAAATAAATTGGTTGACATTTGTGGTTTGTAAGCAGAATTATTCTTTATATTAACCCTCACAAAATTTATTGTTGATACCAATTTAATTTTTATATCTATGAAAGGATTCTGTCTTATTATAAATAATAATATATAGAATCTGTTTCACTATAATAATAATAAACAAATTTGTTTTATGGTTGATACCAAATTATTTTTTATATTTCCATAAAGAATCTGTCTTAGTGTAAACAATAATAACCAATAAATTGGTTGACATTAGAGATACAATATCATGGTTGACATTAGAGATACATTACAATAATCAATTTATAATCAATAAATTGGTTGACATTTGAGATGCTTTGTGAGCATGATTATTATGTCCTCAACAAGGGGATATATATGAATCGCTCAAGGGGATTATTTGGAGTAATTTGTAGTAACTTTAACAAAAACATATAATTTTTGCTATAGTTTGTATCATTTTTTTTTATAGAATTATTTAAATTTTGATTTATCTTGCTTCCTGTTGGTTTATATAGGTGACGTAGGCCTGGGACTTTGTGCCCCGAGACCCGGTGACATGCTTGCATAAGCATAAAATGATCATTTTGTACCACACATCCTACCCTGTGTGGACAAAAATACGGTGAGCAGACTGTTGTTACAGTATTAACCACTTACACACTGTTAGTTGGTTGCATGCCTTTGTAGTAAGGTAGAGTTGACAGGTGAACATAAAGCCTAGCTTGTTAATGATGCTTTGATTCAAAAATAGCATTCATCCTCTGCGCTAATGCTCTTATATCAATGAATGAATAATTCCTTTTGTGTTGAATGCTATGATATCAATTAATAAATAATGGTTTTTGTCTTGGCTTCAACTATCGCCAACCAACCGTCCTATGGTAGCATGTGTCTCATTTCCAAGGTAGCATGTGTCTCAAAATTATCTTCAGTATTTTCAATAAAAACTTCTTCATACTCATGTGATGTCTCTTCATATTTTTCAGAGTCAGTTGGGAGTGAATTTCGATCATCTTCATGTATTGCCTTTTCTTCTTCAGCACCCACAGAAATTTGTAGTTCCTTGGTCTCCTCCCTACTTGTGCATTGATGATTATTCCTTAATGAGTTATTATTTGAATTATTTTTTATAAATATCTTCAACCAATCATTAAGGTCTTCATAATGAATAGTTTTATGTGCCAATTTGAATGCTTGCTTAACCTGCCTGGACATATCATCACCACATGCCTTAATGAATTTATTCAATTCATATATACCATCCATAATTTCAATAGGTTCCAAGACCATGCTCTGATACCACTGTAATGTCCCCTTTTTGGAATTTTTAAAAAATGCCCAATTTTCCAATTTTTCACAATTTTGGCTCTTGACTAGTTTTGATGTCTAGACCTCCAAATTGACCCAAATGCTTCCAAATTTTCTCTGAAGGTACATGACTGATAATATAACTTAAATATCATGCTCATGTATGTTATTTGACCTCTGAATTACTTCTGCAAGCTTGTTTAATGTTCTATTCAAAGTAGGATTCTTTACTAGCAAATTGGGGCTCCAATTCCCCCTGGGTAATTGCCGGAAATGGCTTCACAAATGATCCAAAAGTAACTTGAATTTCTGAACAGAGTCTGGGTATGTGTAAGGGACCTTTTCAAAGTTTCATATTCATCATGTTTCAGTTTATGCAGTCTTTTATGACTCTTTCCAAAACAACCCCCAAGTCACAATTTCAACCCTTAGGGAAAATGCACCAAATCTTCTCCCAATGCAATAAAAATGAGTAAAATGTATTCCAATGCTTAAGTGAAGAAATTTAGACTTGAAATACACATTAATTACAGTCCATCCATCATACATTTATCAGAGATACATTCCTCCATTCAAAATAATAAGCATTACCATGGCATATATCAAAATGGAGTGGAAATGGTCATTGTTTGCTCATTAAAAGTCATTTTGACATACAACTCTTGGGAATTTTGACTTGAAGCTTTTTGATAATGAATAAAAGACAATATTGAACTGATTCCAATCATAAATTGACAATGAAAGGCTCTCCCAATTTGAAACCATCAGCATTACAATGGTTCACAACAAGATAGTGGGGAAATGACACTATTTCTTCATCGTTCAACATTTTTACATGAATTATTTTGGGTATTTCGACCTGAGAGTATTATAAACATGAAATAAAGAGAATATACATCAGAACATAAGATAATGAGCATTATAATCTTCTCCAAAGAGATCAATAGCTCACCCAAAGTGCAATCCCTCCATTGGCATGAATATGGTGTGAAAACTGGAAATAGTTGAGAGAGAGTGTTGTAATAGAAGAATCCACATTATTTCCTATAGCTTACAACTACAAATAGACTCCATTAAATCTCCATGAAAGACCTGAGTGGCCTTTCCAAACACCAACTAGGATGGGAATCTTTCACCCTTGAAATTGGCTTAATAAAAAAAACTAGTAATCCACTAGCTCTCACAATTCACAAATGAGCAAAAGCTTATTCTCATGGCTGATCCTTGTATTTTATAAATATTATTGGTATTATAAGGTTCCAAATCCATCCATAAACCAAATCCAAGTCGAATTGGTGTGGCTGCTCATGCTATGCCATGCGGCCTCTCTCTTCACCTTCCCTCTTCTCCCAAATTTGAGTAGGAGCCTCTTGGCCTTCTCCAATTCCCAATTTCGACCTCCAAGATGATCTATTCAGGCATGACATGTCAGTATGTTAGTATGTCATCCTTCAAATCTGACTTGGGTCATAACTTTCATAGAATCTCCATCATTGGTGTCATAGCTGTCATAAATGTAAGGGGAATCTAGCCAAGTGTCCATGAAACTCCCATTTGGCTCTTCCTCTCCCATGTAAGTTACAATTCATCCCAATTCGACCTATGAAGTATATGGACAAGTATATTAACATTATAATCCATACAAAAACATTATACTTCCCATATATTCAAATTTGCAAGAGAAAGATACCATTTAACATAGGAATTCTAGCTACTGAGGGCCCCATAGTCTCCATGTGTCTTCATGCTCCATTGCCACTTCCATTTTCTCTTGTATTTATTTAATAAGCTACATTATTAAATATTTATCCCCTTCTAATTTCTAAATATCATTTATTATCCCTCTTATTCCAAATCTCAAAGCTTCCACCCCCAAGCTAGGAAACTAGTGATTTTCCACCTTGGCAATTATTTGACTTTTGGCATCCCTTTGAAAACTTTCATGAATATGGAAAATGTGATTTGGCCATTGTGACATAATTTAAAATTTGGGACATTACAAATCCTCCCTTCCCAATATTGCTTGTCCTCAAGCAATTTCAAACATGGTTGTTGAAGAACCTGATTTCTGTATGATTCTTTGAAGTTGCCACTAGGCTGCCCACTTTGAGTCTTTGAGATTCCATGAATATTTCAGAGAGGAACCACCATACTTGTTGCTGCACTACTCTAATTAACATCACCTTATTAAGTGTGAAATCCATCTCCCGTACTTCTTGTTTCCCCAATAATTTCAAATTAATGGGACTAAAAACTATCCCAGGGTCCCATTGCTTGCATTGCACTCCAACAATTAAGAGTGCTCTCCAACCCATACCATTTGGAAAGAGAATTCCTGGATCCCATTTTCTTGTATGCATTCTTCCAAACATCATGAGTTCATAATATATAGCATCAAATTATATAAAAACATAATAAGAATGAACATCAAGGAGGTGCCTCACCAAGAAATCATGAAAGTGCTTATACCTCCCAATGAGTAGACTACCATTTTCCAAGTGCATACAAGCTTCAAGTGACCAATCAAATATTCTCCAATGACATAGGTGTGGATCCCATGTCCCATTATTCTGCTCCAAATATATATAATGTGCATCAATATAATCAGCCACATGTTTTTTCATCCAATGAGTGAATGAAGAACCTCCACCAAAATCTGAACCAAATAATGAGCAAAGAAAACATGAAGACTTCAAGTGGATCAAAGAAGTCTCATCAATACACCCATGAATATGTATATAATCATGAAATAACAGAGGATTTTTGTTCCAATAAGAATGTTCTTCAATCACATATCTCTTCACCCAAGTGTGTGATGAATTTCCTCCAACATCAAATAGACTAGGAAAGGAGCAAGGAAAATCATGAGTCTCCAAGTGACTCAAGTGAACATCATAGGTGCACCCATGTAGATGTGTATCATCATAATGTAAAAAATGATGCTGATGAAAATGTAAATAATAACGTGCTCCAACCATGTCATCATAAAAAATAAATCTAGGAGTTCCATACTCCTCATGTGGCACCATAAAAAAGAACCCTTTCACCCATACTTCATTAGGATGAATGCTGCAAAATTTGGAAGTGTAGGATGTAGGAGAAAGAACCAACTCAACCAAATGAGTAAGTGAAAATTTGTCATAATGTGAAGTATCCACAGGGGTAGGATTATTCACCTCCCTAGAAAATGTAAAAATTTCTTCATGGGTTGGTTCCAAGGTGGTGGAATTATGCACTTCTTCAAAAATTGTGTAACCATTTTCAAGAGGCAACTCAAGTTCCTCTTCCACCATTACTAGTGATTGGATCTCATCACTATAATCCTCAAGCACATCAAGAACCTGTAATTTTTCATGTTTCTCATGATCCATCATTTCATGAGAATCCTCCAAGCAATCTACCTTATGAAAATTTGAAACATCGAAGGAAAAACAAGTGTCTTGCAACTTTTCAAGAAGTTGCTCATTTTGAATTGTGAGCTTATCAATAACTTCATTATTCTTCAAGTAGGATTCATGTAACCATTCACTAAGCTCAATGACATTTTTTCTATCAAAAATCAAAGACATGAAAATACCTTTGATGTTGCACATTGCTCTTTGAATATTCTCCATGTCTTCAAGGAATGATGGATCCTCCAAGGAAGTATCTCTCCAACAAGAATTTGATACCAATGCTTGAGTGTCATGGAGTATTCTAAGAGCTTCTTGGATCTTCTTTTCATTCATATTTAAGCACCCTTCAAGAAAATGAGGCTCTTGCAAATGAACCTCCTCATCTTCTTCCTTCTTGCTTGGACCAACTTCATGAAGCTCAAGTGGTGATGGGGAAGTTGATCTTGTTTCTTCTTCAACTGCTAAAAGGTATTAATTTTTATGTTTAATGGAATTTTGGCTTGCAGCAACATTTTCAAAAGTGATCTCTATGTCACCAACATAGAGGTGTGAGCACCCATAAGTAGGTACTCCTTCATAGTTAAAGAATCCATCAATAGATGCTATTTGTTTCATTTCCAAGGTAGCATGTGTCTCAAAATTATCTTCAGTATTTTCAATAAAAACTTCTTCATACTCATGCGATGTCTCTTCATATTTTTCAGAGTCAATTGGGAGTGAATTTCGATCATCTTCATGTAATTCCTTTTCTTCTTCAGCACCCACATAAATTTGTAGTTCCTTGGTCTCCTCCCTACTTGTGCATTGATTATTATTCCTTAATGAGTTCTTATTTGAATTATTTTTTATAAATATCTTCAACCAATCATTAAGGTCTTCATAATGAATAGTTTTATGTGCCAATTTGAATGCTTGCTTAAACTTCTTGGACATATCATCACCACATGGCTTAATGAATTTATTCAATTCATATATAACATCCATAACTTCAATAGGTTCCAAGACCATGCTCTGATACCACTGTAATGTCCCCTTTTTGGAATTTTTTTAAAATGCTCAATTTTCCAATTTTTCACAATTTTGGCTCTTGACTAGTTTTGATGTCTAGACCTCCAAATTAACCCAAATGCTTCCAAATTTTCTCTGAAGGTACATGAATGATAATATAACTTAAATATCATGCTAATGTATGTTTTTTGACCTCTGAATTACTTCTGCAAACTTGTTTAATGTTCTGTTCAAAGTAGGAGTCTTTACTAGCAAATTGGGGCTCCAATTCCCCCTGGGTAATTGCCGGAAATGGCTTCACAAATGATCCCAAAGTAACTTGAATTTCTGAACAGAGTTTGGGTATGTGTAAGGGAAATTTTCAAAGTCTCATATGCATCATGTTTCAGTTTATACAGTCTGTTCTGACTCTTTCCAAAACAACCCCCAAGTCACAATTTCAACCCTTGGGGAAAATGCACCAAATCTTCTCCCAATGCAATAAAAATGAGTAAAATGGATTCCAATGATTAAGTGCTGAAAATGAGACTTGAAATACACATTAATTACAGTCCATCCATCATACATTTATCAGAGATACATTCCTCCATTCGAAATAATAAGCATTACCATGGCATATATCAAAATGGAGTGGAAATGGTCATTGTTTGCTCATTAAAAGTCATTTTGACATACAACTCTTGGGAATTTCGACTCGAAACTTTTTGAGAATGAATAAAAGAGAATATTGAACTGATCCAATCATAAATTGACAATTAAATGCTCTCCCAATTCGAAATCATCAGCATTACAATGGTTCACAACAAGATAGTGGGGAAATGACACTATTTCTTCATTGTTCAACATTTTTACATGAATTATTTTAGGTATTTCGACCTGAGAGTCTTATAAAATGAAATAAAGAGAATATAAATTAGAACATAAGATAATGAGCATTAGAATCTTCCCCAAAGAGATCAATAGCTCACCCAAAGCGCAATCCCTCCATTGGCATGAATATGGTGTGAAAACTGGAAATAGTTGAGAGAGAGTGCTGCAATAGAAGAATTAACATTCTTTCATGTAGCTTACAACAACAAATAAGACTCCATTAAATCTCCATGAAAGACCTGAGTGGCCTTTCCAAACACCAACTAGGATGGGAATCTTTCACCCTCGAAATTGGCTTAAGCAAGAAAACTAGTCATCCACTAGCTCTCACAATTCACAAATGAGCAAAAGATTCTCTTCATGAATGATCCTTGTATTTTATAAACATTATTGGTATTATAAGGTTCCAAATCCATCCATAAACCAAAGATAAGTCGAATTGGTGTGGCTGCTCATGCTATGCCATGTGGCCTCTCTCTTCACCTTTCGTCTTCTCCCAAATTTGAGTAGGACCCTCTTGGCCTTCTCCAACTCCCAATTTCGACCTCCAAGATGCTCTATTTAGGCATGACATGTCAGTATGTCAATATTTCAGCCTTCATATCTGACTTGGGTCATAACTGTCATAGAATCTCCATCATTGGTGTCATAACTGTCATAAATGTAAGGGGAATCTAGCCAAGTGTCCATGAAACTTCCATTTGGCTCTTCCTCTCCCATGTAAGTTACAATTAATCCCAATTCGACCTATGAAGTATATGTACAAGTATATTAACATTATAATCCATACAAAAACATTATACTTCCCATATATTCAAATTTGCAAGAGAAAGATACCGTTTAACATAGGAATTCTAGCTAGTGTGGGCCCCATAGTCTCCATGTGTCTTCATGCTCCATTGCCACTTCCATTTTCTCTTGTATTTATTTAATAAGCTACATTATTAAATATTTATCCCCTTCTAATGTCTAAATATCATTTATTATCCCCCTTATTCCAAATCTCAAAGCTTCCACCCCCAAGCTAGGAAATTAGTGATTTTCCACCTTGGCAATTATTTGACTTTTGGCATCCCTTTGAAAACGTTCATGAATATGGAAAATGTGATTTGGCCATTGTGACATAATGTAAAATTTGGGACATTACAACATGCACGATCCATGATCATGGATCTAACTTGATATGATCAATGTAATTATATTGAATTACTGCCGTCGCAATAAATTGTTGCTACGTGGTGATTCTCTGTGATCTCGAATTTGCTGATTAAATCATAGAAAATGTGGAATGAACATATGTCATTTCTCACATTTGACTATGCCAAGGAAGGGGAGAGTCCTAAAAGCACTAGTTATTAATCAAAATACAGCTTTGGGCTTTTCTGTAAACTGTATGAACCTCAACCGGTGAATGCCCATATCGAATGCTTATTTATTCCTTGCTTCCATCCTGTCGAGGTACACACATTTTCCCTAGGGTTTTGTATCCGTATACATAGAGGTAAAGGGCTCAGGTTTGGACTCACCGAGCTAGATCATTGATTTCCATCCCGTCGAGGTAGGCACATTTTCCCCAGGGTTTTGTATCCGTAGACATAGAGGTTTGGACTCACCGAGCCAGATCATTGACTAATCAGATAAAAAGGAATTTTATTTGAGTTACAGCACACTCAAATCAAGAAAAGTTAATAAAACCCTTCAGACTCATCCGTGGACCATCAGGCTAGTACAACAAGGCGAGCTTCAATTTAAAAGTGAATGCATGCATTTCCGTCCAGGTCAATGATCATCCATATATTTTATCATTACCAATTTGCGGAAATATACCTAACTAGTTTTGTAAACTAACCAGGTATGACGCTTCTTGCTCCATTCAATTTTAATTTTGAAACTTTTTGAAAGTAAAAAAAATTATTTTTAAACTGGTTTCTAGTTTTGTAAACTAAGTAGGTATGAAGCTTCTTGCTCCCTTCAATTTTAATTTTGAAACTTTTTGAAAGTAATATTTTTAAACATGTTTCTTCTATGATAGAGTTAAGTGCATTTTTCTTTTTGACTTTGTGTCTTTATAGCCTCAAGGGACAATGGCATTCACACATTGTTGGAGATATCCCATCAATTAGATCAACCTGATTTTAGAGGTATTATTTTCTCTAGAAGAAACATGCTTCTCTGGAAGAACCATGTTTAGCTGTATGTATTTTCTCTTTTAATGATCCTACTAAAAATAGTTAGATCATTCATTCCAAGAGTGTTTGAAGGTTTGGTGGTCCACTTGGTAATGGTAGATATGTACAAAATAAAATCCAATTTAAGCTTTAGTGTTTCATGACTAAAAGTCGTTAAAGCCAGAAATGTTTTTTTATCTCGATCATTTTAAACTGCAGAGGAACTAGATTCAAGCACTGATGAAAGTATAAAAGCTAACATAGAACACAATCCTGAAACTAGCATCCATGCTCTCTGCCTTTCCTGGGTTTTTTTCGTTAAAGAGAATGAGTTTAACCCTTTTTAAGGCTGCAGGTTAAACGACTAGAGGTATTGAGGAATTCGTTGGATTACTTTGACAGCAGTCAAGCGGACATTAACTTCACTACAACTAGATTATGGTATCAAAGGAAATATGAGTGTGAAAGATAGATGCCTTCAGGGAGTTCGTCATGGAGGTACACAGGGTATTAAAATAGTGGTAAGTCCCAACTGCGTCTTCATGTATTTATAATATCAGGCAGACTATATATATATATATAACCTCAATATTAATGTTAATGTACTAAAAGTAACTAATTTCTAATGACCTAATGGCTTTAGCAGCGGCCTCTAAGTGATGCCCTTATTATAAGGGATTAAACTGGCTATTATAGAGAATCAGTCAACATTAGTCTGGCTTGTTTCATCCATTCAGTGGTTATTTTACTTGTTTTCCTTGGGGTTCCTGGTTTTATTGCTTGTGAAAAACAGAATCCTACTACTTCCCCAAACCGTCAGCTAGTTGAGGGTTATCAGTCTGTTCTACTTGTTTTGAGTAAACTTAATATGGATCCAAAACTGGACCTACCTTTTCCTTTGTGGGTGATGTCTCTGCTAGTGCATCAGGGTAAACGCAACTAGGACAGTACGTCAATTTATTATTATTATTATTATTATATATTGTGTTTCTCTTTTATTCATGGTTCTTTTGGTTGTTGTTGTCATTGATTTTTTTTTAAAATGGATTTCAAAGCAAGTTGGAGTTCAAGCATATCCAGATAGCAGTTGAAACGATTGATCCGGTATTTTTTTAATTCCAAAACCAATAACATGCTTTACATTTAGAAGAGAGCTTATTATACACTCATAGAATTTGGGATTGAAACCCCGTGCCTAACCTTTTTGGTAACACCACCAATAATGGCAGTTTATATTGTTTATTGAGTAGACTCAGCTTACCTCAAACCTCCCTGGGCTCTTTTAGCTTAATGTGGGTAGGGTTTCCAACAATCCCATGCTTTCCTTGTAGTTTTTTCTTTTGTTGATTACAAATTTTGTTTCTCTTTTCTTGAGTTTTTTTGGTTAGTTATTGAATTCATCAAGATTTTTGTAATGAAAATATATTATTACAATTCAATCATAAAAGCATTAAAGCATTACAATATAGTCACAAAAGTGAAGATTCGACATAATCCAAGAGAACAAGTCCGGTTTTTTCTTGTCAGCCTATGCAGTTAGACGGTTAGATATTTAAATAATTTTTTTAGAAAATGGCCAGATATAAAAGCAACTGAAAGAAGAACCTACAACTGGATAGAAGAACTTGTCTGATCTCTTTGATAAAAATAGTTGATAAATTATTGCAGTGGCTTGTGCACAATGTCACATGTTTATGATGTTTTTGGCATTTGAAGAGAAGAATATTATGCTACACAAGCATGTAGGCACTCAGTTTACTTGATTAGGATCATGCCACCATATAACACAACGAATAAATGCGTTTTTGGAGCTTTGTAGATTTGAATTTTATGTTATTTTATGATAAAAAATTGTATAGAATTTTACTTTTTATGTAGCGAACTTAAGGTGGGAAGAATAAAGAGACATTTATATATATTGAATCAGGGTTTTAGCAATGTGAAGAAATAACAACAAAGTAAGACAGTAAGACAATATTTATTCAATATTTCTTAAGAAAATAGGATTTGCATTATTCACGAATAAAATATGATATCATACAGTGAACAAAAGAATCAAGTATTTGTTTGAAGTCGGAACGAGTCTAATTTATTGTATATAAATTGAAAGGATTTGTTATTTGATATTGCTGGAACAGTTTCAACAAGAAAGCAAACAGAAAATTCAATCAAATATATATATTGGTGGATCGCAAAAGTTTTTAATGATATCATTATTTTAAGGAATCTAATTTTTTAGTTTTTTAATTATTATATTTTTGTAAAATATAACTTTTATTTTATGTATATCTTTTATTTAGATATATTTAAAAAAAATCTGTATATATTTTTTCATTTTCATTTATTTTAAAAGTAGATTTAATTTTAATAATCTCACAATATAATTTGATTTTTAATGAAGGTTAAATGTGGTATAACCATGTAGATATATACCGATATTTTTTAATAAATAGAAGATGAATATGACAGTGAGAAAGTATGAGAAAGTAAGCTTTCAGGTGTAATTTGGAAGTGTTTTATGAAAGCTATTGGTTTTATTTGAATCACTGGCCAATGTTATTTCAATTGATAACAAGCTCAAGAGGACTCATTCAACCTTATTTCAATCGATTCTTTTAATTTCACATTTTTATATAATTTTGCATAAATCTAAAAGTACTTCATAAAATTTCTACTTAGCTATTTTTACTATCAATATTCAAGATAAAAAAAATAGCATGGATTGTACCAAATAAGTTAAGATTTGAGTATCTTAGTTTAATTATAGAGAATTTAAGGTCAATAAGTTTTTCATGGTTGAGCAAGTAACAATGGCTAGTGTAACCCTTCCACCTAGAGAAAGGTTTCAAGATTTAAAGAGGAAATTGGTGTACTCAGTTAACTTACTATAACAATAGGCATAGGCATGGATATATTCTTGATAAGAACTTTTTGAATAAACTTTTAAGTTTGAAAATATATGCCTTGTTCTTTATATGATGAATGTTGTTCTATTTAGGAAAATGACATACACATAATAGCTTGACTTTACACTTTGGCGGATCTATATAAGAAAATGGATATTGCATTCAATGTTATAAATTATGTTGCCATATTTTGAACCAAATTATTTATATGTTACTAGAGTTATATCTTAGAGATGTTGCAGTTCTTGTTCTTTGGTACATTATGAGGTTTTTAAAATATTTGAATTTTTGAGGAACCAATTCCTAAAAAACCATCATGATTACCAGGTTTAAGGAGAGTGCTACTTCTTGTAATAGCTTGGTCAATTCAATATTGATGACAAAATTCAATGAGAATTACCCGTGTTTACCTCTTCTTGTTGATCACATGAGATTATATAATGCACCTTACAATAGAAATTACATTTTTTGTTATCGTTAACTCTCGTCTTTAGATTGATTTCTCTTATAGCAATAGCTATTAACAATGGCGGGGACATTGCCACCTCATGGCTCTTGTTCTTTATATTAACACTGACAAATTTGTTTTATTGTTGATACCAAATTAATTTTTATATCTATAAAATGGATGTAAACCCAAGCTCATCAAGAAGCTATTAATTTTTCCATACCACACTTTGGGTGTTTTCTTCAACTCATATAGTGCTTTCTTTAATATGCATACATGTGTCTCAAAACCTAGTAATTGTTCAATGTACACTTCTTCTATAAAACCATTTAGAAAAGTTGTATTTACGTCCATTTGGTGTAGCTTCCATTTCATCTTGGTTGACAAGGCAAGGATAGTTTTGATTGAAGTATATCTTGCCACCGGTGTAAAAGTATCTTCATAATCAATCCCTTCCTTTTGAGAGAATCCTCATGCGACAAATATTGATTTGAACTTTTGAATACTTCCATATGCTAAATGGTTTGTCTTGAAAATTAATTTTAAAGAGACCGCTGATTTATTCTTCAGTCTTTGCACCACAACCCAAACATCATTCTGTATGATAGACCGGTATTCTTCAATCATGGCTTACGTCCATTCCTTCTTCTTTGAAGCTTCTTCAAAATAGGTGGGTTCTTCATCAACAAGGTTGCACATCAAGGCCACATAGTTGGAGTAGAGTCTTGGTCTCTTGCTTCTTCCTGGTGCACCATATCTTTTTGCTTCTAGAATTATATTACGATCCCAAGATGGTCTTCTCTTTGTTGAAATCATCTCATGGGGTGTCTCCATGGGTCTTTGGGGTTCTTCCATGTCATGATATTCTGGTGCGATATCTTATTCAATATATATAGATGGTGTTCTACTAGATTTTGCAACTCTAGGAGCCTCCTACTCTTGTTCATGATCTTCATCTACAAAGTTATTTCTGGATTTTCTCAAGGCTTCATCTTCATCAAATGTGACATATATGATTATTTCAATATGACGGAAACCTAGAATGTAGCTGTAAAATTTTGACTGGTCACTATTGTTATCTTTAATGAAGCATATGATATTCAATCTTACATGAATTCAATGAGAAAAGAATGTTGTAGAAGAGAGAGAAGAATTCAGTAAAGACTGGTCAATAATTCATGGCAAATTAAACACACATGAGACCAAAATTGGAAGAATACTATTACATCCATTAATCAGTATGAAATATGTAATACAATGGTGTTACAAATAGGAGATTTCAAATTCCTAAAAGAGGATTCAAATCTACCAACTTGGACTGACTCCAGACTAACTTAGTGTGGAAAAATCACCACTAGAGCTCACTAGTGCAACTCTGAATCACTGAAATGGTTCGCAACCAGTGAAATAATTGAGTTAGGCAAGCCAAGGCACCCTACTTTCCTCAAATCATGCAAAACTGTGGTGTTAGGATCACGGAGAGTGATCTTACTGATGGGAATCAGAGCATAACTGAATACCTACTAGGGTCAACTACTGAAGATTGTTGGTGGCACTAAGAGTGGGTTCCTAAATTATAGCGATTGGACCATGGAGCTCCTAAAATCATGCATACCAATGCATTGAGTGTTAGGTGGCCCTCAAGTGAGTCCCCCATGCACTAGTGAAGTGACAACAATACCCTAAGCTAGGAAAATACAATTAGACTATGTTTGTTTTTTTGCAATAAATTCCCGTCACTCAGGGCCAATGCATTTCCACCATTGGCTAAGATAACCACAACCCAAGGGCATCTAAGCCATCAAAGTCTCCCAGGGATCGCACCCAACCTAGGCCACACCAACCCTTATGATGGCTGGATTTTTGGGTGTCTCCTCCCAACTAACTCACCCCTAAGGGGATTGTACTCAAGTCTCATTTCTGATGAGACCCACACCTTAACCGAATCAGATAGCGAGACTTGAATACAATTAGACTATGTTGGTCAAAGAGAGGATTAATTAATAACCCCAACACCCGCCCTTAATCCTAACTTGGACAACCTGGGCCCTGGAAACTAATACCAAGGGTCACCCATACAATCTAAATGCAAAAAAAAATGTCTGCTTAACAATCGAGGAAATGGGGAAAACCTCATGGGAAAAATTCCCCTAAAAATAAGTAGGAAAAACCAGGATCAATCTTTCACATCAAGAGAAAAATTCTTCTTGAATAAAAAAATTGCGAATATATTTCTGCAATGGGCATCTCTGTGGAGCAGTAATGCAGTGTGATGGTTCTTGTGTGCACTAGTTTCCTAGTACTGTGTATGTGAGCCTCTCCACCTTCTTCTAATATGATGACGTATAGGAGAATAAATATTTCCTTTGTCACTTCTTTATCGAGGAAGAGTTACATGATCCAATTTTTTCTTCAGTGAGCAGAATTGTTGATCACACCTTACCATCATATAACATCTCTCTAGTAGTTTGTAGCACCTCTTTGGAAGAATTTAATTTGCTTGGCATATCACAAGGCTCTCTTTTTGAAACTGAGATCTTGTTCTCCTAATGTCAGATGACTCTCCAGTCATGTTCCTAGCTGCCTCAATAACCTTTTGAGCCCATTTAGGCTCAGGATTGGGAGTAGGGATTGGATCTAGATATGATTTAACTTCATCTTCAATTCCATAAACTGATTCAACTTGGTCCTTTTCTTCGGATTCTGGATACGAAACATTAATGGAAACTTTATCATATGCAAAAGGTTTAGGTAGGATGAATTTACCTTCCCTTTCAAGTGGTAGTTGAGATAGCATTTGATTTGAGTACGGGAAAAAGTGTGAGAATTCATTCATATGCCTTGGAGGCATGGTTTGCAACACATTTCACTATAAGCTTCCCAATTGAGATATCTGAGATCTCCACTAGGTCAGGACCAAATACCACTCGCTTTAGTGAGCCTATATGAGTCATATGGTATATAGACAACAAATTTACAGGTAAGGAGCATCATCTGGTACAATTTTTGTGAAGGGAATAAAGGGTCGTCTCAATAGGATTCTTGTGGCCTGCATTATGGATTTGGTCATGGCCACTGTCGAGAAGGTAAAGCTTGAAATTAGAAATAAGGCCGTTCCCACCGTAATTTTTCAACAGCGGAAGCCCTGGCACCGAAAGGACGACGTTTATAAGTATTTCAAAGACATGCAGGCGTCATAATAAATATGACAGGAGAAAAGAAAGGTTCTGATATCACATGGCCCATTGGGAAAGAGTGTGCTATTTTGTGGCCTAGAATTGCAAGTGAAACAAATGTTGTAATTAGAGGGATTGCACAGTATGCTTGATAGTTTATTTGGTAACATCATTTTGGATATTTAAATTTTAGAGTTGCTTAATTATTGATATAGTGGGATTTATGTTTAGCTGGAGTTTGGTGGTATGTTAGATATAGACCATTGGATATATATTGCGTGATCTTGAACTAAGTAGTTTTTTTGGACTATTTTGAATATGACTGAATTTTTATGGATTAGTAGAAATGTAATTTATTTTAATTCATATATTATGGATAATAAGAAACTGAAAAATTTTCAGTGAAAAAATAAGGTAGTTCTCTTTTTAATTGATCCAATATTCAACCGATTTAAGAAAAAAAAGATGTCTTTCACTACCTATGTGCAAGAGTTTATTTTAGCATAATCCAATCTTACTCCTATGCAATGTTCCCTTGTAATCATCAACGCCCAGCATGGTTCATTTTGATGACAAGATCCCTCCGAGGTATTCTAATGGAGAACATAAACGACATGGAGTAAACGTCCTCTAGTAGACAACTATTTTTTTAGTATTTCATTCTCTCTAACCATAAACAAATTTTGTGAGTATTGATATCCATTTCACAGATCATTGGAGTAGATAGCGATTGGAATGGATTCAATATAAACTGCTTCTATTTATACTATTTTAAAGAAACGTAACACGCTCACGTTTTTTTTTAACTATCCTAGTTGGAAATCAACTTGTCAGGCTTGTGACTAGGCTTGGCAGGCTCGACATTGCTTGGGATGATTTCTCTTTTATAGATATTGAATCATTTTCTTAAATCTACCATTGCATTTAAAAGGTCCCTCGACTTTGTGCACTCACCCTATATTGTAACCAAGTATATAAACTAGTGTATATACATTAGTGTATATACCTAGTTACAATACAATATATACACTAGTGTATATACTAGTTACAATACGATGCATACACTGGTGTATACACTATTGCATATACACAAGTGTATACACTATATAACTAGGTATATACACAAGTGTATATATTGTATTGTAATTAGGTATATACACTAATGTATATATACTAGTGTATATACTTGGTTATAATACAATATATACACTAGGTTTATACTATATATACACTATGTATATACTATACTATACTTGGCTGGGGAGGGGTTTTAGGTGCCTGATTTGGGCAATTAAGCATGATTTACAAAATGCATACACATTTTTTTCTCATATCCTTCATGGAATCCCACTTGGCTGCCTTGGGATTTCCCATTCCTATGTTTAATAAACGTATACATGTTGTTGAACTCTACAAGAATAACATGTTTTGCAAAACATGCATTGCATTTAAAAGGTCCCCCATATTTATGAGAGGACCCACTAGTGTATATACCAATGTATCCACTAGTGTATATATGGGTATTTACACTAGCATATATACTTAGTATATACACCAGCTTATATACCTAGTATACACTAGTGTATATACCTTGTATATGTACATTGGTACATACACTAGTGTATTATACACCAGTGTACTATATACTATTATATACATCGATGTTTATACCTAGTATACACTAGTGTGTATACTAGTATATACACCAATGTATACACTAGTGTATACTATAAACTAGTAATAGACCCTGCCTTTTGTATATACTACTATACAAACTTAGTTGTTGGTACAAACCTCCAACTACAAACAATGTCAATTCTCATAGGTACAATATACATACACTTGTATATATATGAGGTATATATACACTAATAATATACACTAGTGTATGTACTATATACATAGTATATACACTAGTGTATATACCTAGTATATATACACTAGTGTATTTATGTGTTAGGTACATATACTAGTAGTCCCTATAGGACTAACAAGCCATAAAGAAAAATATGAGGAAAGAAATGAGAAAGAAAAGAGGAAGAAAGGGAAGAAAAGAAGAAAATGATAAGAAACAAAATCCCGAAGGAAAAGAAAGTAAGCCACTAGTGTATATACTAGTATATATACCGTTATATAAACTAGTATATATTACTATTGTATATACCAGTATATATACTGGTGTATATACCGGTTCCGATTCATTTATGAAGGTTTTGACTTCTCTCTTTTCCTGTGATTGCCTCATAGTTTTGAAGCTTATGAATTCATATTTACCTCAGCTACCCCTCATTTTGGCAGTTTCAATTACTTATAATGTGTTCTCTATTAGTAGTCACTATCGGTGATGACATGCTTGAGGATCTTGTATAAAAATGCCCCCTTCTTGAAAATTGGGAAGTGCTATACTATGAAGGGCTGATCAATTTGAAAATTTTGCAGGCAATTTCAAACATTTAGATTTTATAGGAAATTACTCTGCAAGGTCAGTGACAGGGAATTTTCCACATCTGGTGGATCAAAACCGGTGGATATGAGAGTAGAATATGATTGCATCAATATACTAGAAATGGAGTTTATTTCATTTGGTGCTCTACATTTGTAGACCAAGTTATCTTGAGGCACTTGTTAATTGATTTTCAAATTTTTAAGTACACATGTTTGATTAAATGAAAATTTGACACATTAAATGACCTTGGTATATTTTAAAACAAATATCATTGGAAAACCAACATAATTCTCTACATTTTGTTTTTAAAAAGCATGTTGAAATTCATATGGAAAATATGAGTTTTGAGGGCTTCAATTTAATACATGTGTAAAATTTCCATTTTTCATCGCCATATTTGGTGAAAAATAGTTACCCATCTTAATGGAATCACCCAACATTATTGACATACTTCACTCTACCAATGTATCTGGGACTACCAACTTAAAAGTCAAAAAGGCAGTCAAAAGTCAATCATACATCCTAACCTTTACTCAAACATATAAACAAACAATGATAACCTATAACCAATGTTCTTGGCTTCACAAGACCCACCAACTTATAACAGATTGTAGACAAAACTAAACCAGTGACCATCTAGTGGGAAGGTAGGTCTTCCGCACACACCAACTTAAGTTTAGTTACTATGTTTTATGAATTGGTTCTTCATCATATAATTTACAAAAATAATTTTAATACATTTTTCAATAATTAACAAACTAAAATTATGTCCACATATTTAAACTATTCTTTCAACTAGCACACATGCCAACAATCCCATGCTCCAATACATTGCTACACTAATGGAGTAAGGTAACTCAACACCTGAAAGTAATAGTTATGGTCTAACATAGAGATCGTTCAATTGATGATCATGAATTGGAAGGCCATCATCAATAAATCAAGGAAGTGTTCCACAGTTGTCACAAATTGGATTTAGTGTTAAAACACAGACATTTGACGTTGAGTTTTGGGAATCTAATGATATTACTACATTAATAGTGGGGAAAGACACCAAAAGTTTCAATTTTGGTAGGAATGAAATGTTTACATGAATAAATAGTATCCTGAAACTTTGCGGGACCGGTAATTTATATTGGGGATTTAATACTTTAAAATATGGAGCCAAGACATTGCTAGTATATGGTGGTCAAGGGGTATTTTTAATATAGTAAAAACATATAAATATTAGATAGGTTTATAATTACATACCTAGGGGGTTGAATAGGGTATTAGCGGGTTTGAATAGGTATTCTATGTGTAATTTGGTGTGAATCCAACTACATGTGAAGTTAGATCAATGTTTGAATAAGTATGATCTATCTGTGAAGGTGGTGTGAGTCTGGTTGTATTTGTAGTCAGAGTAGTGTTTGAATAGTTTCCTTCCTTTGATATCATATTTTTCCTTACAAGGTTTCTAGGGCTTGTAAGAGTTGTTTCATGTCACCATAACAAGGGTAAAATGAAAATTGGTATTAAAAATGTCATGGAAAAAATAGATACCTAGGATATCTAATGAAAGTAAGGTTTATTTTTATTTTTATTTTGGAGGCATTCTTTAACATCTAATGAAATTAGTATATTCTTTACTATCCTACAAACACAAGTACTATATCAAAGGTTCATAGAGTAAACCTCCAAATTTTATTTCATCAAATTTCACTAAATTATTTAAAATTGTTACATTTTTTCATCTATATGTATTTGTGAGACATTTCCTTATCTTCATATATAGCATAATATAGTGTGCAATGTATGATTTGTTGTGTAATAATATTCATTTCAATTAAAGTTTAGAATAAATAGATAGAAAATACATGTTATAGGGGTTGTCCAATCAAACACAAATTGTTATTTTCTAAAAAATTAGTGTTTTAATATGACGTTTCCAAACCATACAAAATACAAATCCAAATTTGTATGTAGCAACTATGGTTTGCACATATGTATCAGAATTAGCTTGCTTATTTGCACCTTTGTGGAATGTTAAAAACATTGAATCACTTATCTGGGCACTTTTGTTGAAACACACAAGTGACTTGGATTTGGTTTACAATTTTCTATGGTGATCTATTCTCAACCTTGTTTATTTGGAACTTAACTTTATTAGATGGCAATTAATCTTGGATTGTAAGTTATAATAGAGAAATTTGGTTCAAATAGATATTTATATTTGGAAATGTCAAAAAAATGTTGTAATCAAGAATATAAATGCTTTAAGGGACTTTTCTTGGTTTGGGAAACTTATTAATGAACATTGTTTCCTTGTATTCATGCTTAGGTCAACAACACTACTATTGAACTAAATTATTTATAACAACTTATTGGGAAGAACCTTGTGTACAATAATTTATGTACCATGAAATCCCTCTTCAACCATATCACTAGTTACTATCACAATAGACTATAGAAATGCTTGACCAACATATAATCCATTGGGGAGGTCAATAGTTGTGAGAATGTAAAGAGCGGTGCTAGAGTTGATGGCATGGTTGTGACCTTGAATTTCAAGTGTCGTTAATGGTTGATAAAGTTCCTTATTCCCTTAGTGATCATAGAAGAAACATCTCCCCAAGATGATGACAACGATGGATGATATTCACCATTTACTGTTGAGCCCCATGATGTCTTTGACTAACCCATGTAATTGAATATTCACAATCCCCCCTCCTTTGTAATGGCCTCTCCAAATGTTGAAAAATGAGGGCATAAATGATGCAAAACTTTCACAATTTCAACTCAATCGATTAAGATGATTTTTTGTGCAACAATATTAATAAGTGTTTACTAATTTTTTATTATATGGATTGCACATTTTTTACTATAACATTTTAAGTGTTAAAATATAGACAAGAATAAAAAGTCCCATATAAAAGGATAACTATCCAACTCACATGTTTTCACACCAATTATACAAATATATAGTACATTGGGTGATGCCACCTCATCGAGGGATTTTATTTAGGTCCTAAAACCTTGCATGGTGATTAGCTAGGAAATCCAAACTAACTCACTTAGTCGTCATTTGAGGATAATGCACTAGTCATTTGTAATCACTAAAGTGATCCATAGCATAAAATTCACCCCATCAATCACAAGTCTAGCTATCTATACTGGTTAATCTAATTAAAATTTGATGTTATGGATCTTTCAAAAACCGGTGCTCTGAGATTCAATGAAAAATATACCTAAAAATTTGACAAAAGTCAATGATGGTTAGTTCATCTGAATAAAATGGAAGAGAGATGAAATCTAGAAGTGGATAGTTGCTAATGTTTAAACATTCCTAAATACTTACAACTTCAACGCTTCCTTTCAAACTAAAAATGAGGAAGATTCTATAGAAAAAAATATGAAAGAGTACATTGTTTCATAATGTCTTATGGGATCATGCCTTTTAGTTAACATCACTAATTGATCCTAAGTAACACAATCTAACTAGCAACAAAGTAGTTGCCTCACCTTGAAGGTGAAGGTGAAGGAAGAAGGTGAAGACAATGTTAAAAGGTGATGGCAAATACAAAGTTATACTGTCATTGCTAAAAGTTGAAGGTGACAAGTTCAATATTTTTTTGTTTATTTTGCCCAAAAGTGTGAATTAATGATTGAAACATGTTGATGCTATTTGAAATATGCATGGCATTCAAAAGTATATTTTTACATCTAAAATTATTCCTCAAGGCCCACAAAGGCATGCAAAATAATGTTGAAAATGTTGCATAATGGCTCCATTTTGAGTCCCATTCATGTGTTTTTTAGTCCCATACACTAGTAATATACATATATAGACTAGTGTATATACTAGTATGCACTAGTGTATATATTGGTATACACTAGTGTATATTACGAGTGTATATATTGGTATACACTAGTATATATGCACTAGTGTATATACCAATATATACACTAGTGTATATACCAGTATATACACTAGTGTATACATGAATAATATATTGGTATATACACCAGTGTATATACATACAAGTTTGAAAGAGTGTGAATTCTTAAATGAAAAGATGTAGAAGATGAAGTTTTGGATGCCCCAAAGAGAGAGAGAGAGAGGGAGAGAGACAAAGAGAGAGAGAGAGAGATTGGATGGGGAGGTGGTTAGTGGAAGGGGAGAGTGATAGAAGATGTGTGCATGTGTGTGTGAGAGAGAGAGAGTAGCATACGTGATGTAGAAGCTGGCCAATGCTTCTATATATGCACTAGAATATACACTAGTGTATATTCAATACACTCTAAGTATACTAGTGTATAGAATATACACCAATATACTAGTGTATATTTTAAGCATATACAGAAGCACCCATATATGTGCAGAGCATACATGAGCGCTTCCGTATATGCACATATATGGAAGCATGCATATACAAAAGCGTATATATATGTGTTGCACATATACAAAAGTATTTTATATGTGCATATGAATGCTTCTATATATGTGCATATGTGTGCTTCCATATATGTGCATATACGACAACTTCTGTATATGCACAATTCATATACGAAAGCACGCATATAGATGCCCACCTCTACTTAACCACTTCTTAGACTAGAGAAGAATTATTTTTCCAATTTTGGAAAGTAGATAAGCACAATCCCTCTTCAAGTATGCATTATATTTTAGGACAAAACCCAAATAGTAGAGTCAATCCTCAACTTCAACCAAAGTAAAGTTCAATTGGGAGAAAATCTACGAAAATTGCTCCAGTTAATGTTCAAAAGAGATATTAAGGATTTGGTGACATTTATGACCATGCCTGTAACAACTGCAAAAAGATCCATAAATCCATGAATATGCATAATTTCTCTCCTACAACCATTGGAGAAATATAGACATATGCTCCCACATGAATTCATTTGAAAGTTCCATTTTGTCTAGCTTGATGAATGAGCCTTCCTAGCCCCTCAACCACTAGAAATAAGAGGAGGGGATCCAAGTGGAATCCTTGTCTAATTCCCTGGCTAGGTCTAAAGAAAGGTCGAGTGGATCCATTCATCAAAACTACAAAAGAATTTGATCTGACAAAATACATGATCCAACTAATAATATGGAGATGAAATCCAACTTGCAACAAAACTAACCTCAAATAGATCCATTTGAATATGTCACAGGCCTTAGAAAGATCATCCTTAACAATCACTACAAGCAAGTGCTTCAACTTAGTTGAGTGCTCAAACTTAGGATGCACGTGGAAGTAATATCTTGTTGAGTAAACAAGGGAGTGGTGGGGGCCGGTAAAACACATGGATGTTTAAGCAATCCATGTTTTTAGGTAGTGATTTGTATAATCGAGCTTGTTCAACATAAATGTATTACAACATGTTTGTTGAAATTCATAGTAGCAACATAGTGTGTTGCATGTGTGTTGTGTTTAATAAAGAAGCACAATATCGAAGCGTTAAACTCTACAAAGAATGAAAATTGTTGAGGACAACAATTTGTAGAAATAATTGCATGTTGATAGACATGCCTAGTTATAAGTTGATGGAATTTTATTCAAAGATGTAGACATTTTATGGTGATTATACCTTTCAAATCAAGTTAAGGAAATTGCAAGAGAATCATGGAAAAAATAAGAATACATGGATTTGCAAGGGATGGAAAAAGAGTATGATTGAAATGCTTTTACATAATGTATGACTAGAAACTAGAGCCATTACTTCTTGATGTAATATAATGGGTTTTGGTTGTTAATGAACTAAAATATATACTATAGAAACCCTTCACAATTGTTCTGTTTATGTAGAGATTATTGCCTGCATATGATGCTCAAATTTTATTGTTTTTATATAAATTATTCAATATGATTCCTGTGTGCAAGACAAAATTATATGTTGCAGTTCATATAACTAGCAATTGCACCTAATGATGCAAAAAGAACGTTGTAATAAGGAGTAAATGTGGAAGAGCTACATGGAAGAGATAATTTGAGTAGAATGGAAAAGTTTAAGAAAATGTTGGAAAAAGAAACTAGTGTTCCATTGTACATGTATAATTGGGAAAGTTAAATGTGTATATCTTAATCGAAAATAACATCCAACAACAAATAACAAGAATTACACAAAATGTTTTTTCCAATGCACCAGTGCTACTACGAGTGCACTGGAAACAATTTTAATTAAAAAAAAACTACAAATATGGAAGTGCTAATAGAAATGCAATGGTAAGATTTTTTCAAAGTGGAATCTCCATGATCGTATGATGGAAACATTGAACCAAAACTAAACAAGACTTTTACAAGAACAGATGTTTATGGGAAGTTGATATAATTGAATGTACATGTAAACATATTGATATGAGGTTGTTGTTCCAAGCAAGGACTGATTGTTTTATTTGCATTGCACAGAATATGTCAATCTTTTGTACCTTGAAGAAGAAGAGAAGTTGTACAAGATGGTAATTTGAAAAAGGTGAGGGAGATGAAAGAAGAAAATAGTTAAGGTGTGTCACACTTGTGTCCAACACTTAGGCATCGTGTTCTACATGTTTTCCATGCAAGACAAAATAGATAAGGTTAGGAGGGCATGCCATGTTTTGGACATAGACAAATGCTTATGTTGCATTGCGATACATTTGTTTGCCTCAAATAATGAGTCATTGGACTAAATTGATATGTAGCTATAATTTAAATATAAATTTTAAATGAATTTCTATTACTAAATCTAATAGACTTTGCATTTATGTAAAAAATCACAGCCTTTAAAAGTATGTACTCACTATTCTTTAATCAATGTGGCACCAAGAATTTTCAAATCTCTAGTCAAATAATGTAGTATCAATGATTATTCCTATGTAAATCACACAATCCCATATTGCATGACTAAGGTTTGATCACCATAATTATCTTTTACATCATCACTTTCTTCTATGTACTCATATATTTAGTTCTCCAATGAAGGCACTAGAAGATCCACACTGATGAATTACATAATTTAGTGGGGCGATGATGTACAAAAAGATTACATGACTATTGAAAGATTGCTTGTACAAGTTGCATGGGATAAAGTGTTAAGGGGTTGTGCAACGATGCTTTTATTTAATTTCTTAATGGACTTTGGTACTCCATACTATCTTAACTATTTTTGTGATATATTGCTCCATTGTACTTGAATGCAATCATGAATGATGTTTTCTCTAAAAACCCTTCATTTGATCAAGTGGATAAACAATGTGTGATAACAATTCTTTTATATGTCTACTACTACTTGTCATCCTAGAAAATCGATGCGAGGTATAGAAGGTGTACTCATATTACAATTATTGAAGAAATATTGATCTCTTGAGTGATGTTAAGGGACCATTTAAGCTCATGAAGTAGGAGTCACACACAAAGATCAAATACCTATCATAGATTGTGAATTTTCTAAATAGATGTGTTTGATGGTATTTGAATGTTGTATTCTCTTTGTTGAAGTAGGTTGCAAGGAGGTTTGGGAATCCCCCCTCTTTCGTCATCATGACCGGTCATTCAAAAAAGAAACAAAAAAAACATAAATGCCTAGTGAAATAGCTAGCTTATCAACAACCACAAAAATAATGCAATTATTTTACATACACAATGATCTACTAATTATGGAATTATGGAAAATGATAGATGAATCTTATTTATATGCGATATGGTCTTGGCCCTTTCATGCAAAGATGAGGTCATCCTTATCTGATTTTCTCCATCAAACAGGAAAGTATTAGAGTTTATAGTTGACTATGCTTCTCGCCCATTGGATGGAGGAAATCAACAATCGAGATAAGCTCACCACTCATGTAGGATAAAGGATAAAAGAGAAAACAAACAAATAAAAACACATACCGCTTATCTTTTCCCCAAGAACGCTATGCTCAACCTATCAAACATTCAAAGGAGGAAGACTTCTTTCTTCAATGTTAAGTTTCACAATAGAATTTAGATTTGGTTCTTCTCATAGAGCTATTCTGACAGTCATGTGCGTATTAGTGGTTTTCCCCTACCTTCTCTTCCAATGCAGAATAAAATATCCATAAAGAATAGATCGACTCCACAACCATCCTGTAGAATTCCACTGTTTTTTCTCACAACATCCGAGGATTCCCTCTGTATGGAATGAATGAAGATCCCTTCCCAAAGGCACGATCTCCCTTTCTCGAAGTCGATGGTTATGCTTTAGAAATTCCTTATTGTCTTGCTCTATAACCAATCTTTAAAATACTTTATAGTTTAAAGACTCAAGCGAACTTTTTCTTTCTTTCCCACTATTAACGAGGATGAGACAAATGTACTGTCGAGATTGATTCTATGACAGTTGTTCAAAATTCCAAATAAACAATTATAAAAAAAAGAATATAAAAAATAACTAGTAGCCAATGAATTCATAACTGGTAGCAATGCATGGAAATGCATCGTTGATGAATGGATAACAATTCGTGACATATAACTAGAAGAATGTGAGATTAAAAAAAAGAATATAAAAAACAATTGATAGTTGATAAATGGATATGTCAGTGATAACATGTAGCTAGGCATAGATAAATTAGTGTTAAACCCATTTAACTAGAATATATGAAAGATAAAAAAATTCCAGATTGTCTTCCACTCCATAGCTATCTATCAACCGACCACAAACTATGTGGGTGTGCTAGTTATATAATATGTTACAAAAAATATGATGTAGTTTTCCATTCACATTTTACACTTGGAATGTTTATTTTGAAATTAGATAATGAGCATCTCAATATGACTATCACTCTTGAATGCTCATTTATTATATGTATTATAAAAAGATTATATTTCCTTTAATTAAGGTGACTATGATATAGTTTTTTTGAGAAACTTAATTTTATTGAATATTATATTAATCAAGTAACCATTAACAAATTAACATTTATTTAGGTGTTTGTAAACCAGGATGACATTCTCTATCTAAACATAAATCTTCATTATTTTTGGGTTGTTTTTCCTCTCCTAAGTGGATTTATGCCCCAATTGGTTAAAGTACTTTTTAAGGTGAATATTACACATGTATACCTATTATTGCACCTGAGAGGTGCATTCTACACTCCAGTAGGGGAGAGATGTGTAACTCCTTCCGTGCTCATCATAGAGTTGAGTTGAGAGGTATCTTTTATAAAAAACTTAAAAAATATTTTTAAAATAAATTGCCCGCTTAAATTATTTAGAATTGTATATATATAAAACAACATAAATTAGATAAACTAAAACCATAAAAATTAGATTACACATTTCCAGTGTGAAAAAGAGTTTGCACCTTGAGAGATTTGATCTCTCTCGGTGCTTCGTAGATCCCCTTTTAAATGGATCTATGTGCTTCGTAGATCCCCTTTTAAATGAATCTATGCTGATATATAAACATCAATGCTTGGTAGATCCACTTTTAAATGGACCTATGCTTGTATATATATATTTTTTGATAAAAAAAATCAATATAAATAAACTATAATCTTACCTATAAATTTCTTGAGTTTTGAGATATTAAATTCTTCAAAATACAAATTTAATCTTAAATTTTCTTAAAAAATTACCTTTTTTACAAATTTAATAATCACTAACTTAAAAATATATAATCAAAATATTATATATATAGAAACGATTTATAAACATAATTATTTTAAATTATAAAAACGAATTAATATTCTTAATACCTTATTTTTATTTTTAAAATTATCGGAGAATAGGTTTTATTCTTAAAAAGAAATATTTTTGTAATTTTTAATTTTTTTAATGCAAATATGTAATCAAAGCATTTATGTAAAACATTTTCTAAGCTATTAAATTTTTTAATTATCAATTTTATTTTACAAAGGTTATCTATTTTTAGATGAAAAAGTTTTTATTTATTTTATCAGTAAACAAACGAAGTATAAACCCTATAATGTTATTCTGTTTATTGAAAAAGCATAGTAAAACGAATGACCAATGCTCTTCATATCTGATGTATATTTTTAAAACATAATGAAAACATAAAACCGATATTGTATATAGCCCTCTTGTCACAGGTATGCTAAGACCATGAATTAGAATGAATTTCGATGTAAATGTCACAATTATCAGCAGAGAGTAGTCATACATACGAATAAAGGCTTCCCTTGATCTCAAGGGCTGAGAAAACAGAAAGTTAAGCCAACAGAAAATGGCTGGAACAAAATTGCAAGCAGAGGCATAGGCTCTGCCACTGTAGAATAAAAGACCTGTAGTCTTCAGCTTGACAAAATAATGGCTCTTGTTTGTAAAACAATAGGAGGAGCAACAATCCTCTGCCATTTGAGTGTAGATCAACAGTTGCCTGTGAGAGCCACACAAAAGTAAAAGGGGAATTATTCTGCTGCTGCAGGAGTTACTGTCACCATGAGAATCTTTGTTCAATTGCTTAGCTTGCTCAACTGTTATGGCTGAAGAGAGCTGTCCAACAACATTGATGCAGAGACCTATCTCCAAGGCCGAATCTTGGGCGTAATTATTGGGCTTTGAGATTGAATTGCAGTTCTTATCTTGAGGTTGGGAAGATGGAAACCCTTTGGAGGATGACCTATTGGTGAGGGCTGAGAAAGGGTCATCCAAATTTAGAGAATTTCTACTTTTGGGAGACCTCACAACAATCCATTCACCAGGGGGGCTTACAAACCAATTAGGCTTCTTGTCTTCAATGCTGCCAGTTTCACCTTCTGCTGCCAATTGCAGAATCCGATCACGGGGCGAAGGAGCCTGGCACTGCTCAAATGCCTTCATACCTTGTACTCCATCACATTCACCTGCCTGCTTGGGAAGATTACCAGAAAATGCAAATATAGGACAAATGGGTACATTCCTAGGCAATGTAAGACAAACTTGGGATCCACCAGAAGAGCAGGGATAATCCCATCCCTGCTCTGAACCATCAAAATCCAGAGGACTAATTGGGGATTGAGGATAGTTGAGATTCCCAGCCTCTAGAACAGGGGTGTCCTCGTTGAGAAAAGGATGGATCAGCAGTTGCTCACTGGTCCACCTCTTCCTGGGATCTCTTCTCAAGCATTTTTCGACGAAATCCCGGCAAAGAGACGACAGCGAAGCAGGAAACTCAGGCAGCTCCTCTGTGCATCCGATGCGATACATTGCAGCAAGGGGATTCGAAACCTGGCTCCATGGAGGCCTGCCAGTGGCCATCTCCAGCACAGTGCAGCCCAGAGACCAAATATCAGAAGCAGGCCCCTGCTCCATTTGGTTCACGACCTCTGGAGCCATCCACAGAGGGGTCCCTCTCAATTGCAGGGTCTGTTGCCCTTCCCCCTCTTCATCAATCCTCTTGGCAGAACCAAAGTCAGCGACTTTCACACCATTTGCACCCACAAGAACATTCTTTCCCTTGATATCACAGTGCACAATCCCCTGCCTGTGGAGATACTGGATTCCACGTAGGATGCCACATGTGTAGGCTCTTATGATCGATTCCTCAAGGCGACCCCCAAACTTGTGCAGCAGGTCTCCGATGCTGCCACCTGGAACGTATTCCAGGAATAGATTGTACATCCACACACCATTTTCAATGCTGTAATCCTGCCCCATGCAGCTCACAATGTATGGAGAATTGAGAGACTTCAAAATTCTGTATTCATTCTCCAGACAAGAAATAGAAGCTGCCGTGGACTTGACAGCAAACAGATGACCATTGGACTTGCTAATGGCGAGGCTGACTGTACCAAAAGCTCCGGCTCCAAGAAGCTCACCTCGTACCCAATTTCCTCCTGATTTCATTCTTTTCTCAATGCCCAAATTGCGGACAATTCTTAGTGCCCTTGTGGTGGAAAATACATGACATTTATAGATTCTTGTAGGCTTATGGCTTTTTGTGGGGACATCCAAAAAAACTTAACGAAGCGCAGCACGCCTCTTGAATGACGTCTTACCTGCGTTTGTGTGAAATCTTTTGCTTATCAGATATTTTAGTATTATATTGTTTTGAATAAACTGGGCTTATATTGTTTTGAATAAACTGGGACAGGAGCACTCCAGGGTCCTACAAGTTGATTTATTTAATAAAACATGAAAGAGGCGGGCACGCGTGACAGAAAAAAATTGACTTTTTATAGATGTCAACTTGTACACAACTCATGCCGTGCGTAATGCAGCAGGAAATTATTGACTTTGCTTTAATGTCAACTCGTACAGAGGGCCTCATCAATAAAATATTGTACAAATAATCTTTATTTTAGTGTAATAAAATATTATTAAAATAATTGTATATTAAAACATACATTAAAGGTTTTTTCTACAGAATTCAATTGTTTATAATATATATATACTTGTTTGTTGATGTGCTTTTTGCTTGAGCCATGGATCCCTTTATATAGAAATACGTTATAATACTATTCCCATTTTGTTGTTATATAATTCATTTATATGTTGTACTTGACTCATAGGTGAGTATGTTACTTTTTTGTTGTGATTGCAAGTGGGTTTTTATCCACTATCTTCTAGTGACTTATTTCATAGTCTTTCAAAAATCTATTTTGATGAAGCAAAAATATAATGTATTTGGGTTATGTAATGGTAGGGTATATGTTACTATGGGATTTTGTATTTAGCTTTGCAAGATTGCATTTTTAGGATAAGGTTTGTTGAGCTTTGAGTTTGTATTATTGCAATTTTTTTTTCTAAATGAATTAATTTGTATGGAAATTTTGAAAATATTAATTAATTTATTTGATATTATTGATAACATAATATTTTTTTTGAAATTTTGTAAAAATAATATATATATTAATCTTTTTAAGATGATTAAATGATTTTGTTCACTTTGATCATTGCTAATGTGGGTAAAACAAAAGATTCTTTTATAAGGTAAACCTAATCTTTATATAAAACCTAACCTCCATAAAAATAATAAACATATAAAAAAACCTCATTGACATAGGGTTGATAATCTTGGATTGGTGTTAAAAGTTGTATATCTTGAATTGATTTTCTTATACACAAGCATGCTTGATTTGCACCTTTCTATTTCTATTATGGAGGTTTGAGGAAAACAATTAGATGACAAAGAGGGAGGCACGCGTGACGAAACAAAATAATTGACTTTTGCTCGATGTCAACTCGTATAGAGGGCTTGCTGTGTGCAATGGACAGCATCATCAATAAAATATTGTAAAAATAATCTTTATTTTATTCGCAATTAAATATTTAGAAAAATAAATGTATTTTAAAGCATACATCTTAAAAAATAGAGTTTTACGTTTTGCTTTCTAAAAATTCAATTTTTTTATAATTTAAAAATTAATAATTATTTGATAACGTAATATATATATTTGTTGGATGTGCTTTGGTATATTCCTTTTGCTTGAGCCCTTGATCCCTTTATATAGATATACGATGTAATACGACATGGACTTCCCACTTCCCATTTTGTTGTTATTTGTTATATAATTCATTTATATATTGTGCTTGACTCATAGGTGAGTATGTTACTTTTTGTTGCGATTGCAAGTAGGTTTTTTATCCACTTTCTTCGAGTGACTTACTCCATAGGTTTTCAAGGGCTATGCAATGATATGCTATATATATATATAATTGATATGCTATATATATATATAATATAATAGAGGTTATATGTTATGATGGGATTTTCTCTTTGCGAGATTGCATTATTGTAATTTTTTTTTAAATGAATAAGGTTTAATTTGTATATAAACTTTGAAAGTATTAACTAATTTATTTAATATTGTTGATTTTATAACATTTAAAAAAAATTTGTGTAAGAATAATATTTATATTAATCTCTTTAATTTGGTTAAACTTGATTAGATGATTTTGCTCATTTTGATTATGATTAGTGTACCCAAAACAATGATTCTTTTATAAAGTAAACCTAGTCTTTGTATAAAACCCCTGTAACAATAACAAACATGTCAAAAACCTAATTCACATGGGGTTGATCATCTTGGATTGGTGTTAAGAGTTGTAGATCTTGAATTGATTTTCTTCTATTCATACAAAGACATGCTTGATTTGCACCTTTCTATTGTGGAGGTTTGAGGAGAACAATTAGATGATATCATTGAAGAACTGAAAGAGAAAGGAATGAAATGGGCCTCATCACTCCAAGGTACAACTGTATGGATGCAATATTATTTACTTTTACTAGAACCTCATTTCTACCCTTCCAAATATTTGTTTGCATTGATTTAATTTTGTTTAATGCTTTTCTTTCACTTATTAAATCCAAGAAGTAGATATAAGAGGGATTTTACTTTGGGTTATTCTACTTATGGAGTAAGAAAGAAAGGTGGTTCTCATCATTTCATGTGCAAAATTCTTGGCAATGGTTCTCTTTTCCTGCTCATCCACTCAATATTGGAAAAAAAAACAAAGAAGCACAAGCCATAGGTTCTTCTCTTTTATTATTTATAAACCCTTAATTACTTTTTTACTTGCTTAGCTTAGTAGAGTTAAACTTTATTTATTTATCATTAACCTTCCAATAAACTAGTGGAAAGCTAATAATTTACCTCCTACCGAAAATCACAGTTCATTTATGTTACTCACTCTTATTATAAGTTAAAAATTATGATATTCTCACTCTTTGTAAACTCCTTTTTTTCTATAACCAAATATAAGAAAAGTGTAATTCTATGCTCAATATAGAATTAACATAATAAAATAATAGTAAACCAATAAAATTTTACAATCCTAACCAAAAGTTCAAAACCAATAAAAAAAATTCACGAATCACAGCACGCCTCTTTCATGACGTCCGGACTCTTCCTTGCAATCTTCTGCTTTAATTTCTCAATTATTTAGTATTATAGTTTTTTAAGCGATTTGGGCCCGGGGCAATCCAGAGGCCGACAAATTAATATGCGGGCAAGCGTGATGGAAGAAAATTGATTTTGTATAGATGTCAACTCGTACAGAAGTCATGTTGTGCATAATGCCTACTATGCAATGCTTAACTAACTCATACGATAAGGGGCATAACTTTCCATTGCTACATCATTTAATACTCATGGATAAGGCTTAACTTGTTTTGAAGCTTTAAAAATACTAAGGTGGTTTTTTGGATGGCTTAACATTTCTCTAGAAATAGGTACATATAGTTAGGGATGATACTTGCTCCAATCTCGTTGACTTCATCAAACTTTGATTAATGAGGGCTCCATGGATGATTTTGTCTTTCTTTGATCATTCTTGGTCTACATAAAGAATGAGTATTTTAATATTTTTTTATAAAATGGACTTATTTTTTTTATGTAAAAAAGGAATCAACTTGAGAACGATAACAAATCTATAAATAAAACTTTATTTTTGGATTAGTGTTAAGAGTTTTAGATATTGAATTCATACATTTAAGTTGCAACTTTTGTATCAATTTGTCTAATTTATTTGTATAAATTTGAAAAGATTTTTTTCCAAAAAAAAAATCATAATTTTATTTATAGAAATAGAATTACATTCTCTAGATAGCACAATATCAATACAACGTACTGATAATTTGCCAAAGTGTTCAAAAATTCAAAACTTGACATCCAACATCCTCATAGCAAATTGACAACTGTGAGTATAGAGTCTAAATCTCTCCTCAACCATGCCCAAAAACATATTTATAAAAAAAAAACATTACCAACTGTTCAAAGTCCATATCTTCTAATAGAATATAATAGTTTCAAAGCTTCCAGTTGCCCTGTGTTCAGTAATCTGCCAGGATCCATTCAGAACATGAGCTCCATCTTTAGCTAAAACATCTACAAGAGAGTTTCTTTCTCTATATATATGCTTAAAATCCACAGATTCAAACATGTCAACAAATTTGTTGACTTCATGTAGAATTTGTGCTAATTGAATATTCTGAATTCTGTACTTACCAGATGCCCAATTTTTAACTAGCTGCGAGTCTCCAAAAATCTGCAATTCGGAAAGGTGTTTATCCAGCGCCCAACGTAAGAAGCAGTTTCAAACCAAGTAGCTCTGCAAAATTATTAGTCCCAATACCCAAGCTTGCTTTGAAGGTAAAAAAGTGATCATTAGATATGAAAAGCAATCCACCAGTACCACAAATTTTTGGTTCCCCAGATGACGAGCCATCAAAATAACCCCAAGGAAGAGATTTATCAATCACTTCCTCAGCAACAGTTCTGATTCTAACTGCAATATTATCTTGAGGAAAAGAACTCAAGAGTCCCAAACAGAGAGAAGAAACCCGAACATGAGATAGAATAACATCATCAAAACAACTCTTATTTCTTGCCTTCCAGATGTACCATAAAACAATCACAGGTAAAGACCTAATATGTTTCACTTCCCCCTTAATACACCAATTCTTAAGACAAGAGATCATTGAATTTCCAGCCCATAAATTATTAAGCTTTAACTTGGACTCCAGTTCGAACCAAACACTTCTGGAAAAAGTGCAATCTACATCCAGATGATAGTTAGTCTCTAAATCCTTCTTACACAGATAGCATCTCCCAGGTCCTTCCCTACCCTTCCTACAAATGGCATCCCACGTTAAAGCTTTATCAAATAAAATGAACCAACAAATTTTTTTTTCCTTTAGGGGAAATTTAAACTTCCACAAGACCTTCCACCACCAAGAGATTACCTCCTCATTTCTATCCAAAACCATATGAAGATAACCAACTTTAGGCGTATATTTCCCAGATTTTGACTAATTCCATATTAGTAAATCTACTTCAGTTGATAGCCTGACATGACTAACTTTTCGAATAGCCAAATAACCATTCCAACATGTAACCAGGGAAAATTTTAGGGGCGAAATTAGAGGGGTTTGCTAAAAGTAGAGGGTGATTTTTCAACATAGCTAAGGTTTTTTTAATTTTAATATATTAGCCCCTTTTTTATAAAACCCCTAAGTATACTAAATATTTTAGCCAACAATGTAAACAACCCAAAACCAAATTTCGCCTATGAAACGATTCCCGAAATCGTGCGCTCGCCCAGATTTTTGTGTAATGGAGAAGTTTTATTCCCTGGTTCGCCCTAATTTTCGGTGATGGAGAAGTTTTACTCCTGGTTCGCCCTGATTTTCAGTGATGGACCTAATAAACGGTTGGCTCGCCCATGATTTTTTGTAATGGAGAAACAAACTGCTAGTTCTCCCATGATTTTCTATAATGGAGAAACAAATTGCTGGTTCGCCATTGATTTTCGGTGATGGAAGAAAATTTATGGATCTTAGGAGCAATTTGTTCCAAATATTGGTTATTTTTACCCTCAATCACTACGAATTTGATTCTTGACCGTTTCAGCCCCAAATTTGGGCAAAAAATCCCTATATATTGCCACAACCCACAGGAATATGAAGAATCAATTCAATCTGGGTCTGGACTTGCGACTGTGCTTCAGCCTTTAAGTTTTCGATCTGGACTCTGCACAGTGCATTATAGAGGTTAGTTATAAACTTTCTTCTTTGCCCCTTTTCCTTTACCCAAAATATGCTTTAATAAATTATCATAAACTTAAGTACCATCATTTGGTAGTTACTGTAACTAAAATTTGATATTAAGTGTTTTTCCATGACCCTGGTTCTATTGGTTAATCATCTGCTTATTGGTTTTTACGGAGGCCCTTTTTCACCATTCACGAAGCTTACCTGTGAAGGTCTTAAAGTCGAGAAGCTTACATGTGATGTCAACAGTCCTTATGGCTGATATTCGATGAAATAATGCTTAGAAATAGAGATTTATTGCTTCTTTAGCTAGGTGTTTCTTTATCTCTTAAGATGCTCAAATCGGCTTATAACGAAATAACTCTGTTTTGAAACTCCTCCATTCGCTGCTTGGATTATTGCAGTTGATTCAGGTGTTGTTCTTCTCTAACTTGGAGGGTTTCAGTTAACCATTCAAAATTATTTCCTGTTGCAGAGTGGCAATATGGGCCTACATCGTGTTGTTATTCTCATGAATTTTCCAAAAGACCTGTTTTTTCCAACTCTTGAGCTTTTGATTAATATTTTTAAGTTTTTGTTGAAATTTGTACATGGGGCTACCTCTTACGGTTGTAGAATCCTCCCACCGGGCCACCACTGCTTAATGTTAGTTTTGAAATCCGGGTGGTCCAACCAAAAAATTTCAAATCTAAAGGGTATATTCTTAGCCCTTCTTCTTGGTTCCAAGTTAGGCATATCGACCAGTGGTCCGATCCATTAGTTGGAAGAATTATCACTTCCCAGTCTTCTTAATAAGTATAAAGTTTCTTTGACATTAGAAAATGATCAAACCTTGAGGCAATCTAGTGTTCTCCTCCGAATTTATTATTCCAGGTGAAGAAACCATTGGCAATGCTTTGGTCAATCATGTTATTCTTGATGAAGTGCTTGAATGCTTGGCTATCTTGGTTCAGCCAACATTAACCTCTCCTTTTTTCTAGAAGGTTAGTGATCATATCAAAATCTAACCCCATGATCCAATTCTGGTTTTGGAAGAGATTTAAAAGCTCTTGCAAGTGATCCACAAAGAGAATATTTTGATTGATGGTTTGAAGACTGTAAAAATTGGTGAGCATCCCTTTTATGTCTGTCCCCATACAATGATACCTGGCAAAGATTTTGCTTATTGTAGCTGAGATATTGTCGATCTATTCCTCATGAGGGTTCTATAAGAAAGCTAGGCCTCTTGAGGCTCCATGGGCATCCATCTCTTCCCCTTTTGAACCTTTCCAGACTTTCTTTGTGATAGCCTCCAAAGAGAGGGAGGTACGTTTGGCTTCTTGCAACATTGGAATACCAAGTTTCTCCATACCTATTTTCATTTTTTAAGAGTATTTTCTTGGAGGGTCCATTCAAACCTATGATGTTCCAAGATACAATATTCATTTCAAACTTTGGGATAGGGTGGAAAAGAACTCCGTTGGTTGTATTTCCCTGATTCTCTCATTAGATTGTCTACTTCATATAGACATTGTCTATTTGTTCTTCAACCTCTCTTTTTGTCTTCTTGGTAAGGTGTCTTGAGCTCTTTCTTACTATTGGGTTTGACCCCAAGGTTTACGTTTTTGGCTTCTCCTTTGTTCAATTTATTGGTGCCATTTCGAGCTTTGATGACTATCTCGTTGAAAAGTTCCAACTGAGGTTTAGGGATGGGAATTTTCTTCTTGCAGGCTTCCTCAATTCCCTGGAGAACGAGGTCACCTAGTTCCATGCCCTCCATTTCATCAAACCCTTATGGAGTTTTAGGCTCAATTGTAGGGATTTCCGCAGGTTTATTAAGAGGATTAGAACTAATTAACTTTGGTGTTTGAACTGGGTAGGCTTCGAGATCTTTAAGATTCCTCTTGAGGGCTGTGATCTCCTTGTTTTTTTCATCCATTATCTGCTTAACACGAGAGTAATATTGTGGGTTTTTCCCAAGATGGAGAAATTTTTGTTCCATTTCCTTGACCCTGAGGTACATGGATCTAGTAATTACTCTCTCATGTTTCAATTGTTTCTCCATTTCAAACAATGCATCTTGCATTTTATTTGCACCAGCTTGTGTTGTAGACACATTTCTATGTAGGATATTTGTAGCCACTTTGTTAAAATGCACATTATCAGTAAAATGAATCTGGTCCATACTGAGAGTGATCTAAGTGGCCTTATAATCTGTAGCAGTTTATGCCACTGCAATAGATCATGTTTTAGTTTTACTAAAACATGCAATCCGCGAAAGATCCACAATGGAGACCTAAACCTATCAATTTAATATTCAAAATCACAAACTCATCCTAGAAACAACAAAATTAAAAATTGAGCACATGGATTCAACGGTCTGGAAAACCCCTACTATCCTGAAATTATGAAATCTATGGATCAAGAAATAGAAACAATTTTACTTGGAGTTCCATTAAAAATAGGATTTAATGTTCCCATTATTTTTACCAAACGAAATAAGGTGAAAATATTTACTCCCTGTATAAAAACCCATGTTTAGGAAATAAATTAGATAAATATCAGGGATGTAGATAGATAGAATACCATGTGTCGTCGATGAATTGTTGGTGAGAAGAATGGGAGGGTTCATTGTTTAGTTTGATTCTAGAGATTTCTCTAGAGATTATAGTTTTATAGATGGATCTTCCTAGTCTTCCAGCCATCAAAATGAAAGGAAGGGGGAGAGGGGTATTCTTTCCAAATTCCTTCAATGGGAGAGAAGGTTGGGGTTGGGGAGACATTGCGTAGGATAGAAAAAAAGGATGAGGAGGAAATGGATAAGATCCAATTTGTCCATATAGGCAAGAAATCAAAACCAAGGAGGATATGTTTAATGTAATTCTAGTTTAGTTTATCAAATGATTTTTTAACGTCCAGTTTAATTATCGTACCCAGTCTACTTAGAGTATTCAGGGAATGAACATTTCTGTTAGTGATTATGATGTTATCTAGAATATGTCTTCCTTCAACATAGCATGATTGCTCAACATAGATAAGTTGATGTAGTAACAGTTTTACTAATGTTATAAATTACTTTGCCAATTTTTTTTGTAAATGACATTGCAGAGAGCTTGGTAAAAAAAATTCAGCTAAACAAGCTTGATGCTCCTTGGGTATAAGTGTGGGGAAGGTTGAGTTTAGGGTCGGAAGCATTGAAAATATTTTTCTTGATTTCTCAACAACCTGCCATACATCCCTTTTAATTACTGGCCAATATCTATGAAATAAATCTGTTGTGAAGCCATTTGTGACATGGGGATTTTCCTTAGGCATTTTCATGATTGCTTTCTCAACCTCTTCAAGGGTTATGGGTTTCATTAAGTGATCTGTTGGACCTCAAATTGAGTGCATTAAAATTTTATGTAAAGAATGCGTTTTCCAGTTTGCTTAATTCATGAACCAGCATTAACAGAAATTAGATGCTTAAAACAGAAATGAAAAGCAAAACTGATAAACAGACGTGGGAAAAACAAACACAGAATCAGAGAGCCACAAAATAGAAGTTGATAACAGAGTTCACCCCCTCCACTAGGCTACGTCTCCGGGTCCCTCTCCAATGGGTACCGATCCAATTAATCTCTTTAAGATGGTACAAAAATGGTTTTGGAATCAACTTCAGCAACTGTAAACAGAATGCTGTACAAAGTCTTTAAGACCTCTCTTCTGGAAATTACAATTATCCTTCGAAAGGCAAAGAAAGCTAAATTATAACAGAGAATGTCGACTTCAAAAGAACAGCGTCTGCGCACTTTGCGGCAACTCCCCAAGTTTCTCATAACAGAAAAACGAAGCTCTGTGCTATAACGCAATCTGAATCTCCTCTCTTCTCCTCTATTTAAGCGTTCAGTCAGAGGGCAAGTAACGAGTTCCCTCCCTCCGCTACAGCTGTTATCTTCTTTATTGTCGTTACAACCATATGCTAAACTGAACCATGTAATCCTGCCAAATCGCTGCCCAAGCATTATGTTACCACGACGTTCCATATCCCCGAAAGGTTGCAACTAACTCCACGCACATGTGTCAACTCACAACACGTTGCAATAACCTACAACCGGGCTATGCCACATGTAACGTAACCGTTTGATGTCACGACCACTTCACAAATGTCGCAGCATCCCCAACGTCGCAGCATCGCAACAACATCGTAGCATCCAAAATGTCGCAGCATCGCAGCATCCATTACGTCACAGCATCGTAGCATCCATAACGTCACAGCAGCCATAAATGTCGCAGCAAACGTGACCGCGCGGCTCTTCGCGAACTGGGCGATGTTCCTCTTGACGGTGCACAAACTGCATGGCCCATACTGCGTAAGCTGCGCGGCCCCTACAAGCTGCGCAAACTGGGCGGCCCATACTGCGCAAGCTACGTGGCCCCTACAAGCTGCGCAAACTACGCGGCCCATGCAAGTTGCGCAAGGAGCGTGATGTTCTGTCGCACCGCGCAGCCCCTAAGTCTAGTCGCGCACTATGTTTAGCATATGTTATGTTCTTTGAACCATAGATTAATAACTATTGTACCATGTTGGATTAGTGTAATTTTGAAGATGAATAATCCACCAGATCATTCCTCCCCACTGGAGAGCTTTTGGACCACCAAAATCTTGAATCATTCTACAAGTAAGTGAGGGTACAGCTCCCTCACTTTTCCAATATCCATCCATCTTGCTTTGCTAGGATGCATGCCTTTAAGCCCGACTTGAAGGTACTCAGCATTCCCCCTTCGTGAAGTCCTCACATTTCTGTCAAGAATAACATCATCCTGCAACTCATTCATGTATTCTGTTGCCATATCATCAACTGAAGGAATCTGTATGTTAGTTTCCTCATCCATGATCATAGGAGGCTCATACAGTTTAAGATTCTCAACATTGACAACTGAATAAATTTGCATGTATGGAGGTAAATTCAAGCGAAAAGCATTAGTACCGATCTTTTCCAAGATCTCAAAAGGACCATACCTGATAGGCTTAAGATTTTTACCTTCACCTTTCATTCTTTCTTTGGTGATATGTAACCAAACTCTGTCACCAACCTAAAATTGATGATCAACTCGATGCTTGTCATGCCTGGCTTTGTACCTTTCCTGGCTCTTCTCCAACTGTTCCTGAACTGCCTGCTGCACCGCTTGGATTCTCTGAATGAATCTTAGAGCTTTATCTGTATCATGATGTCCATCCACTGCATCTTTGCCAAAAGAGAAATCCATCGGTGTTTTTGGAAGATAACCAAAACAAGTTTCAAAAGGAGATCTTTTCGTGGAAGAATGAACTGCATGATTGTAAGCATGTTGTATATATTGCAACTGCTCATCCCAAAGTTTAGGATTTTTACTACAATATCCTCTGAGCAGCTAAACCACGGTTCTGTTTACTACCTCTATTTTCCCATTGGTCTGTGGATGAAAAGTTGTACTTTTCTTAAGTTTGGTATCCATAAGCTCCCATAAAGTTGACCAGAATTCTCCCAAGAACTGAGAATCTCGATCAGATACAATAGACATGGGTAGCCCAAAATGTACCCAAACATTCTGAAAGAATAGATGAGCTATTTGTTTAGCAGTGATCTGTTTGTTACATGGCATTAAGATACACATTTTGCTGAATCTTTCCACAACAACATATAGGTAATCATGCCCTTTTCTAGACATAGGTAGTCCTCCTACAAAGTCCATAGAAATACTTTCCCAAGGACGAGAAGAAACTGGAAGAGGTGTGTACAAACCCAATTTCCTATTGCTAGGCTTACTTGTTGCACACATAACACATCCTCGTATATATTTAGCTACAGTTTCTTGCATCTGAGGCCAATAACAGTGATTCTGCAATACAGACAATGTTTTACTTACCCCAAAATGTCCTGCAATCAATGAACTATGTGCTTCTCGGATCACATGCACTCTCTCTTTCTCTGGAATACAGAGCTTACCAAGATGATACAGGAGTTGATTATGCACATAATAGTTCTCTTCATGTTTACCATGTACCAGTGATGCATATACTTTCTTAAAATCTTTATCTTCTGCATACTGTTCAATATAACTTTCATGTGTTAATGAACTGTTTTGAAGAATGATTGAAGCATTCGTAGGAGGCCTTGATAACATGTCTGCTACCTTATTATGAATTCCATTTTTGTACTTAATTACGAGATGAAACTGTTGTAAGAATCCCATCCATCTTAAATGCCTACTTTGTTGTATTTTAGTTTGAGATTGTAAATATTGAAGTGGCTGATGATCAATATGTATGACTGTTTCTTTGCCCATTATATAATGTTTACACTTCTTCACGCTATGTACTAAAGCATACAATTCTTTGTAATAAGTCAGATAGTTACTTACCGCAGTAGAGAACGTTTCTGAATGGTAACAGACTGGCTTCCTTCCTTGCATCAAAACGGCTCCCATGGCAAACCCGCTAGAATCGGTTTTGATCTCAAATGGATGCTGCAAATCTGGCAACGTCAGAACTGGTGTTGTGCTAATCCTTTCCTTCAAAGTGTCGAAGGCTCTCTGATGCTTGCCTCACCACTGGAAAATCTCTTTGACGCTTGTCAACGCATATAATGGCGCAGCAATGGAAGAAAATCCAGAAATGAATTTCCTCCAATACTGAACCGCACCCAGAAAACTTCTGATTTTAGTAACGGTTTTTTGCCGTGGCCAGTTTACAATGAAAGCAACCTTGGCTGGGTCCACTCGCAGGTGGCCTCCACCAATAATATGGCCCAGATATACTAAAGAAGTTTTAGCAAACTCACATTTAGACATTTTTACAAAAAGCTTCTCCTTCCTCAGTACATCTAAAGTTTTTTTCACATGTACAATATGCTCTTCCCAGGTTTTGCTAAACACTAGGATATCATCCAGATATACAATTACAAAATCATCAATGAATGGATAAAAGACATCATTCATGACCCGCATGAAAGTAGTAGGTGCGTTACAGAGTCCGAAAGGCATCACAAGCCATTCATACAAACCTTGTTTTGTTTTAAACGCTGTTTTCCAGGCATCATTTTCAGCAACCCGGATTTGATGATACCCACTACGCAGATCCAATTTTGTAAAGTAAGTTGCATGTTTCAATTGATCAAGCAAATCATCAATGCGAGGAAGAGGATACCTGTTTTTAATGGTGATTTTGTTAAGGGCCCTATAGTTAATGCACATCCTCCAAGACCCATCCTTCTTCAGAACCAAGACTATAGGAGAGCCACAAGGAGAAGTACTTGGCCGGATGACCCCTTTCTCAATCAGCTCCTAAACCTGCTTCTTGATTTCTTCGTTTTGCATTACATACATCCGGTACATGGCTATGTTCGGGAGTGGCACATCCTGCTGCAAATGTATCTCATGATGAATCTCTCTCTTTGGTGGTAACCCCTTCGGATCTTGAAACAAATCATCATACTCAGAAATGATTTTAATCAGTTCAGATTTATGCTTAGGGTCACATCCTTCAAAATATTTAGAGATCTCATCATTTTTCATCTTAACCATCATTAACACAAAATTCTTACTAGCATTTACCAGCCTCTTCATTTATCCTGCAGAAACTATTGCTAGGTTTGTTCTTATCTTATGTGCTCGTACAATATATTCCACACCATCTTTAAAAATATGATATTTATTCTGCTCTTTATAAAAGACTGCTTTCCGGTCATACAAATATGGACTCCCAAGTACTATTCCACAAATGTCAAGTGGTACTACATCTAGTTCTACCTCATCCATAAAATTTTCAGTGATTGCAAATTTCAAAACACATTTCTTTGTAACTTGCAGTTGTGTATCATTAGTAACCCAACCAAGAGGATAGGGTTTTTCATGAGGCATAGTAACTAAATGCAATTTCTTAACCACTTCTTCTGATATCATATTTACTTGTGAACCACTATCAAACAATGTATCAATCTTTATGTGATTTGCAATGACACAAATATGAAACAGTGCACTTCTATTTTTATCATTTTGCTTAGAAGTAGATGGCAGATTTGTACTTGCACTAGAACTTGGTTTTGCATCAATGGGAAGTGAGATACTTTTATTCTTACCCTGGATTTCGACAGCTGTAACCTTTGTTTCATCACCTAAGTCGGATCCCAAGTCTTGAATAACCACTGCAGTAGCTTTTGCTTTGCCTTTATCTTTGGTTCCCCCGAACTTCTTTGGCCTTAACTTCGGATGAAGAATCCAACACTTAGAGACATCATGTCCCTTCTGACAATGCGAACATGTAGGCTTTTCACCCTCTTTCTTAACAGTAGCCATCTTCTTTTTCCCCTTATATTTTCCTTTCGATTTGCTGTCAAATTTAAAGGATTTCTTCGCAAAAGTATCATTAGCATGCTTACCCCTGGCTTCTAAATGTGTAGCTTGAACACATACATCATCCAAATTACTGGGGTTAAACATTAACAAAGTATGCTTCAAATAAGAATGCATGCCACCAATGTACTTAAGAAGAGTTTCCTGTGTATCTAATGAAACATTCAATGCAATAGCCCTCTTCCTGAATTCATGAGTATAATCTTGAATGCTTTGTCCTTTAGCTTTTCTAAACATTTGCCAACTCATGGTTAATTGTTGAATATGTCCTAAAGGATAAAATTGCTTCCTTAATACTTCAATGAATTCATTCCAAACTGAAATAATTTTACCATTCTTTCGAAGATCTTGCTGAATCTTGCTCTCCCACCAAGTAAGAGCCATACCACTCATTCTCAAAGTGGCCAATTGAATCCTGGAAGGGTCATCATTAATGCCCTGTACCCTGCAATATACTTCAAGCTACTTGATCCAATTGTCTAACTTTTCAGCATCTAAATCTCCATTATAAATTGGCAATTCAAATTTCACATCCAATTTGAAACAAGGCATATTAGGATTTGCATTATTCGAATGAGAAGTATGAGAAGAAGAGAAAGTTTGATTAGTTTTAGGAGGATCACCATCACCTCCTACTCCTTTACCCTTTTCTTCCTTCTTCACTTCTGCATCTTTGGATGAAGATCCTTCTTCTTTCTTCTTCCTTTCTGCTCGCTCATCGAGTAGAATTTCCATCATGGCTTTCATGCTCATAAAAGCCTCCAGAAACTCAGTTTCTGACATAACAGGTTTTTCCCGTTCTGTATGTCCTTCTTCTTCCCCTCGTGGAGAAGACATGGTTCTTGAGAATGTTCTCCTTGAGCCAATCTCAGGATCTACTTCAACTAATTCTCCTTCACCAAGCTTTAACATGGACCTGGTAAGCATTCACAAACTTGCACAAGTAGTTAACCTGCTTTGATACCATAACATGATCCGTCGGACCTCAACTTGAGTGCATTAAAAGTTTATGTAAAGAATGAATTTTCTAGTTTGCTTAATTCATGAACCAGCATTAACAGAAATTAGATGCTTAAAACAGAAATGAAAAGCAAAACTGATAAACAGACGTGGGAAAAACAAACACAGAATCAGAGAGCCACAAAACAAAAGTTGATAACGGAGTTCACTCCCTCCACTGGGCTACGTCTCCAGGTCCCTCTCCAATGGGTACCGATCCAATTAATCTCTTTAAGATGGTACAAAAATGGTTCTGGAATCAACTTCAGCAACTGTAAATAGAATGCTATACAAAGTCTTTAAGACCTCTCTTCTGGAAATTACAATTAGCCTTCAAAAGGCAAAGAAATATAAATTATAACAGAGAATGTCGACTTCAAAAGAACAGCGTCTGCGCACTTCGCAGCCAAGTTTCTCATAACAGAAAAACGAAGCTCTGTGCTCTAACGCAATCTGAATCTCCTCTCTTCTCCTCTATTTAAGCGTTCATTCGGAGGGCAAGTAACGAGTTCCCTTCCTCCGCTAGAGCTGTTATCTTCTTTATTGTCATTACAACCATATGCTAAAATGAACCATGCAATCCCGCCAAATCGCTACCCAAGCGTTATGTTACCACGACGTTCCATATCCCCGAAACGTTGCAACTAACTCCACGCACATGTGTCGACTCATAACACGTTGCAATAACCTGCAACCGGGGTATGCCACATGTAACGTAACCATTTGATGTCACCACCACTTCACAAATGTCGCAGCATCCCCAATGCCGTAGCATCGCAGCATCCAAAACGTCACAGCATCACAGCATCCATAACGTCGTAGCATTGCAGCATCCATAACATCGCAGCAGCCATAAAAGTCGCAGCAAACGTGACCGCGCGGCTCTTCGCGAACTGGGTGATGTTCCTCTTAACGGTGCACAAACTGCGCAAGCTGCGCGACCCCTACAAGTTGCGCAAACTGCGCGGCCCATGCAAGCTGCACAAGCAGCACGATGTTCTGTCGCACCGCGCAGCCCCTAAGGCTAGTCACGCACTATGTTTAGCATATGTTATGTTCTTTGAACCATAGATTAATAAATATTGTACCATGTTGGATCGGTGTAATTTTGAAGATGAATAATCCACCGGATAATTAAGCTTTCATTTTGCACATTTGTAATCAATTTAGGAATATTTTGTGTTATTTGTTGGATGGATTTTTTTTTGTCTATCTGAGGTTCAGATAGTAGAGTTTCATAGGAAGCTGTGAGTTCATTTTCCAAGTCCTTTTTGGAAGTTAGAGTGTTACCTTACTTATCGATGAGTTTACTTATTATGTTATTGTGCTGATGTTGTATCATTGATCCATGGAAGAATTTTGTGTTGTGTTCCCCCTCTTTTAGCCATTTTATTCTTGATTTCGGTCTCCATAACATTTCGTCATGTATTCCTCTTTTCTTTATTTGTGTCTGTATGTCCATTTCTTCCCTTATGATGTCCTTTGAGTGGCCTTCTTGAAGAAATTGTTGTTGTATTTGGATCATTCTTGTTTTTTATTTTTTTAGCTATAAATATGTCTCTAAATAATTCCTTATTCTACTTTTTTAGTTTTGCTTCCAGGTTCTTGATCCTTTGTTGAAATATATATATTATTGTTCCTTTGATGATTTCAGCTTCCTTCCACCAAGTTGTTATTTTTTCCTGAAAGTTTGGGTGTTCAATCTGATTTTTTTTTCAAAGCAGAATGGCTTGCTTGATGGTGAATCTCCTAGACCTAGCGCAATGTTAACAACCTAGTGATATGATCGCCAAAATGGAAATACCATTCCATTAGTTTTTGTTCCTTGAATTAAGATGGGTTCAGAGATGTGAAAGCATCCCAATGTGGTAGCTATTTGTTGTGTTCCTCCTCTTTTATTATTCCAAGAGGCTTCCCATTGGTAGTTTTAGTGTCCATAAGATGAAGATCAACAATGAGAGATTGAAAGGCTTTGTTGTCTTCATCTAATTTTTTGATACCTCCTCTTTTTTCTACCAAGGAGGATATCAAGTTGAAGTCTCCTCCATTTATCCATTATTGGTTACATGTTAACATGTGAATAGTTTTGAGACTATTTAGAAAAGCCATTTTTTCTAGAAGTAGTTGTGGTTCATATACATTAGTTAATTATCTGAATACAATTGAAACAATGAGATTAAAGTTGGCTGAGAGGGTATTTGGAGTTGGTATGAAATTGGTTTGCTCAATATCATTAGGATTCCATAGGATAGTTGTTCCTCATGTATTACCTTTGGCGTCTAGGGATATGGCCTGACTCCTAACAATTCCTCCATATTTTCTTTGTTATTGAGTGTAGAGTAGTGCTTTAGCATTTGGTTTCTTGAATCATAATTATATATATTTTTCTTCAATGATCTTTTTCTGTAGGGTTCTTTGTTTACTCTTTCCATCGATGCCTTGAATATCCTAGGTTATGGTATTCATGATAATTGTTGGGGAGGTTGGAACTTATTCATCATTTCCAAATATTGCTCTGAGTCAATTAAATTTTCTCCTATATCCTTTATGAGTTGATTTATGGGTTTCCATCCTCTCCTTTTTTTTCATTCTTTTATGGATTTTTTGGGATCTTTCTGCATATCTGTATTTACTCCAAAATATGTTTTAATCGTGTTCTATTTCCAAGGTTGTCCTTTTTTGCTTAGATTTGCTTTTGTGAAGGAATTTCTTGAGTAGTTGGATCTGTTTTGGAGGAATTGCTTCTGGTTCTTGTCTGTCACATGCATATGCTATACCTCAAAGGTTCTTGTCTGTCACATACATATGCTTTGTGAAGGAATTCCTTGAGTAGTTGGATCTGTTTTGGAGGAATTGCTTCTGGTTCTTGTTTGTCACATGCATATGCTATACCTCGAAGGTCTAGATCCCCTATTTCCAATTCTTCTCCCTCTTTAGATTCCATTGTATCTTCTTCTTTTGAAATTTGGTTGTTGTAATTGTTGGTTGCAAGATGAGGTTGTATTTTTTTTTTAGAATAATTCACATGTGGGTTTGATAGTTCACCGAATTGGGTCAATTCTTAGATAATTGGAAATTTAGAAGGAGTAGGGTTGAGATTTTGAACAAGGTTAAGGTTTAGAGCTTCAAATATTTTTTCAGTGTTGATATTATTTGGTTTTGTAGGTGGTTGAATTTTCTCGCTAAGTCTTTTTTTGGGTGCTACATTTGTGAATCCATCACAGTTTTGATGAGGAGCTTTAGATTCAGAGGTTTTCTCTTTGTTGAGGGTAACAAATGGTGATGCTCATGGAATTTGTGGCATTAGAATGGGTCATGTTCATATTCCATGGTTTGCATCCATTTAGTTCCTTGGGAACTTAGGTATATTGATTCATGCAAGGGTTTGGATACATTGAGACAAACACATATTCTTTCATATGAGGTGTAGCATTCCCATCGAGTAGCTTCAAACATTTTGACACAAGTTCTCTAGGTAGGGAGTAAATTATATTTCGAATCGGGGCTATGGTAAATTCTTCTTGCTCTAGGATGAATTTTTCTTTCTAGGGTCTTAGGAAGAGACCTCATGAGTTGAAGAAATAGGGTGCTTCATCGAAGATTATCTTCTTGTTCTCTGGGATAAATAAGATTGCAGTAAAGAATCCTTAGCTCCCAGTTTGAGGTCAATTTCCCCCCTGGGTCTTCCTTTTTGTTGATATCCAATGAGTAAGGGCTTTCTCCAAGGGACAGATGCTCACGAACTTGTCAATGACGGAGTAATCTTGCATAAATTGTAGGTAAGCAAAAATTTGAGGACAATTCATTTTTTACCTAGACTGTTCTTTAACTGCTGCTATGTGAAAACTCACAAAAAATGTTCAGAATCTGGTCAACAATGAATATCTTCCCTGTTTTGTGGTTGTTAATTATTTTTATAGTGCTGCAACATGCCCAGAATTTCTTAGAATTGGCTCAACCTAGGTTTTTGACCCAAAGTAGAAAAATAGGAAATGTATTTTTTCTACAATTAGGATCCGGAAGTGATACCACAATTAGGATCCCAAAGTGATACCACATGCATAGTCATCATTGACATCGACATTGCCATCATTAGCATATGATAAATCAACATCATCGTCATGATGGTAGTAACCCAAAGTAGAAAAATAGGAAATGTATCTTTTCTGATAGAATATCCTTCCCTGACTCTACTTCTTTATGAAATTCGTTGATTTATGCAAAAGTGATTTTTGGAATTTTCATGGATATCAGCTATTATTTATCCTATACTAAATATTTTAGTGTATTATTTACTAGTTCCTATCGATTTTATTGTAATTATAGGTTCTAGTACTTGTGCTTCTAGTGGCGATTTGATTGATTCATAATCAAATGTTATATTGATACACATGTTTCTTTCTTCCTCATCTTTATGGATTGAGACCATCTATCCCTCTTTATTTGAAGCCACAAAAATAGCTTACAAATTCTTTGTAGTTGGTCTTCTTGGGTTTGGAAAAAGTCCCAATCCATCAAATTGCTCATATACAGTCACACATCATGTAGACACCATAGAGCAATTAGTGGTTCAACCATACAAAGTTAATTCATTCCATTTAGTCAATCATTCAATGGGTTGCATAATTGCTCTAGAAGTGGCTCCTAAGCACCCAAATATGTTGAGGACAATTACACTTTTGTCACTAGTGAGCACCCTAAATTCTTCTACTAGATTTCTATATATAACAAAGCTAACATTATATAAGGAGGACTGTGCGATGGTGAATTTTTTCCATATTTTTCATTTGCTAACTATATAACAATGAATAATGAATCCTCCTTCCAAAATAAGAAAGAAAGTGAATTGAATATTGCTCGCAACACCTACAGTACATTACCTATGGACCAATTTTCCAGTGATTTCAAGTGCATTTCTAGTGATTTCAAGTGCATTTCCATTGATTTCCATTGATTTCTATTGTTTTTATTTTTTATGTTTTCATGAGGATAGGGGTGTTCCAAAGTACCTTGGGAATCTCAATTTATGGAAAGGATCAAAACCCTATTTGTCCTTTCTATCTAGGATCATTTTTCTTCTTTTGATTTTTCACTCTTTCTGTTGTTGTGCACTTAACCTCCCAACCTTTCCATATTTCCATCCATCACCCTCCCACTAGCGTTTAATCTGCACCTCTAGTATCTCCACTAGCACTAAGTTATGTCCAGGAAGGCCAAGGGACCCCCTAAAAGAATTCATTTCCAGTATATTTTGAATCTATTTTTGTTATAGATTTAGAGTAATATGAAAAATATGGATGGGATAAATTTTAATATTATCCAATCATTAATGTCCATTGTCAAAATTAAAAATACATACCAAAACATCTCCAAAATATGCTTGGGACATCTCTAAAATCTACTTGGAATGTCTCTAAAATCTGTTTGAAGTCCCTGGAATATTTTGGGGAAGTTTTCGGTACAACAAACAAGTCCCCGAGTCCTTAATGAATTCCCCAAAATATTAGGGATGCTTCTCCCCAAGTCCCCAAAATGCAAAGACATCGGGTATGGGGCTTGTTGGCACGGGAAGGGACCTCGTGCAACATAGATTTTTAGATGTTGCAATATATTCATGTTTATTCCTAAGCAAGATATTTTTTCTTGTGAAACGTGTTGCCCTGTGTCCATAATCCATTATTGGATAAGGAGTTCTTGATACTCCTAAAGCAAATTAGCCATAACCATGAAAATGTGGTTTTGTTGAATGCTTTGCTCCATGTCTTCTATGCTGTAGGATTTGTTAAGTCATCCTTCAAATTCTGTTTATTGTAATTTGGAATGAGAAGGATAATGTTTGTTTTATCTAACAATGATTTCATTTTATATACTATATAACCTAGTCAAACTGAATCTAGTTTGTGAGTGATACAAAATAATACCATACTAGTATAATGAATAAATACATCACAAGATCAAGATTTGTAGCATTAACCCTTGCAAGATAAATGTGCCCATTGTTTCTCTTTAAATGAGACTAAAGAAAACAAAAAGTTATGTAACTACTACCCCACGCTAATGGTATTTTTGAACCCCGTACTTTTTGAGCTGCATCAGTGTTATGAGAATTGGTTGGTTGCAACCGAAAACAATTGGTTTTGGGTTATTTTAGGAAGAAAGTGGTATGGGTTTGTGGTATGACTACTATGAACTGGTTTTGGATTGGTTCTATCCTCAACTAACTAAACCAATTGGTATTGTGGCGTTTACTAGGACACACCAAGCCAACCTTTAAAAATGTAAAATATACACTTCCAAGCAATTGAGAACCATAAACTCTACATGCTATAGGTTGTTTAGATCCTCAATGTTTACCGATTCTCATGGAACTTTAATTTTATGCATCTCATAACCAGTTCTCATTGAACTTTAATATTATGCATACTAGAACTTATATCTTGATGTAATTTTAATTTTTACTATTTTTTACCCATAAATGTAATATTTCTTTTAAAACAAAAATGTCTAGATTCATATTAAAAATATTGTTGTGGCTAAACCATCTAGCAACATATATAGAAGAGCTAAACCATTTATGAAAATCTCAAAATTGATATCTACTTTATGCAATAGGCTTAAAGTTCTATATCTACAACTACATTTAGAAAATGTAGTTCCTAAATGTACTATCCCAATGAAAACTAACTTTCCAAAACATTACAGATTTAGAATATTAATAGATCCTAGAGGCCATTCCTGTTGTGGGCTTCCAAATTGTTGCTGACCTTGGATAGCTAGATGACTAGAGATTTTTTCTTTGCTTGAGCTAACATCTAATGCAATGTATCTTCCACCTTTTCCATCAAAGCATCAACACGAAAAGAGACAATAGAGAGGGAAGGAGGATGAAAACTCACAAAAAATGTTCAGAATCTGGTCAACAATGAATATCTTCCCTCTTTTGTGGTTGTTAATTAATTTTATAGGGCTGCAACGTGCCCAAAATTTCTTAGAATTGGCTCAGCCTAGGTTTTTAGGCTCTTAAATTATCCAAGATTTATATTTTAGGCTAACTTCATGCACAGAACTGTTGTAGGTGGCTATGGCTTATCATTTTGGGGCTGTGATGTGACTTTTGACCGCTGTTTGCACTCAGAATTGTCTAAAGTTCCCAGATCTGATGGTGATGATGAGTTGTCGTTGTTTTTAGTCATAGGTCCTACCCAGAATTGGAGTAATTCTTCTTACTGCTATATAGGAGGTCATAAAATAGGGTTTCAAATAGCTTGGAGAAGAGAGACGAGGCTAGAGGTTCCATACTGTGCACAGGTGACCATAATTTTACCACAAATTAACCTTTGTTTTCATTGTTGGCTTACATAAATATCTGCTACTAGGGCTTCAACTGTAGGCTGGAAATGATCCTATATTCACAAGTTAGGTACTATGAAGAAAACACAGCATAGTTACTATTCCAAAGCAAGTCACCATATTTTAGGGCATGATCACACAAGCATAAGACTTCTTGAGCAGAGCATGAATTGCAATTTCTTCTTGTTCCTGCAAATGCATTGCATATAGTGCCAAGTCTCTATCATTTTATCGTAGCCATAGGTTTACAAAGTCTTTATCATGGCCATTTGAGTGTCACTGGGCATTAATTTGAAATTTGCAACACGTCTAAACTCCCCACTCCATCTTCCCAACCATGAAATATGTTCTTCTTTAGAGTAAAAATGTTGTTTGTGGATATTAGATATATCTGATAAACTAGCCCAATCCACTCTATTGTTATCATCAACAAAATTAAAGAGGGGAAATTTTTGGAGAGAAGTCAAAATGCCTTTCTCCCAGTATTAAGCAAGAAAGCACATATAATTCCTTTGATATAGTTGCAACCCAACCAGAGCTGTGAAGAATGCAATGGGAGTACCACAGATAAGGCACATAACTCACCCCCAAGAATTTCCAGATGCATGAAAACTGATCTTCCTCCATGCAGAAATGTATTATGGATACCCTAGTCGACCATAGAAAACTAGGGCTCTCTAAGTCACTTTCAGATGCATTGTCTAATATTTCTCTAAAGGAAGGAAGTATTCTACGAGCTTGTTTAGGCATAAAACTCTCTCATCCAACCATCTATCATGAGCTACAAGATTCTGAACCACTGAAAGGATTAAAACTATCCATTTCACACAGATGACAAGAAAAGTCATTTGTAGACTCTTCACAACAATTTTGAGAGGAAAATGTCAAGCGCAGATAGGAAAAGTTGTCGACAACAAAGAGAAGTAGGAAAATCTTTCAACAACAAAGACAAGTATTTGGGGAATTTAAGTAAGTGTTAGATTTTAAATTATGTTTTTGGCAAGTCATTGTCCAGTCCAAATAAAACAAATGTGTCTAATTAGATATCCCAGCTATACTTGTGGGCTTGAATTCCTTATGACACAATATTGGCTCAAGGCCTCATAACACATAACATTTGAAAAAGGCCTCAAGCTTGGACAACGACTAGATTAGTTGCATTATTATATTACGTTCTTGGGAGTATCTTTTCCTCATGTTCTGCCTTTAATTTTCCAATTTCTTGCAGATGTTCCTTCATCAATAAACCCATCTGAACTTCATGTTGTCCATCCCTTTTAGTGACCTACTACATATGTGTAGCTTCCATTTGAATCATATGTTGCTCCAATTGAGTTTCTAGAACAATTACTTGAGCTTTGTACCTATCTATTGTAGCAATTAACTTGTTGCCTGTCACATAATTAACACCAGCAAAGGCACTCAAATCAGAGTTTGTATCTACTGCAATTTATTTTGGAAATTAACTAGATATGTTCCACACTATCATCTAATTTGGTATTTCTTTTATTGAAGTTTCTTCAACCATTTTCCTTTTAAAATCTCTTTTTGTAATCTCTTTGCAAGATTTGCTGAAAAAGGTAATCTCCCAAAGATACTACAACATCACCAATATGAACTAATTCTGGAGAAGAAGAGCCACTTGCTAAAGTAGTAGTTGGTGTACCAATATTAATAGGGGAGGAAAGTATAGAAATTCCCTAAGTTTTACTAGTATCCTTTCCATAGAGAATAATGGAATTCTTAGTTTCTATGGCCTTAGAATCTTGTAGCTACTTTTGTTTGAGTCTTTTTGCTTCAACTTATGATTCTTCTTCTTGGCCTCTAGTTATCAGTTCCTCTTCTTCTCTTCTTCAAAATTTTTATCTTTTTTCTTCCACATTTTTAGATTTTTATGCATCCTGTATTGATTTATGCTTTAATTTTTATTTAGCCTCTATAATGTTACTTCCTAAATCTGTTATTCTAGAAGCCTCTATTTTTTTTGGATACATATCAACTTCTTCTTCATTGGTTAGTAATGCTTCTCTTTCAGCCACAACCAACTTCGTGTCTACTTATTCAACTTTATGTATCACTTCCTTCTTCTGATTATACTTAATGCCATTCAATACTTACTCATAGGTAATAGCCCCCTGGCACATAAGATCCTAGAGATTAAGATCATGTCTATATGAGGGATCTAACCTAACAACCTTGAAATCAAATTCAATAATCCATTTTGGATCATGTTTCCTTTTGGTTCCTATATAGAGGATAAACTGTTTAAGGGATACAACCTATTTCTTGGCATGGGGAACATTTAAAAAAGTAAAAATTCCCACTTTGATCAAGAATATCGACCATGTTTTCTTTGAGTGAGCTGAGAGAAAAAAAGTAATCCATTTAATTATAGTATGATGGGAAATCTATATAAGAACTAAAATATACTAAACATATAGAGGAAGTAAATATGGGGTAGAGGAAGCACTAGAATCCCTAATATAAGCGAAATATTCTTGGATGTACCAATCCCCTATAATATTTATAGTTTCCGTAGCTTCTTTTGAAAGTCTAGGGGCTAGTTGGTTGAGGATGATGGAGTACAGAGGGTCCATGAAATTTTCATGTATTGCATTGAAGTGCTTTTTGAAATTTGAAGCCCACGATTCAGCACAATACACATGAACAAGGAGCATACTAGGGTTCTAGTCCCAACCCATTAGAGGAAATAAATTTATAGAACAAACTTAATCAACAAAAAGGCAAGCATGTAAAAGCCTTGTTTTTCACTCCTCGGTAATCTTTTATCACTCTCACAGTGTTTTGGATATTGAACTATAGGATATGCACCCAATTGAATACGTGTCATATTTCAGCTAAGTGGTGAGCTAATGGCATCTAACAATTGAAGCATAAATTTGAAGTATTGCACTAGGTATATCTGATTTTCCTTTTCTGTGAAAATGTTCTCTTCATCCTGCCATTATTTGACAACTTCAACCAAGTTCAGTAGACTCTTGAAGCTCCCTTCAAAGGAGAGCATACTCCTAGAACACTTTATGTTGTTGCTAGGCCATGGGAGAAGAAATTAGGAATTTATCATGAAAAGAGGCTTAAGAAATCTAGACCAAGGGTGAGCTGAACTGGTTGTTGTCAATGTTGTTGGGAATTTGGATAGTTACATGCCACTAGGTGTCAGTTCAAATTGGCAAGGTCCTCTAACAACGTAAGTTGAAATCCTACAAATGTTATATCAATTGAAATCCATGCCACTTTCATAAACAGAAGAATAATTAATAAGACCATAACAGATATCTTAAAGATGTGAACCTTTTCACACAACTTGCACTGTGGGATGATCAGGTGGCCTACCTCCAATACCCATTGGGAAAATAAAATACATTTAGGAAACAAACAGAATGTGTTGAATATGAACAATGTTTGCTCTTTGATTTTGATAGTGTCGATATAGGAGTTACTTTTACACTCCCACGATGTACTCATGTACTATTTTAGTCCCATTGAACCACTTTTAATGGTCTCATTTGTTAGACATTAATAAAATTATCTTATCTCATCTTATCATCAATTTCTGTAGTCTATTTAGCTTTTCAATTGCTGGTAGTTCTTGAAGATAGTTGTTTGATCTTGTCTTGAATTTCTTTTGTCTGTCAATGTGAAATAGTGCAAAAATACAAATTTTGTATGAGTTTATTGTGTTGGGTCAATAGATCACCATTATCTAATTATGATGCTAATTTCTGATTGAACAAACATAATGGAAACTTCTATTTGGCGTCTGCCTATAACTGTTTTGTATTAGAATATTTTGGTACTCATTATTTGCAAGTCGTATTTTCTTCCAAAGCCTAAATTTAGAATAATCACCCTTTGCCTATCCTTCAATTGAATGGATATCTTCCTCAGCTTACCGAGATGCTTACTATTGCATTCCAATAGCTTGAATTTTTGTCCCTATGAAATACAAATCCCATTGAGCGGAATAGTATAAGCTAAAATTCTAGCTGGTGTCTTTGTCTCTATCTGTTTTGTTTTGGAGTGTTTTACTAATCATTGCTTGCAAATTGTAGTTTTATGCCAATGCCTAAATTCATATTAATGCAACCTTTTGTTGTCCTTCAATTATGTGAATATATTCTTTGGGTTTCTATTCAATCGTCTAAGGGGTAGGTACTTTAGGAGTTATAGAGTGCATTGCTTATAAAGAAACCTCACTGTCCTTTTCGACTTCCTCATGCTTTAGGGGTGTGATAATACCTTGTTTACTTCCTTCACCTTTTTTGGTGCTGTGAGCAACGTATTTGACTGTATGGACAACTCTTGAAAATTTTGGTCAACCTTTGGGTAGTAGTCTAACTCTTTAGTCTCACCTCCAACTCCATAATCGTTTAAACTTTTAAAGGAAGAATAGAACAACTATTTTAATTTTATGACTAAGGATTGTTAGGGAGGAATAAAATTCTAAGTTGCATAAATTATAATAAACATTATAATATTCCTTCATAAATGCTAATGCACGTTTGTTGAATGAATATCTTGAAATTTGATGAGTAATGTTTGCTTATTTTGCTTATTCCTTTGATTTATTTAATGAGATAATGGCATAATATTTTTCAAAGCATTCTGGAGTTGTGGTGGAGTTCTATGTGGAATAGATCAATTCACAGCAACTAGATCAATCTCCTTCAAACATTTCACTAAACAAACAAGGACGTGATTGAGATATTTAAGGGATTATGTTCCATTATCTAAACGTCACTTTCCTAGCTTAGGATGTAATTATCAGTTTATCACTTCATTAGTGTATGGAAAGCCAAAAGGCATTTTTTATTTTGCATTAGTTGTTTTTCTCACAAATTTTTAGAAATATCAAAAATATTTTAAGTTTTGTAGTTTCTCAAATTGTTAAAAAAAGGTTTCATTAGTTTTCATTTACAAAGAAAAAGAACAAAATTGCATTGTTAGTTGCATTCACTTTGAAAATTGTATACATCATTTGCTTTCACTTTGTTGAGTCCATAACACCATCTAGTCTCATTTCGCTACCTTGAGTAATACAACCATTAAAAGAATGTTTAACTTAAAATCTATTAGTAATTTTGTTTTTATAGGTTTGAGCATCAACTAGCTTATGCTAGGTTTTTGGACTAGGAGATTTAAACTGTCCAAAAACACTTTGATTTCAAACGCAGTGTCCTATCTTTAGGTAAATTCACTTCTACAAGAGACAATCTGGAAAGCTCCTCTCACGCAGGAGTTAAGCACGAGGCCGCATGAGAGCTCGGTTGAGGAGATACCCCTCCACTTCCTTGTTCGATCGTTTACCTGGATTGGTGTGCATTTGGGGATCTTATCAATACCACTTCTTGGGCCCCGTGAGGTGCCGATATTGATAGGGTTTCAGGCTTAGCTACTCTACCCATTTACATTGATCAAGCCAATGACTGTTCCACCAGAATCTCGATGTAGATTTGGTAGCCTTAGTCTCCAGACATTAGGATTTTACACAGATGGTATTGGAAGGATATTTCTAGTACACCTAGGATGAACTTGGAAGGTAACCTCGGTTGAAAATTTGGGAGGGCGGTTGGGTGATTCCAGTGCTTGCACCTAGAGAAATATTCATGAGACACCAAGCAACCATTCTTCGATCTTCACTGGTTGGACCTGGGCCCTAGTCATCCCAGGATTTCCATTGGAAGGTGTATCTTTTATCTGATGTGTCTTTGTTACTTAGAATATTTTTAGTGTGTGTTGTTTGGTTTGTATGTTCTTAGTTGGCCTTTAGGTGTGTGAGTCAAATTTATAGCTATGGAGGATCAACTTCTTTGTAGGTCTAGAAGGTTGCAAAACCTTCCTCCATCTGTTACAGTGGAGCCTAATTTTGAAGTTCATCATGGATGGGTTTAGTTTACTAGGTTTAAATTTTCTAGCCTATAGAATTCATGTCATCGTGGATATCTTACAAATTGTATTGATTTTATTTCTATTTTCTCATGTAGGGTTCACTTTGGGTTTCTAGATTTATTTGATATTTCAATTGTGAAATATTCAACGAGATGTCAAACACCGACCATGGAAAGAAAACATCAAAACAAAGATATGTATTCTCATACTTTCAGAAGCCTCAATCTATGAATCTTGATTCTCTTCATGATTCAAACTCTTTTGAGCAACCCATCAATGAGAGAGATGTCAACACTTCTGAGAATGCATCTAATAACCATATAACGAATGATAAAATAGGTTCCTCTAGTGAACCAAGTGAGATAAATGCAATTCAACCAGAAATTGACAATGATAATGTTGAAGGTTTTTCCTTGGGAGGCAACACAAATCATTCACAATCACGAAAAAGGAAGAAAGGCCAATGGGACGCAGGGAGAAAATTCCAATCAGAATGGGCCTCAATATTTCCTTTTATTGAACCAATAACTTCAATAAATGAGAATGAAGCTGCACGAGAAGTTAAATGCATTGTATGTAGTTGGAAACTGGTAAGACAATAAAATTGCAAATGAAGTTAGATACAATAGAGAAGCATGCAGGAAAGGTTTATGTCAAGAAAATTGAAAATGGTGAGGAGAAGTCTATTACCAAATGGAAATATTCTGAGGAATGTCAACATGTCAAATATCAAGAAGAATATAATAAATACTTAATAAGTAGGAGTAGACTTGAGGCAAGTGGAGGGACTATCACATCTCTATTTGGAAAAACAATGGAAAGAAATTTACTATCCAAGACAACGCAATTAAGCACTGTATTTCACAACTTATCTAGAGGTCGTCCTATGACAGATTATCCAGAGTATAAGAACTATGTATATTTTCTTGATGTATCAAATTTTCCATCTTCTCACTGGTCTGTAATTAGTGGTTGGGAATGGGCAAAAAATCTAGCTCAGGTAGAAAAAGATGATTTGAAAGAGAAGATTGCAAATGCCAGATTTTTTTCACTATCTTTGGATGAAGTTACAACTATTGATAATACTTCATGGGTATGCATGAGTATTTATATGGTTAATGGTCATATTAGACATTCATATCTACTTGGGATTCAAAAAATGAAGAAGATTTCTACAGCTGCAAATATTTATGAACTTGTTATTAAGACTTTGAAGGGAAATGGTGGTATGTATGATTTAATGATCGCAAAAAGGTTGGTATGTGTTTGAGCAGATGGAGAATAAATCATGCACGAACAAAGGAATGGGCTTTGCGTCAAACTACAACTATTAGCTTCACCGTTTATGATCAGTATTCATTGTATGGCTCATAGGATGAATCTTGCATTTAAAATAGTAAGCAAGTTTCCACTGGTTTCAAAAGTTGAAGAACTTGTACGTGAGACTCATGCATACTTTTGTCATAGTCCTAAGCGATTTACAGAGTTTCAACAATTTGCAGACGGTATTACAGATGGAAAAAAACTATTAAAGGATTTTGATACAAGATGGATTTCACTGAATGGACCAGCTCAAAGACTATTTAGTGAGTACAAATCATTGGTAGGGGTGATGTATGAACATCGCTTTAGTGTAGAGAAAGCTCAAGATATTCTCTTTCGACTAACTGATATAGAGACATTATTAACATTGGCTGGAATTCTTCCTTTGCTTCATGAAATGAATGTCCTTGTCAAAATGGCTTAGAGTCGTACAATGTATATTGCAGAGTACACAAATGCAAGGAAATTAGCATGCCTTGCATTGGATAATTTGTATACGATGCCAGGGTGTTTTACAAGTCCAATGTTTAATGGCTGGACTACTCTCATTGATATAGAAAAGATTGAAAGTTATTTGAAATTTGATGAAAAAGGGAGACTATGTATGGCAGTGTGTGGGTATATGGTTCCCTTTCATTATGTTAGTAAGATGGGACAAACCACCAAAGAGTGTCATGTGTCAAGAGATCAGTTCAATGATATTGTGATTTCAGTGAGACACAACTTGATACAAATTGCACAATCATTATCATCAGAGATAAGAGAAAGATTCCCTTGAGATGAATTGTTGGAGGCCATGTCTGTGGCATACCCTCAATATTGGAATAAGGAAAAAGGTATAGACACTTTGAAAGTTGACTTTTCAGCAAAATTGAGTATTTTAGTGCACCACTTTGGTAGGAATGTCAAGGTACAAGGAGAATACATTGGAGGTATATTAGATTCATCAAAATTATATGAGCAAGAGAATTGCTTTGCTGATACAATGTTAGATCAATACCTTGATTTTCCAAAACCTATAGAACATGGTGCAGTAATCAAATTAAGGACTATTTTAGGTGAAAGTCAATTTTTACAAGAAAACATGTCAGAGTATTTTAAATTAGCGGATTTATGTCAAACCATGATTTTGGGATCAGTGGAGGACGAGAGAATGTTTAGTGCATTATCATTCTTGAAGTCAAAGTTGAGGAACAAGCTTGATAAGAATGTGGATACTTGTTTAAGATTATATGTAACAAAGTATGACATTACCAATTTTCCATTCAATAGAGCTCTAGCACTTTGGCGATCAGATTGTGAGAGAAGAGGAGAATGCAATATAACAAATGTTTCCAATGAACTTGATACAGAACATAATGTTTTGGAGGCTCATAATGATATTTAATCTACAGAAGTTCATGTTCAACATGCAGAAGGTGTGGGTCTACATCAGAATTGAGAATTTAATATCCCACATGATAGGAGAAGGATTACCATATATAAAATTCAACTTGCATTTCAGGTAAAATATGTTCTTCAATCTATAATCTGTATAAAATATAATAATATTGGAGCTACATTTATTTTATGCAATCTATTTGAAGTTTGATGTTTTGATAGTTAACTAACACATTGTTTTTTCTTATATTTGACAAGAAATGAAGTTGGGACTTATCTATTTATAGATAGTGTTATAGTATTAAAGGTTAAATAATTAATTTAACAATACTTCCACTTAGCAATAATGGACTTAGTTAAAAGTTAAAACTTTTTAACTTTGATATTTTGGAAGATATTAATGGTTTGTTGTTTCTTGCATTTGGAGCATTTTTTCAAATTTGAAAGTTTGTGTTTATTTTGGTTAAATTTATTTTTATTCCCTTGATACTTTACAACAGTTTTAGCCCTTTGTACTGGATTGATTAGTTTCATAAATGGCTTATTTGTTTCTTAAATTTGGATTGCATTTATTTTTCTTAGATTTGTATTCCCTTGATAATTGATTGTGATTTGAGCACTTTGTAGCATTCAATGTTTTTTATAATTATTATTGTTCTTTTTAAATATTTGATGTTTTGAAGAAAGATGCATGTATTTTCTTTCACTTCATTCCATGACTTAAGCATCTTCACCGTTTTAATTTTAGAATCTTATGTTTATTTTATATTTTCTTTGAAAAGACGTTTTGGTTTTTAGAAATGGAAATGAGATCTAAGTTGCTAAGCAAAGAGAAAAATGGTCTATGCACTGGCTTACTAGGTTCCTATGCATTCATCATAGGAGACCTATTGACATTGAGACTGACATTCATCTAATGGAATTTTATTGTTGATTTGATGACTAAAAGATCATTATATGGATCCTCCAGGATTCTGGCCATATTTATAAATAAAGCTTGAAACAATATGTTGAGGTATGTGTTTCTAAAATTTTCCCTATTGTGAATCATACATGATGAGCATTTGTATTTTATGGAAAGTTTGTAAACAAAAAAAATGTGTTATTTTTCGTTTTAATGTTTTGTGAGGTACTTTATTATCTTTCTCTTATACAACTTATTCAACTTGATTGTAGGTCATGCGAGAAAATGAGGGCATTCTTGCTAGAAAGATGTTAATGTCATTGTGGATGCTATGCAACCATCAATTGAAGTTTTTTAGATGGAGGGGGATGATTGGGCCCAACATACTTTGTGAAAATTCATTGTACATTGAGTGTAGTATGATAAATGAGCTTCACCCTTTGATAAAATGTTGTATTGTAAATTGTAAATATTTATGAAATTATCTTTCCATTTTATCTCTAAGGAGTCTTGAACTTAGTAGTATACAAGTAGTTGTGATGAATAAAGTCAACAATTTAGATTGAAAAATTGATTTTCTTTACAAGGTGTTCTAGTGCAAGAGTATGTGACAATTCTAAAGTAAATACAACATCATCTTGGTAATTTTATTAAGTCAAATTTTGTCAAGACTTAAGTTTATATCTTTCAATGAAAAATTAGCCAAAATTTACAAGATTTTTAATTTTGTTAAAGATTCACTAAATATTATACAAGGTTTTCTAATTTTGTGAAAGATTCGTCTTATTTAACAAGATTTTATAATTTTGTGAAAGAATCACCAATATTTTACAAGATTTTATAATTCCATGAAAGATTCGCCCATATTTTACAAGGTTTTATAATTCCATGAAAGATTCGCCAAAAAATTATATATACATATTATATTATTTATAAAATAGCCTTTTCACTTTCTCATGTATCATGGGGATTCGCCAATTTGTTTTATATATAAATTTAGGGGGGGTTCTTAAAATTTTCCCTGCATGTAACCTCTTGTTGCTCCACTAAACCAATCAATTCAGTAGAAAGCCACCCTTGCTCCATCAACAAAAACACTCCAGGACAACCAATATCTTTAAGAAAATAAATTCCTAAAGAGTGAAGTTTATCTAGCAAAAAGGAAGGTAAAATATGTCTCCATTTACAGCCAACCCATGGATCCAAGCCTAGTCTAACATCTGCACCATTCTCAGCCTTCCAAACAAGATAGTTGCCAATAAGATCAAAAGACCATAAAACAACTTTACAATGGATAGAAATATGTTTTTTCTGTTTGACAGATACTCTGATCCAGTCCAATAAAGATAATGGATGAACATATTTCTGAATGGCTATCCGTACCCAAAGGCCTGTACCATGGATAAGGTTCCAAACACTCTTGGCAGCAAGAGCATTTGCAAAAACAACAGGTATCTTCAACCCCCATCCCCCCAAAAACTTTGGGCATGCTAAAGATTTCCAGGAAGTCCATGGTAATCCAAAAAAGTCTTGGTTCCCAGACCATAAAAAATTGAAACACAACTTCCTAATCTTTTCAATAATTATGCCTAGAGTTATCCAAAAATGCATCCATTAAACTGGGATAGCCTCTAAAATAGATTTGAACAGGGTAAGGTTACCTCCCTTGGAAAACCATCGAAAACTCCAGTTCTTAATTATTTTTTCCACCTTAGATACCAACTAGTCCCAATCCTTCAACAAGTATATGCAAGGTTTGAGGTGAAAACCAACATACTTGCCAACCTCAAGTTTAGCAATAGAGAAAGAGAAAATATTCTGTAATGAAATTAATTCAGAGTCATCCAAACCAAAGTGCAATAAAGAGGATTTATCTTCATTTATTAGCATCCCAAATGCCTTACAAAAAATAAGCAAGACCTCATACAAAGTTGATAAAGATTGATCAGATCCATCATAGACCATTACAATATCATCCACAAATAGAACATGGGTTAATGTAATGTCATTACCAAAAGAAATGCCATGAAAATCTCCACAATATTTAGCTGATAGTAATGCCCTACCCAAACCTTCAACAACAATAAGAAAAAGTAGTGGAGCAAGAGGGCACCCTTGCTTAAGACCCCTACCATCTTTAAAGAAAGAAGAAGCCACTCCATTAACCAATAAAGAAAAAGAAATAGAAGAAACACTACTCATAATCCAAGTGATGAAAGGTACAACAAACCCCATTTTGGAGAGAATAATCCTCAAGTAGGTCCAATTAACCCTATCGTATGCTTTGGATAAGTCAATTTTTAATACCACAGACTTCAAGCTTTTACTATGAATAGTATGAAGACCTTCTTGAATGACTCCCACAACCTCATGAATCTGTCTCCCAGGTAAGAAACCAAACTGTTCACTAGAAATGTACCTGTCAAGAACCTTCCTGATACCTAAAGAGATAATCTTAAGGATCAATCTTAAGGATCAAAGCAATAAGAGTGGAATTGAAAACAATAGGTATTTTACGACACTTTCTCGAATCATCCACAACCCGTAATAGATCCAGGCCTAGAACATCAAAAAGAGCCATGTATACCTCCATAAGTATCCCATCCGGTCCTGGACTCTTATCATTTTTGCTTAAAGATAGCACAGATTGAATCTCAACCAAAGAAATAGGTAGCATAAGTTCTTCATTCTCCTCCTCAGAAATAGAAGTAGGAAAATGTTCAGAAATCTTCATAATGTAAGTGAGATGAAGGTTCTTATCCTCCTGAAATAATGTCTTAAAATGGAAAACACCAGCCTTAGCAATAGATTCAAAACCTTCCACTAATTGACCATCATCATCTATAATGTGCCAGATAGAATTTATATTATTTCTGTGATTAGAAAACTTATGAAAAAAAGAAGTGTTATCATCCCCACATAAAAGACAAGTGGCCCTACTTTTCTGTCTAGCCTCCTGCTCATGATCTAAAAGAATTTTTCTTCTTCGGGACTCCAACTCAACGAAAGTCATCTTATCCACTTCAGAATTAAAACCAAACCCCGGTTTATTAAAAAAATCAGCCAACAAAAATTCAGCCTCCACTAAGTCCTTAAGATCCCGAGCTTTTCTCTTTACATACCATGAAATAGACACATCTTTAATGTGCTTGAGATTGGCAGCAAAGTGCGAAGCAAGAGTCACCAGAGGATTGTCCACATAAGCAGTCCAAGAAGATTTAAGTAAAGTAACAAAATCCTCATTTAACAACCAGTGAGCATTTAATTTAAAAGGACTGCGAGGTTTTAGATCTTGATTCAGAATATGTAAGAAAACCAGATGATGGTCTGAGTCCCCACCACAACCAACCCATTTTCTGAAATGAAGATCCGAATCCAGAAAATTAGTAGATACCAGAAGCCTATCCAATCTTTTACAAATATTCTCATTTCCATTTCTTTTGTTTGACCAAGTGGGAACTAATACACTCGGTACAATATCCACAAGACCAAAACCATCCAGTTTCAAAGTCAAAAAATCAAACAAGATGTCCACTCTAGCCCTATCCCCCCAGATTTCAGAAAAACATATAGAGAAGTTCAGATCTCCCACAAGAACCAACTTAGAACATTTAAGACATTCCATCGAAAAAAGGTTATTCCAATAACATTCCCTTTCGGCATAGGGGCCATATATGTTTACAAAACAAATAGCCAATTTAAGTTCAATGGAGAACAAAGAAACACATAAACCAGAAACAATATCCCGTGCACTTAAAATATGAAAAATTCGTGACTTCCAACCTAAAAGAAGACCGCCAGATTTACCTTTGGTATCCACCCATACAAAAACCCAAACTTTGAGCAGAGATTCCATCTCCCCAGCAAGGATTTTCCCATCACCCATACTTTCTTGAAGAAATAATACATCAATAAGTTGATCATCTACCAACCTACACACCGCTAGTTTTTAAGGAAAACTAGCTAACCCCCTGCAATTGAGAGTCATCACAATCATGGAAAACCCCTAGAAAGGGCATACATGGCTCTAAGTTCCATAGGAAGTTGATCGAATGAACATACATAATCCACCATAGCAGGTATAAGACTAGGCCCCTAACAAGAAGAAGAAATCCCAGATAAAGATCCAACACCATCCCATAACCCCATCTTATCAATCGAAACCTTGGAGCAAGATCTGAGAAAGTAACCAGAACCATTTGTAGGGAAAGATTTTTCAAGCATCACAAACCCTAAACCCCCCAGGAGATATTCAGAAGGATTTAAAATACAAGCATATATTGCCTCAGGAGATGGAACAAAAGAAATCTTTAAATCCCTAATCAACAGATTGGAAACCTTCTCGCAATCCGCTAAGGCCGTTAACTGTAAAGGTTTAAGAATCTTCATATCCATAGCTTGTATATCCGGTTCCATCCCCAAATCAACCAGAAAAGTAGAAACATCGGGCACGACTTCCTCCATAACAGTTTCCGAAGAAACCAAAGGTTTAAAAACAGACACCGCCAGATATTTTTTAACCTGCCAGACAGACTTTGGCTTAGAAACAAAACCCACTTTCTAATTAAATTTTTTAAAAGACAGACTACACCGAGCTAAAACATGCCCAAGGCCATGACACATATTACAACAAAAGGGGACCCCTACATAATCCAAAGGCTGACAAAAACTAGAATCCCCTCTTTTAATCAACAACTCAAATGCTAAACCATTTCTCAAATCAAGGAGAACTAGAACTTTACCCAGACAACAAACACCCGAATGGAGAAATGATAGATTTGCCTCTAAAAATGTCCCCAGGGAATTACCCACACGTTTGAAAAAATCAGCTAACCAGATTTAAATGGAAGATTAGGTAATTTTACCCATACTGGCATAAGACCATACCTCTCAATGTGCAGATCAAACAATGACGTCCACTGTTTCAGCATCAGACCAGCTCCATCCCAACGCTAATAGTCGAAAAGAACAGTGACTGCATCCACTTCAAACTCAAACTTAAAAGCAATCCAGCCCCGCAGAAGCACAAAAACCTCTAGGCACGAGTTAATAGACGCCTTCCAAGTCATAGCATCCCACTGTTTTACACCCGCCGGACTAAATCTTCGCCCACCAAAGCACCCAACCAAGGTTAGAGCATTCGTCAAAACAACGCCATTCATGGCAATATCCTTGCCAACGACCAAGAATAAGGGTTTTTCCTTCTTTTTAATAACTCGTTTATGCCTCCTATATTGTCTACCAGGTTCATATAAACCCTCCACCCTTGGGTTCATATAAGTTTGAGAAGATATATTAGAGGATGTCATTAAAGACCCTTGGACTAGAGAAATCCTGAAAGAGGATTGGACCTGAGCAGAAAGGAATGGGAGCAATCTCATATCTAAGGAGAAAGGAATGGACCTGATGGAATCTTTTCTACTTATAGTAGAATTTATTTTATGCTTCATCCAAATGCAAGTTTATTTGCATTGGTTTAATGTTGTTTTTATGGATGCACATCTTTTCTATTTATATTAGATTCTTTTTTTTATGCCTCATCCAAATAAAATTTTCTTTGCATTGGTTTAGTGTTGTTTTATTGAATGCTTTCACTCATTGAATTTTGGAAGTAAATATAAGAGGGATTTTACTTTCTTTTATGACTTAACTATGATGTTTTGTTACTTGTAAAGTGGGAAATGTGTGTTTTTTTTAATAAAATTATTGATAATGGACCTTTTCTTCTTGCTCATTCACCCAAAGTTGGAATATCTACTAAAGAGAACAAGTCACAGATTCTTCTCTTCTTTTTTTTAGGAAACCCAAAATGTACTTAACTTAGTAGATTCAAACATGAATTGTTTATCACTAACCTTCCAACAAAAGTGTTGGAGATTTAGTAGTACATATTGTCCTAAAACTCAATTTATATTGTTCATTCCTACTATAAGCTAAAGATTGTAGCATATTCGTCCTTTGTAAAGTCATTCTTGTAATTACACATACAACCTAGTATGGGGGAGATGTTGTCACATAAATTAACATAACACTACACCAACATGTTGGCTATATATATATATATATATATATATATATATATATATATACAGAGAGAGAGAGANTATCAAATAATAATCAAATCAAATAATAAAAACCCAATATTAAAACCACTGGAAAAGTAATTAAATAATCCTTTTTAAAATCATATTTACCAAACACCAAAGGGATCAAAATTCTTGAGTTGTAATTTTTTTCAATGTGTAAAAATTTAGATAAAAGAAAAATTACACCTCTAGAAATTATATTACTCTCAGTGCTTGGTAGATCAGGGTTTAAGATGGATCTAGCTAGTTTATAATTGTTTTATATAGTGTAAAATAAAATGTTTATTTTTCCATTATAATGTAACACCCCGGTTTTGACCCCATGGTATTAAAATTGTACATGATGTATATATTGTATGTAAATCATGGCAAGGAGCTCAAGGCCAAGGCCCCGCCATTGATTTGGTGTTTTGTGTATCGATGATCAAGGTTGATGCTGATGGGTATAGTGCTAATTCAGACACATTATATTTTGAATTCATCATGTAAATATATAGATTAATAAAATACCACAACTAACTATGCACTGTAACATAAGAGATGGGGGCATGATTTCACAAGGAATAGGGAGGGGAGTTAGTCAAACTCCTGAGCCATAAGGTGAGACCAGAATTCAATGGGGAAACCCATAAACCCTCAGCTACCTTTTTGTCCTATGTCCTCAATCATTCTATTCTTCCAGAAGAGCGGTTGAGGCAGTAAATATCTTGGGCAGAGCAAGGCATGGCAGTCGGTTTCGTGACTGAGCCTGCCTCTAGCTTGCATCCTGCAGTCTGGGAAGCCGCATTCTTGCTTATGAAGCAAGTAATCACGGGGATGTGTTCCCATCCCATCATTTCTGAATTCGCCTAGTATGTCTTGGTCATTCCCGATTTCCTGAGGGCATGATTGTTCCGATCCATTATCAAATTAGGCATTGTTCACTCTCTTGAGTCACGGAATGGGTTGTTCTGCAACGTTTTTGCAAGTAGTTTCCTTTGTCGAGACCTTGGTTGTTGTGTTATAGTGTTATCCTGAACTACAAGAGTGGTATGACACCCTGTTTTCTCTATGTTACAAAGTGAAGCCCTGTGTTGTTGTGTCTCCCTGTGGTTTGTTGTGATGTGCACCTTGGTTTGGGTCTGAACTATATGCAAGAATTAGAAGTGGAAGAAACACTGAATGGGCTTGATAAACCTAATGCAGAGAGGAACCTCATGAAAAGATAAGAGTGGCTGGTGAATCTTCTATGCGTGAAAAGCACTAGAAGGGAAGGCATAGCCCGAGGGACTGTGGAGCAGAGAAGGGGATGCTTCCTTATGTTGGGTGTGTAGGTATTGTGGATGTCAGGACATATAGATCTTGTGGAGGTGTCCCTGGCTCTTGAATAAGCCACTAGCTTAGCCACTCTGGATTTCCACTTCCTTAGCAGCCTGATAAACCCAAAGGATATTGGCTTGGATGACAGCCTAAAAAACCCAATTGTATATTGGCTTGGATGGGCAGCCTAATAAACCCAATTGGATATTGGCTTGGTTGAGCAGCCTGATAAACCCAATTGGTAGTTGGATTGGCTGTGTCTTGTTGTGCATTTTGGCCATGTGTGTGACCCTTGCCTGGACATCCTGATAAACCTAACTATGAATGATGGCTTGGCTGGTCCCTAATGTAAATGTTGGATTGACTGTGTTCAGTTTGATAAACCCAACTATTAGTTGGTTTGGTTGTGTATCCTGATAAACCAAATAGTGTTTGGCTTGATTTCCTGTAGCCTAATAAACCCAACTGAAGGTTGGCTTGACTGTGTGTGATATGATCTGGTTGTGTGTGAGTCTGTTGTTCCCTAGTTCCTTGTGGAAATCATGCCCAGCTTGGGGGTGGCAGTTGTGTTGAGAGATTGATGAACACAACTGTCCTATGGTTGGGTGGAACGTTGCAACGACATAGCTAGTTGCGGGACAAATTCATCTTCAAATATAAGTTTTTTGTTGTATTATTTCTGCAATATATTTGTTTATGAATATGTTGAATATGATGAATACTTGTTAACGATTTCAGAAGAATTTACTGTTGATTAAATGTCCCTGCATTTGCATCTATATATGCCTTGTATATTTCAATTCATTTTGCTTATGATCATGGAGGCTAGAATCCTGGTTATAGAGTTAGAATGCATTTGACTTAAGTGTTTCATCACCCCGGAATCCACCTGCAGAAGGCGGAAGGCGGGAGGTGCAAGAGAGAAGTCGAAACAAAGAAGAGTGTTGGTTTCCACACTCTGGGATCCGCCTGCAGAAGGCAGAAGGAAGAAGGTGGAAAACATGAAAAAGACAAGGCAGAATGTTATGTTCCACACTCTGGGATCCTGCTGCAGAAGGTGGAAGTGAAAAAGAGCCATAAATTCTAAAGTAAAAGTGTGTTTTCCGCACCTAGGGATCCACCTGCGAAAGGTGGGAGGCGAAAAATGGGAAAAAGGCTAAGGCAAATAGTTGGTTTTTCGAACCCCGTAGTCCAAAGTTTGAAGGTCGGAATTCGGAAGTCGGGAAACCGAAAGATAAAGCTGTCATTTCATGGGTTTCCACATTCTAATGTCGGAAAGCGAAAGTCATAGAGTTGGAAGCCGAAAGTCGGGAAACCGAAAGATAAAGTCGTCATTTCATGGATTTCTGCATTCCAAGGTCGAAAAGTGCAAGTTGAAAAGAGGGAAACCGAAGAATCAAGTAGTCGTTTCATGGATTTCCGCATTCCCAGGTCGAAACACAAAAGGCAGAAGGGTGGAAAGCAGAAAGCAGAAAGTGGTTAAGTAATTCCGTCGCACATTATGTTTCTGATTCCCGAGTCCCACAGCAGAAGGCAGGAAGGCGGAAGGCACAAAGTGTTTGAATGAATCTGTCACACATTATGATTCCGGTCCCCATATTCCATAGTGGAAGGCGGAAGGGGGAATGCGGAAGGTGGAGTGCGGAAAGGTCGGGTTCAGCGCGGAAATGACCTTTCCGGTTATAGAGTGGATCTGTTGATGACGGAACTACTATTACAATGGTTTCTAAGCCTAAGAATGAATGTAAAAGGATGAACATGACCCACAACTATGTTCTAAGAAGAGAGAAAGAGAAGAACAAAGGTTCTTTAATAAATTTTAAATTATTTCGCATATCAATTAGGTGTATGGGCACCGGGTTCATGGACATCATGGTATATCAGAGTAGGGGGTACACTACATTATGGTATCAGAGCGAGCAGTTTGAGTAGCATTCTCCTTCAGGGTGGGAGGGGACATGACAGTGTGGTATCAGAGCTAATGGTTACAACATTGGGCCTAGATGGGCCAAGTGAATAGTTTTCAAAGGTATTGGTCCCATGGTAAGTGGTTTTTAAATTCTGAGATTGTCTAGCAGTGTGTTTATTAACACATTTTGCAGAGTCATAGTGTAGTTTGGAAAAAGTGGGGTTTGACTTAGCCATGAGAACCTACAATATGAATGATGCATAGGATCCTTATGATCACAAGGCATATGTTATGGGAGAAACCATTCGAGTTGGAAATGCCGAAACATAGTCCAATGGAAGGAGATACCAAGAGACTCCCCTAGATATTGCAACCACCATGATAATCCTAAGGGTGGAGGTGCAAAGTTACAGAGAAGATAATGAAAGAATGATTAAAGCTTAGGAAGAGCATAATCAATTGAACTCAACCATGCTGCATAGTTTGACAGACATCCAAAGGAAGATGAAATCTAGGCATTGGGCAGCAAAATCATAAGGAAGGAGGAGCAGTGCCAGAAGGAGGAAGAGGTCTTCTAGTGGATCATCTGACTCTGAAGGATCCACTGGGGTTTCAAGATCTTCATCTCACAGGGATAAGAGGAAGAGGCGTTACCGGAATAGTTCACATGATGAATTTAAGAAGGCAAGGCTGCCTACCTTTAATGGTGAGGTAAATATTGGTCAAGAAGCTGAAGCTTGGATTCTTTGAATGAAGAATTATTTCCAAGTCCAATACTACTCTGGAAATATGAAGGAAAGAGTAGCTATCTTCAATCTAAATGGAAGAGAATCTATATGGTGGGAGCACCTCAGGAAAGTGAAGAAGATTAATGAAAGAAAGATTGTGTGGAAGCAATCCAAGAAGTTTTTCAAGCAGAAGTACCTCTCTGATAGGTACTATGATGACAAGATTAAAGAGTTCCATGACCTGAGATTAGGACAGTTGACCATGGAAGAATATGCAAACAAATTATTGGAGCTGTTGAGGTATGTCAGGTACATCAAGGATGATAAAGTGAAAATGAAACATTTTTTGAGTGGGCTACCTCAAGCATATAAAGACAGAATTGAGTTTGATGAACTCAGAACTCTAGAAGAGGCTATCAGGAAGGATAAGTATTGCTATGATCAGAACAAAGGAAAATTGGATATCCATAAGGCATGGAAGGACAAGAAGAAAGAAAAGTTTGACCAAAGGAAGAAAGGTTTCAATCCTTCTCCTTTTAAAAATCAGCAAAGGAATCCATCACAAGCTGTGAATAAGCCAACCATAGTGATGAGAGACAGGCCAAGAGATCCAAAAGATATCATAGAACCACTCCAATGTTGGGGATGTGGAGGAAACCATATGCGTAGGAACTATTTGCATGAGAATGAGTATTTAAGGAAATATCACCACATCCAAGGAGCTAAAACGATGGGTCAAGTAGCAAGGACCATCCCTAGAATTTATGCTACGCTAGAGGACTGCCAGGTAGATCATCAATCAACTGTGGTTGAAGTTGAAGGTAAGATTGTTGAGCAATCTGTTTCTGTTTTGATTGACCCTGGATCTACTCATAGTTATATGACTCCTAGAATTGTTGAGATTTGTGCTTTTAAGAAGTTAAAGCATAGAAAATCATGGTTAGTTCAACTAGCCACTGGAACCAAGAGAAAAGTTAGTGAAGTGATAGAAAGATGTCCATTGGTCATGGATGGGTTAGTCACTTATGCGGACTTGAATGTTCTAATTGGAATGGACTGGTTAGAAGTGCACAGAGTTAACCTTGATTGTTACAATAAGACATTTGAATGCATGGATGAAGAAGGAAACCCAAGGGTTGTAAGAGGCATTCCAAAGGTGATCTCTGTTAGGCAGATTTTAGCAATTCCTCTGAAGAAATTCTGTAGGAAAGGTTGCATATTGAATGCAACCCATGTTTTGGAGGCAGTAGAGAATGAAACTCCTAGGTTGGAGGACTTTCATGTATTCCAGGAATTCAAGGATGTTTTTCCTGATGAGATTCCAGGACTTCCTCCAAAGAGAGAGATTGATTTTACAATTGACCTTGTGCCTGGAGTAGCGCCAGTGTCCAAGACACCCTACAGGATGAGCACACCAGAATTGCTAGAGCTGAAGATGCAACTGCAAGAGTTGTTTGAAAAGAAGTATATCATGCCAAGTGTGTCCCCTTGGGGAGCACCAGTTCTGTTTGTGAAGAACAAAGGTGGTACACTCAGGTTATGTATTGAATACAGACAGTTGAATAAATTCACTGTGAAGAATAAATATCCTTTACCTCGAATTGATGACCTTTTTTATCAAATGAGAGGAGCAAAAGGTATTTTCCAAGATTGACTTGAGGTCTGGTTACCATCAAGTAAGAATCAAAGATGAATATATTCATAAGACAACCTTTATAACAAGGTATGGACACTATGAGTTTGTAGTGGTACCATTTGGTCTCACAAATGCACTAGCTACATTCATGTTTCTTATGAATAATGTTTTTAGCAAGTATCTGGGCAAGTTTGTTCTTGTTTTTCTTGATGAAATTCTCATTTATTCTAAGAATGAAGAAGAGCATGAAGAACATTTTAGAATGGTATTGAAATTGCTAAGGGAGCATAAGATGTATGCAAAGTTGAGCAAATGTGACTTCTATAAAGATATAATTCATTATTTGGGTCACATTATCTCAGAGGAAGGAATATTCGTAGACCCTGAAAAGATTGAAGCCATTATGAATTGGCCAACCCCAAGGAATGTGACAGATGTGAGATCATTTATGGGACTTGTAGGATACTACAGGAGATTCATTGAAGGATTCTCCAAGGTTGCACATTCAATCACTTCTTTGAAAAAGAAGGGGATAAAGTTTGAATGGACACTAAGACGTGAATAAATATTCCAGCAGTTGAAGAATATTCTTACAAGTGCACCAATTCTGAAAATTGCAGACCCAGAAAAAGATTTTTTGGTGTGTACTGATGCATGTAATCAAGGACTTGGAGGAGTTCTTATGCAAAACAACCACGTGGTATGCTATGAGTCAAGAAAATTGAAGGAACATGAGAAGAACTATGCTACTCATGATTTAGAACTTGCAGCCATAGTACATTCTCTCAAGATGTGGATATATTACTTAATGGGAAGAAAATTTGAGCTAAGGATAGACCACTGTGGTTTGCAATACTTGTTTGATCAGGCAACTTTAAATGCTAGGCAAGCTAGATGGCTGGAGTTTTTGTGTGAGTTTGATTTTGAAATAAAACACATAAAAGGAAAAGAAAATAAAGTGGTTGATGCACTCAGAAGGAAGGTGCATAAAATACATGTGGCATCTCTCAGTACTTGCTAATCAGATTTGAGACAACAGATTATTAATCATACTGCTGAGGATGAAATGTATGTGCAAATAAAGGACACGTTGCAGCAACAAATCCTTGAAAAGAAGTATGAGGGGTGTAAATTGGAAGAAGATGAACTTCTTACTTATAAGAACATAATTTATATTCCAAATGTAGCCGACTTGAGGAGAGATTTTATGGATGAAATCCATCACGCTCCATATTGTGGTCACCCAGGATATCAAAAAACAATTGCTACAACCAAAAAAATAGTATTTATGGCCAAGAATGGAAAAGGACATTGTTGAGTATATTTCAAAGTGCATGAAATGTCAGCATGTGAAGGTTGAGCATCAACACCCAACAGGTATATTGCAGCCTTTGCCAGTTCCAGAATGGAAATGGGAAGTTGTTTCCATGGATTTTATCACTGAATTTCCAATGACTGCAAAACAACATGATTCCATCATGGTGGTGGTGGACAAGTTGACAAAGGAATCACATTTTATATCGGTTAAGTCCACGTATAAGGCTAATTCCATTGCAAAAATCTTCATGAAGGATATTTTCAAATTGCATGGATTTTCTAAGGCAATAATCTCTAACAGGGATACCAAGTTTAATTCCAATTTTTGGAAGGGTTTGTTTGCATATTTGGTTACAAAGTTGAACTTCAACACTACCTACCATCCTCAGATTAATGGGAAAATAGAGAGAGTGAATCAAGTACTTGAAGACATGCTTCGCATGTATGTGATGGACAAACCCTCCAAGTGGGAGGATTATTTACGCTTGGTAAAATTTGCATATAATAATGGACATCAAGCATAATTGGGAATGAGTCCATATGAAGCTTTGTATGGAAGAAGGTGTAGAACACCAATGAATTGGGATAATCCAGTGAACAGGATTGTGCTTGGTCCAAAATTGCTCAAGGAAATGGAGCAAGAGGTCGCAAAGATCAGGCAGAGCTTGAAAACAACCCAAGATAGGAAGGAGAGCTATGGAGATAAGCATAGAGTGCACATAGAGTTCTGTGTTGGGGATCATGTTTACCTCAGAGTGAGGGAAAGGAAGAGTTCCTTGAAGCTTGGAAGTTGTGCCAAGCTGTCACCTAGATATTGTGGGCCTTTTGAAGTGCTTGAAAGAATAGGGCCAGTTGCATATAGACTTGCATTACTTGCTAGCACTAGAGCTCATAATGTTTTTCATGTTTCTTTGCTTAAGAAATATGTACATGAACCTAACCATGTGATAAATTGGGATGTGATTTAGGTGGAACCTGAGGGAGAGTTCCAAACCGAACCATTGCACATCCTCCACAAGAAGGTCACAGTGCTCCAGAATCGAGCGGTTGGACAGGTAAAGGTGCAGTTGAAGCACTATGGTCTTGAAGAGGCTATGTGGGAGCTGGAGGATGCCATGTGATTGGTAGATTCAATTTTGTAAAGCACTAAGGAAATTTCTAATGAAGGGGGAGGGGAATGTAACACCCCGATTTTGACGCCATGGTAATTAAATCATACATGATGTATATATTGTATGTAAATCATCGCAAGGAGCTTAAGGCCAAGGCCTTGCCATTTATTTGGTGTTTTGTGTATTGGTGATCAAGGTTGATGTTGATGGGTATTGTGATAAGCCATGAAAATTATATTTTGAAGTCATCATGTAAATATACAAATTAATAAAATACCATAGCTAGCTATGCACTTCAACATGATTTCACAAGCAATAGGGAGGGGAGTTAGTCAAACTCCTAAGCCATAAGGTGAGACCAGATGTCAATGGGGAAACCCATAAACCCTCAACTACCTTTTTTTCCTCCGTCCTCATATATTCAATTCTTCCAGGAGAGTGGTTGAGGCAGTTAATGCCTTGGAAAAAGCAAGGCATGGCAGTCGGTTTCGTGACTAAGCCTGCCTCCAGCTTGTAGCCTGCAATCTGTGAAGTTGTATTCTTGCTTCTGAAGTAAGTAATTGCGGGGATGCGTTCCCATTCCTTCATTTCCAGAGTCACCTAGTGTGCCTTGGTCATTCCTGATTTCCTGAGGGCATGATTCTTTCGATCCATTATCGGATTAGGCATTGTTCACTCTCCTTATTCATGGAATAGGTTGTTATACAACGTTTCTGCAAGTATTTTCCTTTGCTGAGACCCTGGTTGTTGTGTTATAGTGTTATCCCGAACTACAAGAGTGGTATGAGACCCTATTTTCTTTGTGTTACAGAGTGAAGCCCTGTGTTGTTGTGTCTCCCTATGGTTTGCTGTGACGTGCACCCTGGTTTGGGTCTGAATTGTATGCAAGACTTAGGAGTGGAATAGATGTTGAATGGGATTGATAAACCTAGTGCAGAGAGGAACCTCATGAAAAGATAAGAGTGGCTGGTGAAAATTATATGCACACCCTGAAGAGCACTAGAAGGGAAGGCATAACCCGAGGGACTATGGAGCATAGAATGGGGTGCTTCCTTGTGTTGGGTGTGTATGTATTGTGGATGCCAATACAAATAGATCTTGTGGAGGTGTTCTTAGCTCTTGAATGAGCCACTAGCTTAGCCATTTTACCTTTCCACTGCCTTAGCATCCTGATAGACCCAAAGGAGATTGGCTTGGATGACAACCTGATAAACCCAATTGTATATTGGCTTGGCTGGGCATATTGATAAACCCAATTGGATATTGGCTTGGCTGAGCAACCTGATAAACCCAAATAGTAGTTGGATTGGATGTGTCTGAGCAACCTAATAAACCCAACAATGAGATGGCTTGACTATGTAGCCTGATAAACCCATATGTTGGCTTGGCTAGTCCCTAATGTAAATGTTGGCTTGACTGTGTGCATTCTGATAAACCCAACTGTTAGTTGGCTTGGCTGTGTAGCCTGATAAACCCACTAGTGTTTTGGATTGATTGCCTGCATCCTGATGAACCCAACTATGTGTGTTGGCTTGGTTGGACAGTTTGATAAACCCAGTTGAAGGTTGGCTTGACTGTGTGTGATAAGATCTAGTTGTGTGTGAGTCTGTTGTTCCCTAGTTCCTTGTGGAAATCATGCCTAGCTTGGGGGTGGCAGTTGTGTTGAGAGATTGATAAACACAACTGGCCTATGGTTGGGTGGAATTTTGCAACGACTTAGCTAGTTGCGGGAAAACTTCATCTTCAAATATAAGTATTCTGATGTATTATTTCTGCAATGTATTTGTTTATAAATATGCTCAATATGATGAATTCTTGTTAATGATTTTCAGTAGAGTTTATTGTTGATTAAATGTCCATGCATTTGCATCTATATATGCCTTATATGTTTCAATGCATTTTTCTTATGATCATGGAGGCTAGAATCCTGGTTACAAAGTCAGAATGCATTTGAATTAAGTGTTTCCGCACCCCAGAATCCTCCTGTGGAAGGCGGAAGGAGGGACATGAAAGAGAGAAATTGAAAAAAAGCAGAGTGTTGGTTTCTGCACTCTGGGATCCGCCTACGAAAGGAAGAAGGAGAAAGGTGGAAAATAGGAAAAATACAAGGCATAAGGTTATGTTCCTCAGTTCGGGATCCTCCTGCAGAAGGCGGATGGGGGAAGTAGAAAAGAGCCGGGGATTCTAAGGTAAAAGTTTGTTTTCTGCACCCCGGTATCCACCTGCGGAAGGCGGGAGGTGAAAAATGGGAAAAAGCCTATGGAAAATAGTTGGTTTTATGAACCCTGAAGGTCAGAATCCAGAAGTCAATAAACTGAAAGATAAAGTCATTGTTTCATTGGTTTTAGCATTCTGAGGTCGAAAAGCAAAAGTCGAAGAGTCGGAAGCTGAACGGCGGGAAGACGAATGATAAAGTCGTCGTTTCATGGATTTCTGCATTTCGAGATTGGAAAGCAGAAGTTGGAAAGTCAAAATTTGGAAAGCAGGAAACCGAAGAATCAAGTAGTCATTTCATGGATTTATGCATTCCGAGTTTGAAACACGGAAGGCGGAAGGGAGAAAGGCTGAAGGAAAAAAGTGGTTAAGTAATTCAGTCGCATATTATGTTTCTAATTCCTGAGTTCCGCAGCAGAAGGCGAGAAGGAAGAAGGCAGGAGGAAGAAAGTGTTTGAATGACTCCGTCTCACACTATGATTTCGGTTCCTGGATTCCACAACAAAAGGTTGAGGGGGGAGTGCGGAAGGTGGAGGGGGGAATGTGGAAGGCGCAGTGCGGAAATGAGCTTTCCGGTTACAGAGTGGATCTGTTGATGGCAAAACGAATGTTACAGTGGTTTCTAAGTCTGAGAATGAATGTAAAAGGATGAACATGACCCACGACTGTGTTCTAAGAAGAGAGAAAGAGAAGAACAAATTTTATTTAAGAAAATTTAAATTACTCCGCATATCAGTCAGGTGCGTGGGCACCAGGTTCATGGGCATTGTGGTATATCAGAGTAGCGGGTACGCTACATTATGGTATCAGAGCGATCCGTTGGAGCGGCGTTCTCCTCTAGGGCAGGAGGGGACGTGACATATAATCGTTGGTAGTCACTTTATTTGTTTATTTTCCCACTATAATGGTTGGTAGTTAGTTTTTTTTCCCTTATAGTTGTTGGTATTTTTTAACCTCTATCTTTCTTTCTTTTTTGTAAAGTTGCAATAACTAAATTATATTGATATATAAAAAGAGTTACAATCCAAGGAGGACTAGAGCTATTCAGGGAGGGATGGGATGATGGATCCACCATCTTCTGTCATAAAAAAATTGACAATTGGAAAAAAATAGGCCTACCCTTTGTTGGGAAACTAGGCTAAGCAGGAGTAAATAAGCCAATTCAAAACAACATACATAGACTTAATATCAAAATAGTCAAGAGAAACTAGAAACCTTAAAGATTGGGAGGAACCAAAATGCCTAAGAACCAGGAAGCCTTGCTCAAGACTGGGCCTAGACATTAGAAGTGACCATTGTGGGTTCCTCCTCAATCGAATATCCTCCAGAGCCCTTACTTGACAAGTCTTTTTCATTCTTCTTAACTGGATGGCTCTCATGTTTGTGTGGAGGCTATTGAAATTCATCGACCTGTTGTTTGATCTTCTTTGTGTGGAGATGTCTAGATCTCATTGAATTAGACTGACCAAGAGTAGCATCTTGTTCCTGCAAAGGGCGCTTACCAGACATCTTGGGAGAACCACGCTTAGGTTGAGCATCCTGAGGGAGCTCTTAATCAGCATGAATGGTTGGTTCCCTATGTTGAACCCTTACTCTTTCGAAAGGAGGCATACCTAATTCATGCAAGTCTGCCAGATTGTCCAGACCACTGCCTAACTGGTGCAAACTGAGATGGATATCTTTCATCGCGTCATAGCTCTGCTACCAGACCACCTGATTGTTGTGAACCAAGTTAGCCAATAGGTTCTTGACAACCCAATAATGGTTGAACCGACCCCTTACCTAAGGATTATCTAGTTGATTCTCTACCACATCTGCCTCCCATTCAACAATTTCATGACGAAGAGAGTGGTGGATGTGGTCCTCATATCCAGATCCTCGACGACAGATTGACATTGACGAAGTGTTGCTCACCTTCCAAGGGATGGGTACTTTGGCTCATATTCCTCCCCTAAAAAAAAATTCAAATTCCACCGTGAACGCAGTTAGGACTACTCTCATCACATCCCAGAACCATCAACATAAAATACCATGTCTGATAGCTAGAATGGAGAATAAAAGGGTTTCTAGTTATGGGAAGCAACCATAAAGAGCCATATAATTTACCCATGAGTTATGTATGAATGTCCATCCTCCTACATGATCGAATAGCCATAGTCATTAAATACATTGACCTTCACATGGGGGAGGAGTTAAGAAGGGGGAGCAAAAGGTGAGATATTAATCCAGGTGGTTGGAAAGTCATGAAGATTCCACCTTTCTAACATGTGACACCTCTATCCTCATAACACTCGCATCCAGGTAACCTCCATTTCATTATTACTTAACTTATCATAACAAAAAAATTCTTCTACTTTTTGGCCAAGAATCCATTACTATTATTTTAACCCATCTTGTAAGGACATTTAGATATTGCCTTCATTTTCCCTTCGTCCTTCAAAGTAGGGCTAAACCAACCTTGGATGTAAACACTCGATTATTCTGCTTTCTCTTCGGTAGTATAATTTTATTAGAGAAATTAGTAATTGGGGAATATACGATACTCGCGTCACACAGGGTCCAGGGATCCAATCCCTCTACCACTTCTCTTCAATAGTAGTTAAATGTAAAGAAAATAACTATTTTTCACTAGTAATACATTTCCTTATATAAATGAATTATATCCCATCTTGTTTTACTAAAGTCGTAACCTTAGTATTAGTTTGGACTAAAACCAACACAATCACCTCGTTAATGTAGTTCTAACTATTTTGTTATTAAAAAACAAAAATAAAAAGTATCACCTATTTTTTTTGTTCAAAATATCCCTTATATAGGTGAAAACCTTTATATTTGGATATTGTGTATCTTTTTACTCATATCCTTCACCCATAATTAAATATTTTTATTTATTTATTTTCTAAATCCCAAACTGTTAGTGGCATATGTATTTTATCACTTAAACTTGTCTTATATAGAAATCTTGAACATAAACTTAAAAAATTTCAATAACATTTATGTATATTATTTTTGTTATATTTATGAGTTGTATGTTAGGATATTTAGACATTTAGAAGTTAATTAAGATTAATTTGATTTAAAGTGCTTTTAAGTAATTTGTGTTTCTTTAGTATGCATTTGTATTTTTGTAATATGATGGTCATAATATGCTATAGGCATAGATTTATCTGATGATTCCTCTTCACCTTGATATTAACAATTATTAATTCATGACTTAACACTTTATTGGTCCATGATCTTTGTTTAAAGGGCATGGAGGATCATTTGTTTGATGATTGGTTGTGAGAAAATTGTATGTAATATTTTTTTTTTTGCATTGATATATTGTCTTAAGTAGTTATTTGGCTAGGGACATGGATGGTTTCCCTCTTTTCAAGATGGTTTTAACCATGTAAAAACATCAGTGTGTTGATCTATGGTATGTTTGTGTGAGTAGTATCTTAAGGTGTTCAACTTGTGTGGAATAAATAATTTTAGTCAACATGGTGTCATAGCAGTCACGAAGACTAGTTTCCATTGTTGATCACAATCTTGAACTGGTGTATCTATATGCATCAAAGGATTTCTGGATTATTCTATTTCTATGTATTTCTGGGATGATAGAGGTGTTCCTTACACCCAAAGCTCTGCTTCCAGTTAGAGATTCATTTTGTTTCACTTGAAAAGGTTTTATATTCTCCCAATGTACATCCTTTTTACCAAATCTGAAGGTATATTGTTTACATTTACAATTTTTTTTAATTAATCTTTCATATTTTAGGATGGTTTTCAATTTTTAATTCCTAGTTTCCTAGTTTGTTATCTCTTCAGTTTATGTATTCTCTTTGTCATGTGCTCTTTGTAAACTCAACCAATCAGAAACATAACTAAAATGATTTTCTTGGTTGCATATACTTTTTTCCATGTTCTTTATGTGAACTTGGTAAACAAGAAACAATGAGAAAACTTACATTTTCTGGGTAAGCTAACCAAGGACTAACCCCATATTTGAGAATTTTTGTTTCGGATTTTGTTTTTTGTTTTTGTGTGGTTGTGTAAATTATCTTGCATGCCAAAAAGTAAGGTTTTTTTGTGTAGGTGACAACACCAACAATAGCAAGAAGAAGAAGAAGAACAAGAACAAGAATGACTAGGACGATGACGATGCCAACAACCCCAATTTGCCTCCATAATTTTACTCAACTTTTTGTTTAACTCACTTGGTTGAAAGTTACTTTATTAAGTAAGAGGTCTTGGGTTCAAGTCCTTCTTTTTGTTAATTTTTGTAAAAGTTCATGCACATTTAATTTATAAATTAATTACATTGTAAAAGTGTTTCTCACTTGTTTTATAAAGTGGGTCACTTAGTTTAAAGTAACTTATTTGTAAAAGTGATCTTATAGAAAAAGTTAGTATGGCAGTGGGGTGGGTGGGGGGTATTCTTTACTGCATTTTTTGCATCCATGATCATGTGTTTCAACCTCTACTTGAAATGTGGCTCCCTAGTTTCATTTTATTCCTTTCTTAAAAAAGGCATGACTTTGACATCCAGAGTCTGATTTTAGTATCAATTTTTTAAAATAACTATTTTTTGGGGATCATTGCATTTAAGCATCACTTTCGTGTTTTGAAATCATATTAATATGACTAGTCCTAGTAATATATTACTTACCAATACCAACTACTCTTCATGGAGAGCATGTATGGAATATGTTGTATGAAGTAACGGACTTTATCGAATGCATCGGGAAAGTAAACTACCCCCATAGATGCCAATAAGAAAGTAAAATGGGATAATAGAAATAATGAAGTTGATGGATTAATTGAGATGTTCATCTCTAATGAGTTAATATCCCCCCTTCAAATAATTGATGCACTAGATGCAACTTGGGAAAACTTGGAAATTGTATTTGGTAAACACAATCAGATTCAAGGTCACTAGCTTGAAAAATAGTTGGTTGATTTAAATCCAACTGACTTCTCTTGCATTCAAGATTATCTATCGATTCAAAATTCAAGAATAGATAATGGAGGCGAATATGTAAACAATAAATTTACAAATTACTACATTGCACAAGGAATTCATATGTGACATATTGTTCCATATACACCACAACAAAATTGTGTTGTATGGGGAAAGAATCACATGTTAAAGGAAATGGCTATTTGTACGATCCAAGCTAAGGGCTTAAGTATTCATTTTGGGTTTGAATCTATTAATTGCACCAATTACATAGTCAATCACACTTCCACAAAGGATTTAAAATATATAACACTAGAAGAAGCATGGAGTATTATATTAAACCATATGTAATCCAATTTTCTGTGTTTAGTAGTGAATTATGGGCTCACATTGCTGATGAAAAATAAAAAGCCTTACAACCTAAGAGTGAGATGTGCATTTTTTTTGTACATTATGAAGATATAAAATATCATAATATTCTTCAACCTAATTCCAATAACATCATTATTAGAAGAGATGTTAAATTTAATGAAAATATCTCATATTATGAGCCTAATTTGGTGTTTGTGCCATCTTTGGATTGCGAGCCATCTTTGGCGCTTGTGCCACTTTCTATTCCTAAATTCTGTATTGTGATCCTATTCTAGTTTCTTCTTCAGATGTTGACAATGAGGACAAAAATCCTCCTCCACCTGCTCACATTCCTCCAAATGGGTCCACTAAAATTGAACGAGTGTCAACATGGTTGCTTCCTAGATGGGTTTGTACAACATGCAAAATAGTTGGTGATATTTTCAATGATCCTAGTGATGAGCAGCAAACATGTTCATAGTTCCAATGAAACTCTTCTCTATTTCCCCAAATTTCAGGAACTCGTGATCCATCAACAATTGTAGAAGCTTTTGGCCATTCAAGTTGGCACACAACAATGAATGAAGAATATCGTTCCTCAAGGGAGAACGAAATAGGATCTTAAATATATTTTGAACTGAAGAAAACTTATAAGATGTAAATGCACATTTAGAACTAAGTATCCATTCGATGGAAATGTTTAAAGAATTAGGAAATGTTAGTAGCTAAAGTATTTTCCCAAGTTGAAGTAATTGACTACAACGAAATGTTTTCCCTTATAGACAAAATGAACCCCAATTGCCTTATTCTAGCCCTTGTCACTTCACATAAATAGTAGGTCCATCAAATGGATGTCAAGGTTCCTTCTTGCATGGGGATTAATTACAAGAAGAATTTTACATGGAACAACCTTCTGGCTATGTTCAAAATGAATCTATCCTTGTTTGTCACCTTAATAAATCTCTATATGGCCTTAAGAAATCTTCTTAAGATGGTATGTCAAAATGGATAACTTTCTCCTTGACACTGGTTCTTCTAGATGTTATTATGGCCCTAACGTCTATACTTTTAACCATATTCTTATCTTGGCCTTCATGTATTGCATACCAAAGAAGGAATTTTTCTTTCTTTATTCATTAATTTATTGGCATTCGTGTCTTCCATACCAAAGAAGGAATTTTTCTTTCTTTCTTCATTGCTTTCACATGGATGATTGTAGAAAACTCCATCTTTATTCCGGTTTGGAGTCAAACGTACTGTGACCTATACTACACCCAATGTAGATGCCACCTTGTATCCTCATTTAGTTGGTAGTCTTTATTACTTGACTCATACTCATCCTGATATTCACTTTATAGTTGTCCTTATTGTTGAGTATACGAAAACGTCAGAATGACAATCATTGGAAAGAAAAAAAACAATACTTCAGTATATTTGAGATAAACTTCAATTTGAGATTCATCACAGTTCAGGGGGGACTCCTTTATTGGTTGGTTTCATTGATTCAGATTGGGTTGGTGACCTTGATGATCAGAAGCCTAGTACTACAAGTTATGTTTTTAGTATTTGTTCTGGACTTTCCACTTGGGCTTGTAAGAAAGTGATAAGATCTTTCTCTTTCTTCAACAAAAGAATAGTATCAAGACATAGTTAATGCAAATAAAGAATCCTTGCAGCTTTAGTAGATCCTTCTAGAGTTTGAATTCAAGAAGAAGTGTAACATCACCCACTTAAAAAAAACATTATTGTAATATTTTGAATGAGATTGGTTGGATCTGGAATCTGCCAATAGGTCCTTGGAGGACAGTTGTAACTTAAATATTATGCTTTTAATGAAACCGTGAATGATGGGGACAACCATGTTGAATGAGGAAAGTATGCATGAGAGAGTGGGGGAACGGGGAAGAGAAACCTCAGGGAGGTTACACTAGGTGTCAATGTGCCATTATGGTGCTAGACACGCCTTGGAAATCAGGGGATGTAGTGGGCGACAAAAATTCCTTGGGGAATGGGTCGTAAGCTACAAAAGACCTAGGAAATAACTGAGAGTACTATTAAAGGAAGCATACGGGAGGAGGAAGGACACTTCTTAGTATGCTGGGAAAAGATGAATACTTGTTGTGTGAGCACTCTGTGTTAGGAAAGTTGAAAGAAATACTTGCTATGTGAGCACTCTTTGTTAGGAAAGCTGAAAGAAATACTTGTTGTGTGAGAACTCTGTGTTAGGAAAGTGATTTCTCACTAGGAGATTGAACCTAAGGTTGGATGTCACCTCGCTTGGCATGCATAGTTTATCTTGGGGCTGATTGAGGACAAAAAGCAAACTTGTCCTAATCTACGGTTGGGTGGAATGTGGTTGTTCCTTCTTCATTTGGCTCGCCGTACAACCAGGTTCCTTTAAATGTTTAAATATTTGCAGAATGTTGATCTCAAGGTATATATGTATATGTGCATAAAATGTGTGTTCTCAATGCTAAGGAAATGATAAGTACCAGTTCTTCAGTTTCTAGATGAAAATGTTTCTTATCGGATAGTAGCCCATGCTCTATCGTTGAATGACTGTGATTTTACATTTGGGCGTAGGATTTTATTTTAGTGTAACATTGTTTTCTGCAAAGAGTATACCTTGATGTTTTATAACTTCACATTTAATACCTAGATGTAAGGGATCTCCTATAGGGAGGTTTAAATGCTTGTTTTGTATTTAAATCCTTTCCATCTTAGTGAAGCCCCTATGTACTACTTATAACCCTTAAATGAATGGTGAAACTGTGGAAGTAAAGTACTGCTGCTGAAGTTTCATAAAAAGGTTGACTACTAAAAACCACCTTAGAATCCCTAAGTCTGAACTTTGTCGAATCCACAAACTCTTCCTAAGGCAGTGAAACTATCGATAGATGACCACCCTTTGTTTTTCCAAGAAAATTACAAGTAAAAACCCTGAAGTAATTTCATGCAGAAGACGATCCATGGAGGCTTGAAATTTTCAAAGATATCAGTACTTCACGCAATCTGCAATCCACATTGCGGAAGTGGAATAGCGGAAGTAAAATTTGTAAAGGATTTAAGTACTTTCCACAATCTGCAATCTGCATTGCGGAAGAGGAATTGTAGAAGGGAAATTTGTAAAGGATTTAAGTACTTTCCGCAATCCGCAATTCGCATTGCGGAAGCAGAACTACGGAAGGGAAATTTTCAAGGGATTTAAGTACTTCCTGCAACCTGCAATCCGCATTGCAGAAACGGAATTGCGGAAGGTAAATTGTAAAGGATTTAAGCACTTTCCGCAATCTGCATTGCAGAAGGGAAAATTGTAAGGGATTTAAGTACTTCCCGTAACCTACAATCTACATTGCGGAAGTGGAATTACGGAAAAGAAATTGTAAAGGATTTAAGTACTTTCCACAATCCATAATCCGCATTGCGGAAGGGAAATTTGTCAAGGATTTAAGTATTTCCCACAATACGCAATCTGCATTGCGGAATGGAAATTTGTAAAGGATTTAAGTGCTTTCCGCAATCTGCATTGCAGAAGCAAAATTACGGAAGGGAAATTTGTAGATTTCAAATGCACTTCCCACAATCCGCAATCTACATTGCGGAAGGGGAGTTGCGGGGGGACCCTTGTGGAAGGTCCGTTGTGGAAGTAATTTTTGCAGAAGAGTTCTTGCGGAAAATTGATAAACTTAATATTTTGGAATCTAAATACATAAAGGAATTAGGATAAATATGTAAGGTTGTTTCAAAAGTGTTCCTTTGTATTTTGTGGTGTTTAAGGTATCTGCTATAAGTCGAAGAACCATAAAACGAGTTTTGTAACAAGCACGAAGTCCTTGGTTAATATATGATAGAGAATAAATAAAATAGTGTATGACTTATGACATATGCTTATCGGGTATCAAATATTTTTTTTTTGTTTATCCATTATTGAAGGTGGTTATATGGGTATGTTACATACGGTATCAGAGCCATAGGTTCAACCCTGTCGCCTTTTGGGAACATCTAGTTTCACCGAAACATAGAAACATTATTCTAACCATAAAATGTTTTGTATACATGCAAAATTGTTTTGTTTCAAGGTACAACAGTGGATTCATGAAATGAAAATGAAGATCCACCTGAAGAAAGTATACCGACACCACACACAATGCAACCAGAACAAGAACATTCTTAAGCTAGCTAAGCACTTGAAACAATGAGAAATTTGATCGTAGAAATACAGAGTTTTAAAGCAGAAAATGAGTAGCTGAAAAAGGCCCATGAAAAACAACTGGAAATCAATGAGATTTTGCTACAAATCCTGCATGAGAAAAACAATGGGAAGGAGCAACAAACCGAGACAAAGAAGAACCTGGTAAATGGAGGGGATGCTGAAGGAAACAGTAGCTCCTCAAATGATACACAAGGGTTAGAAAATCAAGTCAAACCTGTTGGAAAAAGAAAGTTGACCATCTGGAAGGTGAATTTAAAAAGATCAAGCCAACCATCTTCGATGAGGAATCAAATACCAGAGAAGAAGCATAATATTGACTGCTCGACATTAAAAAGTACTTTCAAATTTGCAATTACTCCAACAACATGAAGATAAGGATGGCAGTCTAGAACCTGAGGGGAAAGGCTAATATTTTGTAGAAGGATCTAAAGATTTCACATGGATTGAAAGAGAATAACCTGGAATGGTCAGAGTTTAAGAAATTATTCAAGAAGTAGTATTTGTCAGAAAGCTATTATGAGAGAAAGACAAAGGAATTTTATGAATTGAAACTTGGCCAAATGACTATGGAAGACATCATCAATAAATTTCTAGATATTCTACGATTCGTGTTAAGGAAGAAAAGGTGAAGGTTCAATGATTCTTAAGTTGTCTTCCACAGTCTTACAAAGACCCGATGGATTTCGATAACCCAAATACCTTAGATGAATTGCTAAGGAAGGCCAAATTATGTTTTGAACATTATAAGCAAAGGAATGGCCTCTCAAAATTTTGGAAGGATAAGGAGCAGGAAAAGTGCAACCAATGGAAAAAGGGCTTCCAACCACCACCCTTCAAAAATACACCAAGGAATCCACAAGGAATTTCCTACAACATAAATGAGCAGTTTCAGCAAAAGGGCATTAAACCTGTGAACCTTGGACCAAAAGGGACTGTTGGAACCCCTAAAGAACCCTGAAGTGTTGGGAATGTGGAGAGCCCCATTTACGAAGAAACTGCCCACTCTTCAGGAAAAAAATAGGTATGTTCACAACTTGCAAGAAGATTCCACTGTTGGGGAAGTTGGAAGATGTTTCCATTGGATTAATGCAGCCCTTGAAGATCGACAGGAAGACCATTAATCTGCAATTGTAGAGATTGAAGGTACTATTTCTAACCAAAGGATTTCTATACTAATTGATCTAGGGGATACTTTAAGTTACATCACTCCTAAAATGATGGAGAATTGTCAGCTCACCAAGGTAAGGCATGCAAAACCTTGGTCAATCCAACAGACCACTGGAGCAAAAACGAAGGTAACCGATTTCATTGCTAATTGTGAAGTCAAATTACAAGATCATGTGACTAGGATCAATCTAAATATTTTGCCTCTAGGGTCATATGATATGATTATTGGCATGGACTGGTTATAAAGGTATAAAATAATATTAAATATTTTTGATAATACCTTTACTTATGTGGCAGAGGATCAAGCTGTTAGGAAGGTAAAAGGTATTAGTATACCTGTCACGCTAAGATAGATATATTCCATGCAATTAAATAAGTGTATGAGGAAGGGTTGTAAGCTTTATGTTGTGCGGGTCATTGACCTGCACTTTAATGAAAATACAACACATGTAAAAGATCACCCAATTTTAAGTGAGTTTATGGATGTGTTTCTGGAAGAGATACTGGGACTACCCCCTAAATAGGAAATAGATTTCTCCATTGAGATTGTACCTGGATCTGCACCGATATAAAAAAATACCTTATCGAATGAGCATCCTTGATTTAACTGAATTAAAAATTTAGTTACAATAACTGCTAGATAAGGGTTATATTAGACCCAGTGTCACCCTAGGGAGCACCAGTTTTATTTGTTAAGAAAAAGGATGGGACTTTATGACTTTGCATAGACTACATGTAATTAAATAAAGTAAACATCAAGAACAAGTATCCTCTGCCTTGGATTAACGATTTGTTCGATCAGGTAGTGGGAGCTAAAATATTCTCCAAGTTATATTTTTGCTCTAGTTATCACTGAATCAGGATTAAGGAAGAATATGTTAATAAAACAACTTTCAGGACCCGATAAGGGCACTACGAATTCGTAGTAATTCTTTCAGCTTAACCAATGCCCCTACTACATTCACGTGTCTAATGAATAGTATCTTTAACAAGTATTTGGATCAATTCATGTTAATTTTCATTGATGATATCATGATCTACTCTAAGACGGAAGAAGGACATCAACAACACTTGAGATTGTATTACAGACCTTAAGAGACCATCGGATGTATGCTAAATTTGAGAAGTGTGAATTCTTAAAGAAAGAAATTCAATACCTAGGTCTTGTCATATCAAAAAACGGGATTGTAGTAGATCCACAAAAGATAAAGGCTATCACTTTTAGAATGTCCAGTGCCTAAAGATGTCGGTGACATTCGATCCTTCATGGGACTCACTTATTACTATTGGCGGTTCATCCATGGATTCTCAAAGATAGCCTATCCCATTACCTCCTTACAAAAGAAAGGAGTAAAATTGGCATGGTCCTCGAAGTGTCAGGAGAGTCTTGAAAACCTAAAAATATTATTAACCATGGCTCCAATATTAAAGGTGGTTAACCCATATAAAAACTACACAGTCTGTACACATGCTAGTAAGGGGGGATTGGGGGGAGTGTTATCTCAAGAAGGACATGTGATATGTTACAAATCCTGCAAGTTGAAAGAACACGAACAAAATTATGCATTACATAATCTAGAATTGGCGGCAGTGGTGCATGCCTTAAAAATGTGGCATCGCAGGACTTTGGACTTACAAGATTATTCCAACAATAGAAGACCCCTAAGTAGACAAAAAATTAGCTAAGACGGGGACAAGCAAACCCTACCAAATATTTTATGTTGCTACAGGATATATGCGACTGTCTTATAGAGAAACTTGCGTACCATACGTGACTATCTTATAGAGAAACCTGCGTATACAAGTTTCTATACGCGATTGTGTATAACAACAACCGCGTATACAACAAAAAAAAATTCAAAGAAAAAATAGAAAAAGGTCTCTGGACATACTATACTGCAAATCAAAGGTAGGATAAAGAAACCACACTCAGAATCAGAGCAAATACTGGTCAGGAACCTACAGGATAAACCCACAGCAGGATTGGCTCCACAACGGAGTTGCCGGTTTCGTTGTTCAGGATAAAGCACCCTTGTAACCTATGGTTTGGGGTTACCAAATTACTACTAACTTGCAGACAATCAAATTTTACGGTGAATGGAAAGAGAATAGGAAGAAAATATTGACTTACCCAATTAACAACAGTTGATCCAAGCTTGATATTCTCTCGCTCCACTTCTCTCCAAAGCTTCTAGGGATGTACTTCTCCACCTGCAAAGAGAAAATATTTCAAGTAATATTTCATGCATACATATATTAGAGGTCAAATGAAAAGCATATATATAACATAATCACACATATTCATTAAGACAGTATACATGAAATAAACTCAATACAAGATTGGAAGAAGAATTCTATTTATTAACAAGTGGTGAACAAGATAAGAGTACAACCCAACTTCTGACACAAGGACTCCTTTGCAACCAAAGGACTTTGAGTTCTGCTGCTCCAAGAATTTGAAGATATACCACCAGCATAACTTTGCTCTCTAAAATTCGATTGATTATCCCCCACCCCAAGGACTCTATTTATACTTCGGGAAATAGAGTGGTTTTGAAGGTTGGGATGGTTGAGATGGTTGGGATAGTTATGGATTAGGCCCCAACTAATCTCATCTAATCTTGAATTATATTTTTTAATGTCGAATTAGGGTATAAGTGGGTATTAATATATGCAACTTGCGTATGACATGCGGGTTGCTCGAAGGAAACTCGCGTATGCAAGTATACGCGGGTTGCAATGCAAATAATCGCGTATGACACGTGAGTTGCAATGCACATAGTCGCGTATGCAACCCAAAATCCATAATAAAAATATACAAAGCTGGTCTGAGGAAAATGCATCAAAGGTCATGCCCATCTATAGTGTTTAGGCCACTTCAATCCAAATTGTCCTTTTGTGTACCAACATGAGGGATGTCGGCACTTGGACAGAGAAGTGCCATTTTGGCTGATAACAAGGAGTTCAGTAATGACAAAGGAATAACCAAGGACACGATGGCATGGAAAACTCAGTGTAAGACAAAGGAATAACCTAGGACATGATGACATGGCATGTAGGATGATAATGATGATAGGTTGCTTGGTTTAACATTTTACATATAGTAGAAAAATTAAGTTATATTAGACATTAGTGTAAAATACAAATTGATTAAATAATCAAATATATATTATAATTTTTAATTTTTTAAGATTTAAATAGTGTTAATATTAAATTTAATTTGTAAGATAAAAGTAAAATTTATTATTTAACAATTTAAATAAATAATTCTTAATATATAACTGAAACTATAATCAAACTATAATAATAGTGTTTTTTTTTGTTGGCAAAGTGGTGGAACCCCCCAGACTAGCAAGGTTTCCACTGGCTAAGTAACCACGAACCAGGGGCATCTAAGCCATCAAAATCAGCCGAGGATCGCACCCGGCCTGGACCGCACCAACCCTTAACATGGTTGGATTTTTTGGTATCCGACGAGATTAGAACCGATGACCTTTCAACTTAGGGGGCATCTTAACCAGACCCCGCCACCAATTGTTCTACATCTCGCGGATATAATAATAGTATTTTCAATCATATACCAAATATTATATTTTTTTGTGACTTCACTATCCCAATACAATACAAATATTACAATTTTTTTTATTTTTAGTTTCACTATTACAATATGATACAAATATTATTATTTTTGTAACTTTACTATCACAATATGATACAAAAGTTATATGCAATATTTTTTTTTATAATTTGTTTTAAACAATTATAAATGAAAATACATAAGTAAAAATAATGATGACAACGATGATGATAATGATGATTACGGTGATGATGATGAGGATGATGATGACGAGGATAATGATGATAATGACGAGGATGATGATGATAATGCGGATGATGATGATGATGACGATGATGATAATGATGACGGTAATGATGATGGTGATGATAATGGTGACGATGATGATGCCAATAATGGTAATGAGGATGAGGATTAGGATGATGATGATGATGATAATGACTATGAGGACGATGACGACGACGACGACGACGATGATGACGATGAGGATGAGGATCATGATGACAATGAGGATGGTGATGATGAGGATATTGATGACAATTATGAAGACAATAATGATGGGGATGATGATAATGATAACAAAGATGATGATGATGAGGATGATGATGATGATGATATTGATGATAATGACAATAATGACAATGAGGATGATGATGATGATGATGATGACAATGACGACGCCGATGATGATGATAATGATGACAATGATGATGATGATGGTGACGATAATGATGATTACATTGAGGATGAAAATGATGATGATGATGATGATGATGATGATGATAATGACGATGATGATGACGATGATGATGGTGATAGTGATGATGGCATTGATGATGATGATAATGGTGACGATGATGATGATGATAATGACTATGAGGAAAAGGATGATGATGATGATGATGAATTTAGTTTTCATTGATGTCAAAGGAGTTCATTAATGAAAAAAGAAAAACCAAGGACATTATGTCAAGGAAAACTCAATGTAAGACAAAGTAATAACTTAAGACATGATGACATGGCATGTAGGATGAAGTTGTCTAAGTGGATTCAGAAGCATTATGTTAGAATAATCAAACCATAGTTTACCCACTTAGACATTAATTCCATTATTTTTGTCTTATTTGCCTAGTTCATGTGTCCCACCTTGTGCAAGTTGTTATTTGCCTATCTATAATGGTCAAACTTGCCATATTTGACTCATGGAGCGCATGGGAGAGCTAAAGGAATCAATTCTGATTTATTCCTAGCCTCCTAGGCGCCCTTCTACTTTTTTTGCTTTATTGCCTGCTTTTTCAGTGTTTTAAGGCAAAAGGAAAAGCTAGACTAGGTGAGGTTGACTTGTTTTTTGTCCTACACATCCTCCTCTCTTTTCTCCATGAAAAAGAATTTATGAGCTTCCATTCCACCACTCTTTAGCTTGCCTATTCCTTTTTTCCAATTCATGAGCTCCATGACAGATTTGGGATCAGTTTTTTACACCTATGGGGGATTTGCTTATTTTTGGTAAGCCTGCTTTATGCTAGATTTGGATGCCTCCTCATGCATTCGATTTCTTGATGTATTCTATTTATTCAACAACCTATGTTATTACAGGGTTGGCTATTGTACACTCATTTAATACAATTTAGTGTTACAGCTCCATATTCAGTCTCTTTTGTGAGCAATTTTGCATGATCAATTGATAATTGTTGTGAGTAAAATTAATCTATTGCTGGCCTTAATTTCCACATGGTATCAGAGCCATTATAGGTTGTTTCTCTCCTTCAAAAATTGTTTTGCAGGTTCGACATCAGTGATTGGGAGCCTTCTACTGACAGCCGGGACATATTTTCTAAGCTATGGATCAATCACAGAAAACTATCTTGACTCCTTTAAATTTATTTGAATGGAAAGCAGAGATGGAGATACTGTTGAGAGTGAAATGCCTCTACAGGGTGACTATGGCAACAAAAGCAGAGCCCAATGCAGCTGCAGAGAAGATAAAATGGCACAATAGGAGGGATGAGGCTTATGGCCTTCTGTGCCTGAGTATTTCCAGAGACCTCCTTTTCCATCTCGATGGATTGACATCACCGAATGAAGTATGGGAGAATATTGCTGATCTTTTTGGAAAGACAGATGAGATGAGGGGACATCAAATCGAAAATGAGCTGATTTCTCTGAGTCCAACAAGCTTTGAATCCCTACAGCTATATTTCTCCAAGTTCAAAGCACTAGTTTTGCAGCAGAAATAGTATGGTATTGAAAAGAAAGATGATCAGCTCATACTGGCCATCCTCTCGAAGCTGGTCCCTGATGATTCAGTGTTTTTTTTGACCTTCTATGCCACAAAACTAACAGCTCGAGCCTGGAAGATGCCTAGCATTGCATATTTCATGGAATCTCTCACACAAGAACAGGACAAGCTGGTGATGATGGGCACCATCAAACCGTCCAAAGATCAAGATTTGATTGTTGGAGATTCGAGGGTGGATTCAAAAAGAAAAAAGAAAGCTAGAAAGACACCTGAGCAAAAGAGAGACAAGAAACGGTCTCCGGAGGATCTACAAGGTCCCAAGAAGAATAACCAGAAGAAGAAGAACAAAGGTGAAATGAACAAGTGCGCATACTGCAATAAGGGCAATCACTCTGAAAGCTCTTGTATGAAAAAGCAGAAAGACATGCTGACCAATATCCTGGAGAAGAATGGCATCTCCCTTCCAGAAAGCTCAAAGAAGAGAGAAGGAGGATCAAGTTCAGATGACAGAGAGAGAGTTCATGCTCTAGTTGCTGGCACATCAAGCTCACCCAGTTTTATCATTGATTCTGGAGTTTCAAGACACATGGTTTCGACTAAGGAGTCCTTCTCCTCACTGGATATGTCGAAAGGACCATCTATTGTACTGGGAGATGATGCTCTCACTGAAAGTAAAGGCAAAGGAAGGATAGATCTTGATCATGGTCAGTTCAGCAATGTGCTATATGTCCCTGGTCTCACCTCCAACCTCCTGTCAGTGTACCAGATGACCCACACTGGGTCTCCTAAGAAGGTCATATTCTCCCCCGATGAAGTTGAGATCATAGAGATTTCAACTGGTAGAGTCATTGCAAAAGGAGTTGCGAATCATGCTCAAAAGGTATACATGTTCTCACACTTCCTACCTTACTCAAACCCCTCTGCTCTTCTCATTCATGCTAATGAAGCCAGCAAGCTGTGGCATGAAATATTTGGCCATCTAAATTACAAGTATATGTCTGATCTTAGTGAAAAAGAAATGGTCATAGGGTTTCCCAAGATAAAATTTTCCAAAGGAGTCTGCCAAGGTTGTATCCTAGGAAAACACCCAGAGCATAAGTTTGAGAGAGCTAGTCATGAGAGAACCTCTGCACCCCTCGATATGATCCACAGTGATGTTGCTGGTCCATTCCCTCATATGTCTATGAGTCAGGCCAAATATACATTGACCTTCATTGATGACTTTTCCAGGTATTGCTGGGTTCACTTCTTGAAACACAATTCTGAAGTTTTTGGCCTATTCAAAGTCTTTAAGGCTTTGGTTGAAAACCACTCTGGAAGGAAACTCAAGGCCCTCAGATCTGACAATGGTGGTGAGTATGTCAAGTCTGAGTTTATTAACTATTGTGCAGATGCAGGTATTCAGATGCAGCATTCTATCCCTTACACACCACAGCAAAATGGTGTTGCTGAGAGGAAGAATAGATCACTGAAGGAGATGGCAACATGCACGATGGAGGCCAAAACTTTGCCACCAAAGTACTGGGACGAAGCTATCAACTGTGCAGCCTATATTCAGAATAGGGTGCCTCACAAACAGTTTTATGGTATGACTCCCTTCGAAGCATGGAGTGGGCACAAGCCAGATGTGACCCATTTCAGGATTTTTGGCTCAAAAGCATGGGCTAGAATCCCGACAGAGAAGAGGAAGGCTTTGCAGCCCCAAAGCCAAGAGTGTCTTTTTGTTGGATACTCTAAATATTCAAAAGGGTACAATTTGATAAATTTGAGCACAAACAAATCCTTCATTGAAAGGTGTGTTCAGTTTGAAGAAGAACCCCTTGCAGAAGTGGAAGTTGGTGAAGCCTCTTCACCACCTGAACCTCAAGAAGTAAGTAAAGAGTTTGTTGAACATGCTGATTCTGATTTGTCTAATGGAGATGATTTTATTGCAGACCCTAAAAGTCCCACAAGGCCAAAATGGGCATCCAAGACACTACATGCAATAGGTGAGCTACCTGGGGATCCCAATGACCCAAGGAGGACTAGATCTCAATTTGAGAGTGGTCTGTGCATGAAGGATCCTATGTTTGATGAAAAATGCTATTTGATGGTGGAGTCTGATCCTCAAACATATGACGAAGCAGCAGGAGATCCAAGATGGCAAACAGCCATGAAGGAGGAGTTCAGCTCACTCCAGAAGAGCAACACATGGGAGCTAGTGGATCTTCCCCCAGGG
>LPNX010981864.1:118146-157029 GCA_001517045.1 Pseudotsuga menziesii
CAATGATAGATTTGGGGCTCTTAAGTCAATTTTTGGGGCTTGAGATCTCTCAAACCAAAGCTGGAATCAAGGTGCACCAGTCCAAATATGCCTTGGACTTGCTAAGAAAATTCAAAATGAAGGATTGCAAAGCAAGCAAAACTCCTTTCCTTTCAGGAGTGAAGCTGGAAGAAGCTGATTCTTCAACGATGGTAAACAATACACTGTATAGGCAATTGATTGGCTGTTTGTTGTATCTGACACATACTAGACCTGATATTTGTTATGCAGTAAGTGTGGCTTCTAGATTCATGGATCAGCCTCAAGAGATCCATTGGAAAGTAGCCAAAAGGATCCTCAACTTTGTTTAGGGAACAAGGACACATGGGATCTTCTATAAAGAAAAATCTGATCTTGAATTGATTGGATTTACTGACAGTGATTGGGCAGGTGATAGCACAGACAGAAAGTCCACATCAGGATATGTGTTCATGCTTGAAGAAGGGCCAATCAACTGGTCAAGCAAGAAACAGAGTGCCATGAATTGGAAGTAAGGTGTCTCTGTAGTCTAGATCCATGCATCAACAGCATGAGACAGAGACCAAGGAAGTGATGAGAAACCAGTGACAAAATTGAAGACATAAGAAGATATGGAAGTCTAATAAAAATATATTGGGGTGGAAGGGTGGTGCTAGGGAAGGCTACATGCCTACAAGGGGGTTGTATCCTCTTTCTAGTAGAAGCTGGTAAATAGGGTGTTGTAGCATCCTTTCAGCAAAAAATGATAAATCAGGGGGTCGTAACCTCCTTCCATTGATAGCTTGTAAATAGGGTGTCGTAGCACCCTTTCAGCAGTAACTAATAAACCAGGGTGTTGTATCCTCCTTCTAGTGGTATCTGGTAAATAGGGTGTCATAGCATCCTTTCAGTAGAAACTAATAAAACCAGGGGGTCAGTAGCCTCTTTCCAATAATTGCTGGTAAATAGGGTGTAGCAGGATCCTTGTCTGTAGAAGCAGGCATAAACTATTTGTAAATATAATTTTGTCGTAATAGAAATTGTTGGTGTTTTTACCAATTGGGATTCCATGATAAAAATTGTGTTCCTGGTATCTTGTTGATCATGCATGTTAATGAATAAGTTAAAAGTGGTTTTAATTGTTAAAATTTATCAATAGTGATTCACCCCACCTCTCAGTATTGTTCAATATTCCAACAATTGGTATCAGCGCAAGATCATTCAGTATAGTTTAATCAATGGAAGGAAGACCCTATTAAAAACAACTATGGATCAACAAGAAGGGTTAGCCGCCAACAAAGCTCCATTATTTATAGGAGATAATTATGCAAACTGGATTGTAAGAATGAAGTTCCATCTAATGTCTCTTGGATACCAATTATGAAGGTCTGTTGAAAATGAGTACCAAATACCAAACGACCTACCTATAGAAAGAGATGCACTAGATTAATATGAATCTAATGCTAAAGCCCTGAATGCAATCCTGAGTGGGTTAACAAATTCAGTGTTTGTGAAATTCATGCAATGCAAGACAACCAAATATGCATGGGTAAAATTAAAATGTGTCAATGAAGGAGTATCCAAAGTCAAACAATCCAAACTTCAGACATACAAAGGACAGTTGGAATGTCTAAAAATGAAAGAGGAAGACAATATTGCAGACTAACTTTTAAGAGTAGATGAAATTGTCAATGTTATTAGAGGCCTTATTGGAGTAATAAAGGAGAGAGAAGTCATTGAAAAACTACTAAGAACCCTACCCATGAATTATGATTCAAAAGTATCTACTCTAGAAGAATGAGATGATCTTGACCAAATGACAGTAGATGAACTAAATGGGATCTTCACTTTCTACGAGATGAGAACATGACAAGATGGACCATCAAAGAAAGAAGTAACATTTAAATCATTATCCAATAATCAATCAGAGAAACTAGATGGTGAAGAAGTTATTTTCATCAAGAAACTTGAGAGAGGTACTGACAAGTACAAAGGAACGCTACACTTGAAATTTTTTAACTGTGGAAGGGTTGGCCACTTTTCCCCAAAGTGTCCTTACCCAAAACAAGAATTCAATGATGATGATGAAGAACCATGTTGTCATAAGAAAGATAAAAAGACTAATACCATGTACAAGAAGGAATTTAAGAAAAAGAAGAAAAACTTCTATTCCAAGGAAGACAGTGAAGATGAAGAAATCATATTCATGGGGACAATAACTTCAGAAGATGATCCAGATGTGGAAAGAGAGGTGGACCTAAAGTAAAAAAATCAGTAGTACTCTTGAAGAAATTGAAAAATGGAGGAAAACAAACAAACACTCAAACCAAACCATTAGTGGCTTGAATAACTAGCTTCAAGAGGCAAAGAAGATTGAAGAGGACCTAGATTTTCATCTTAAAAAGAGAATACAAGACTCTAAAATAATTGAAGTAGAAGTAATCCTACTTAGGGAGCTTGATGAGAAATATGTTTAGTCAAAACTTGAGAACAACTCAAGGATTTTAGATGATATCTTAAGCATCCAAATACCATCAAGCGATAAATCTGGGTTAAGATATGACAAAGAAAAGAAGCAAGCATATTCTTCTTTCATAAACCAAGATGAAAGAAGCTATGCTGCTGCACTCAAGAAGGAATAAAGTAAGAAATATGGTCCTCTCTTACAAAGAACATATATGATGCCTAGAAGACAAATGACAAGTAGATTTCAACAAATCTATTTTTGTCATTGCTACTCTTGCGATAACGTTGGACATAAAGCCCTGAATTTTAAAGCATATGAAAAGTTTTATGTCTATAAGAAGAATACACCCAAGCAGCAAAATAATTGCATGAAGACTAAATCCGGTCATCATAATTCTGTGCAGATAAAAAATGTGAGAATATATGAAAGTGAAAATAGCCATTACAAAAAGAAAGATAAAATATTCTCTAAATATAAGTTTAGTCACAAGGATGTTGATTGCAGAACTAGGGGAAGAGATCAAAGTTTGAGAAGAGACACAAACACATCAAATGAAAAACCAGTAAGCATATTACCTCATGGAAATATGTGGAGAAGAAAGTTAGATGAAACAAAAATTTCAAGCATCAATGAAGTTTCCAAAGATAATGTTGAGCATAATAAGAATGACATCAATTATCTTGGAAAGCAAGATGTAGATATAAAAGAATATACCGATGGAGATGAAGACGATGAAGAAGAATATAGTGATGATGGTGGATGTCTCTTCTAAAAAACTCTCATGACCTATAAGAGAACCCTGAAATGAGCATTAGAGGGGATTATATACTCAGGGGGAGTTAATATCGGAAAATTGCAATTGGTACTTAAAAAATATCACTTGGTAAGAAGAAAATAACGTTTTGAGGTTTCCATCAAAACAAGAAGAAGAAGAGTCAAAAGAAATACTTGGTAAAAGCTATCTTCCTCAAAGAAAAGAAGAACTGTAGAAGTGACAAATTGAAAAAGAAGACTTTGCTAGAGACCATCCATATGACAAAGTGAAGTAACATGAAAGTATTAAAGTGTGTAATTCATGAAGACCATGAAGTCTGTAATCCAATAGATGATGAAAATTATCCTCATTACTCAGAATATGAAGTCATGGCATATAAATTAAAAAAAAATTCCATCCTAAAAGTATTCATTTGATCACATTTGTTTGGGATGATCTTCCACATTTCACACTTGGAGGATTTGATAATCCTATTCATGAGCACATGCAAAGATCAATACAAGAACATATCTGAAGGATAACATTTAGAAAGTCTTAAGGACTGTATGATAGGGAAATTATGAACCTGTAGAAAAGTATGTTATTACTACAGACCAAGAAATTATGGTGCGAGCTATGAAAGAAGAACATAGTATCAATCAAGCTAGTTAAAACCTGGTCAATGTCTAAAGGAACAAGGACATATGGATAATAAATTGATTTCATGGAATTAAAGACTCCTTAAAAAGAGCAAGTTACATTATACATTTTTAAAATGCAGTTTATGGAAGAAAACTATTGATGAGTGTAAACTTTGTCACAAAATGTAGAAAATGTTGACAAAGGGGAGGAACATTGAAAAGGGGAGTCTATGAACTAATCATCCATTTTCTCCTTCAAAGGTTTGCTACAAGAAAGTAAATGAGGATGTTAACTAGATCATAACACAATTGTTAGTACCAAGTCCAATTAACAAGAAGAAGAGAAGCAAAGAGCTAAATTTCTTAAAAGAGGAGATATATAGGGAAGGGCAGTTGTCAAAAAGAAGAAAGATACGAAATTCTCTATCAAGATGGTTATAACAAGGACATAATAGGTTATCCTTTGTCATTTTTTTCAAAGGGGGAAAATGTTTAGATGTTTCCATCAATGCCAAAGGGGGAGAATGTTGAATATAGTTGTAATTGATGTCAAAAAAGTTCAGTAATGAAAAAGGAATAACCAAGAACACGATGGTAGGGAAAACTGGGTGTAAGACAAAGGAATAACCTAGGACATGTAGGATGAAATTGGATAAGTGTAGTCATAAGTATTCTAACAATAAATTTCTATGAAGTGAAGATTTGGATGGCCCATATCATAAGAGAGAGAAATATCAATGCTCTAGAATAATTTTCGCAATGCCAAGGTGCAAGCTTGTTAAAGATGCGGGAAGAGTATTGCATAAGAGATTTGCGGAAGTAATTTTTGAGAATGTATGAAAAGTAGATTCGCAATCCGCAATATGCAACCTGACTGTGGAAAGAACGTTGCGGCCGCAAAATTACGAAAGGAGTTTTTGACATTTGGGAAATGCATACCCACAATTCGCAATCAATAATCCACAAATTCAGAAAGTTAATTGTGGAAGGTTAATTGCGGAAGAAATTTGTGAAAGCCCATTTCAAAAAATTTGAAATGAATCCCCACAACCCACAATTGCAGAAAGAAGGAGTTCCCATAGATTGCAAAAAGGGAATTTGCAGAAAGATAAAATGCAGAAATATGAATGCGTAAAGGTCGTCGTGGAAGCAGAAAGATAGGTTGGGGAAAGATAGTTGCGGAATGGAAATTGCGAAAGGATTCCTATTGCAGAAAGGAATTTGTGGAAGTATTTGTTCCTGCATAATTTATTTAATGCCCACGTAAGATTGTGAAGTATGCTTGCACATGTTCAAGAATACCCGCACAAGGAAGCAATGGAGTTCCTGTCTACCTCTACAAAGGAAGTTATGATGTAGATAACAACAAAATAAAGGATGACATGAAAGCTATAGGTAGTGAAGAAACTGTTTGTAAATTAAACGTGGAAGATAGATGAACAAACGACGAATTTTATCTGGAAGAATGTTATTGGTTGAAGAATGTCAGATTTGTTAAAAGGAGATAATGACTTTAAAAAAAAAGTGTATTATTTATTTAATAAATAGAATTAAAGGGCATGACTGACAAACTAAATAGAGAGTTATAAACATAATTAGATTGATGAAGAAATTGTTAAGAACCCGTGTCAACCTTCCTCTTTATTTTGTTAGTATATTTTATTGGATGCATATGCTGTGTAAGTCGTCCCATTAGTATGTTGTATTATCCCAGATTCATGGGGAGTAGTAGTTGATGTTAAGTCGTCCAGTTAGTATGTTGTATTATCCCACATTCATGGGGTGTAATAGTTGTTTAGATTAGGCTTAGTATATAGCTAAGTGTTGAGGCCAATGAAATCATCGAAGAGTTATTTTGTATTGAGCTTGCTCAAAGGAGGTTGCCCCCTCGAAGTGGCCCGCGATCAATAAAATATCTTTTGTGCTCCAATATTTCTGTTATATCGTGTATTCTCATTGTTTATTGCAGGAGGTTCTCCAAATCTGGTATTAGAGCACTTTCCTTGGCACAAGCGAGAATTTTTTTTTTTGGGGGGAAAAAAGGGGCAAAATTGGGCGAAATTTTTAGATCCATTTTTGAAAGTTTCTGTGCCGATTCAAGAGAAAAAGTTGCATATCTGAATTCCTCTTTCAAAAATACGCATTTAAAAAAAATCATCTTATTTGGAGTTCTAAAAGTGGAGATATCGCGCATTTAAAATCAGCAATTTTTTAGAATTTCGGTGACGGCCGCAGAAATTGCAGAGCGAAAATATTTTGATCGGGTGCCTAGATTTCTATTCCGATTGTGGAGGTAGAAGCAGAGTGGTTGTTCCAGGTCCAGAAATAGGTGATAATAGAGATTCTGAGAAATATAGATAGGGTTACGCTCATTTTAAAAATTTTCATCTAAAAAACCTAGCTCTAATTATGGGTTTTTTGGGCATTGGGTGGAATTTCTGCCACATTTTTTTTGGCACTGTGATTATTGCAGTATTTCTTCTTCTTACAATGATATTTTTCATTCAGATCATGGAATAAATCCTATCCACTTAATTGTGGGAAGTACTTGGGCATAGCCCTAAAACTCATTGTGAGAAGTAACACAGGAACCACGAAGTAGCTGGCCATTGAGAGGACCTGCCAAGTGAAAAGGGAAATGACCCCCAACGGATTGACTAGATTCCCACCCGTGAGGAAAACCAAAGAGCTGTCGTTTGTGGCCAAGCGGCTAGCATTTTTACCTGCGCCGTGGAGTGAGGGGTATTTCCCCAATACGCAAGCCATCAGATAGCCTTGGTGGCCGAGTGACTCTCATGAACCTTTAGGAAGCCGAACATACCTAGGGTCCATATCTATTACCATTTGGTAAATCACATTTTTCTAAGAGCTGCCACATATCATCTCCAAAAAATATATATATATATATTGCTTATGGTTGTCAGCTGCGCAGGAGAAAATAGACAAATGGAAGAAGAACTTGTCGCCCTCAAGACCAAACTCGAAGATCTGGATCAAATATTTCTCAACCTCCATCTTTAGCATTCAGCCATGAGCAGCCGACAACAACCTGAGTCTTCTGTAGACATTGAGTTCTCTGCTTCCAGCAACTTCCGTGGGCCGAAGATTGAGTTCCCTTGCTTCAATGGTGATGATCCAACTGGATGGATACATAGGGCAGAACAATACTTTAATATGCATAACACTTTTGATGTCTCCAAAGTCCCACTTGCATCATTTCATTTAGAACATGAAGCCCTTCAATGGTTTTGTTGGTACATCAAGGATCATGAAGAGCCCTAATGGAAAGATTTTTGTCAACTCATTTTGCACCGATTTGGCCCTATTGGTTTTGATGAATTCACAAAAGCATTCACCAAACTTTGCCAGACTGGCACTATGAGAGAGTATCAGACAAAATTTGAGAAATTAGTCAAGCACACAGAAGGCTTTTCTGATGCATTCTACAAGAGTTGTTTTATCAGTGGTCTTAAGGATACAATCCGATCTGATGTTAAAATGTTTTGTCCCAACACAATGATAGAAATCCTAGGGTTGTCTAAGTTGCCGGAGGACAATATTAGGGCTCAGCAGGGCCCAAAATCCACTTTTGTTCCATTTAGAAATATGGTTCCCCAAAGACATCCAATCCCTTCGACTCCTAGAACCACTCCTATTAAGCATTTGTCTGAAGCTGAGATGCAGGAACGTAGGGAAAAAGGACTTTGTTATAATTGCGATGATAAATTCATCCGGGGACATCAATGTACTGAACAAAAGCTCTATCTCTTGGATATGGTTTCTCCATCTGCACTTGAAATTTGTGAAGTTGCTCAGGATCCAGTGACGATCGAGTTAACATTTAGTAGCCACATGTTCACCCTCATTCTCATGACGAACACCCAAAGATATCTCTCCATGCATTAGCCGAAGTCACCGCCCCACAAACCATGCAGGTCAAGGGTTTCTTCAAGAAGATCCCTCTTACAATAATCATTGATTCTAGTAGCACCCACAACTTCATTGACCCTCAGATTTCCAAACAAGATGATAGTTTTGTCCATCCTTGCTCCATCTTTAAAGTCATGGTTGCCAATGGGAGCACCTTGCCTTGCAAAGGAAAGTGTCGCAATGTGTGTATCTCTATTGGAGATTATAAATTGCTCTCTAACATGTTTTCCATGCCTCTCGAAGGATGCTATGTGATTTTTGGCACTCAATGGTTACGCACACATGGACCCATCTTATGGGATTTTGCTGAACTATGGATGTAGTTTTCAGTCAATGGGAACAAACACACATTCAGTGGCTTACAACCAGGTTCTCTCAGCATCATCAGTTCACATCTCATGGAAAATATCCTTACGATGAATTCACATGGTGTCATCGCTCAGCTCCATTTCATTCAGATGCAACCTTCAGCAGTCTCAACTACTCCCTTGGATCTTTCATTTCGATACACCCTTCAGATGCCTGATTTTTCCAAGCCCTTCACTCTTTAGAGTGATGCTTATGACAATGGACTTGGGGTTGTCCTCTTTCAAGATGAAAATCTCATTGCATTCACCGAAAAATCCCTTTTTGGAAAGAATTTCTCCACCTATACATATGAGAAGGAAATGATGACTATTTTTCACATAGTACAGAATTGGTGGCCATCCCTCTTAGAGAATCCTTTCTGCCTCAAGACTGATCACCAGAGTCTGAAATATTTCCTGGAACAATGGGTCTCATGCCCAACAAAACATAAATGGGTTAGCAAAATCAGGAATTATGACTATGAGATCACTTACAAGAAGGCTAAGGACAATCTTGTGGCAGATGCTCTTTTCCACACATTTGATGCCCATGTTTCTCTTTCAGTTATTTCTATGCCTATTCCAACTTGGTTACACTCTGTTCAACAAGGCTATGTCAATGAATCCTCATTATCTGAAATCATGCAACAGTTGTCCAGTAACCCTTCGATGGTACCACATTCATCTTGGGATGGATTTTCTCTGAGATACACAGGTCAAACGGTGCTTCCCTAGAGCACAGATCTTAAACATGTAGTATTTTATGCACTCCATGCTTCTCCGTCGATAGGGCCTCCGGGTTCATCAAACATATGAGATGGTGCAACATAACTTCTTTTGGAAGAGGGTACAATGAGAAATTCAACATATGGTTGTCAAATGTGCTCCTTGTTAGCACCACAAGGGTGAAACTACACTCCTTTCCAGATTGCTCAAACCTTTTCCCACCCCTACGAGGATTTGGACATATATTTCGATGGATTTCATTCAAGGGCTCCCTAAATATGGAGGGAAGACCGTAATATTGGTTGCGGTGGATAAACTCTCCAAATATAGTCATTTTTGTGCTCTCATCCATCCATATACCACCTCTTCAATCACACAAATTTTCATGGACCAAATATTCCTTCTTCATGGAATCCGTTCTTCCATTGTCTCATACCGCAACACAACTTTCACAAGTCATTTTCGCCTTAATGACACCAAACTACATATGAGTTCAGTTTATCACCCACCAATAGATAGTCCGACTGCAGTCATCAACAAATATTGGGAAACTTATCTTCGTTGTTTCACCTCTAAAGAACAACACCAGTGGGAAAAGTGGCTCCCTCTTGCTGAATGGTGGTACAATAATTCCTACCATACTACATCTAAAATGACTCCATATGAAGCAGTTTATGGTCACGCACCTCTAGTACTCCTTCCATCCACCCCCAGCAGTTCACCAGTTTAGGCAGTTGACATGGTTCTTCGAAATCGATATCATATTCTTCACCTCCTGTAGGACAATCTTCACCTGGAAAGAACCCACATGAAACAACAAGCAGATCAGCACCATTCTTAGTGCACTTTTCAAGTTGGCGATATGGTTTTTCTTCATCTGTAGCCTTACAAGCAATCCTCCTTGAAAGTAAAAGGGAATCAAATACTCGCTCCAAAGATCTCTGGCCCATATACAGTTCTTCAAAAGATTGGGTATGCTGCTTATAAATTGGCACTTCCTCCTTCTCGCATTCATCAAGTGATTGACACCAACATCAATGCACAAATTGTTTTACCAGAATGGGATAATGACGGATCCATCATTTCAGAGTCAGAGGACATCCTCAATAAGCGCACTTGTCAGCTTCTCTCTCGGTCCATCACAGAGGTATTCAATTCAGTGGCACAACATGAAACCAGAGGATGCTACATGGGAACCACTCCTTCAGATTCAGCAATAGTTTCCACATCTTAAGATTTGAGGACAAAGATTTTCTAAGAGGGAGGGGATGTTAAGAACCCGTGTCAACCCTCCTCTTTATTTTGTTAGTATATTTTATTGGACGCATATGCTTTGTAATTCGTCCCGTTAGTATGTTGTATTATCACACATTCATGGGGATTAATAGTTGATGTTAAGTTGTCCAGTTAGTATGTTGTATTATCCCACATTCATGGGGAGTAATAGTTGTTTAGATTAGACTTAGTATATAACTAAGTGTTGAGGCCAATGCAATCATCGAAGAGTTATTTTGTATTGAGTTTGCTCAAAGGAGGTTACTCCCTCGAAGTGGCCCGTGATCAATAAAACATCTTTTGTGCTCCAATATTTCTGTTATATCATGCATTCTCATTGTTTATTGCAGGGGGTTCTCCACAGAAATGTATTTATTAAAACGTTATTTGTAGCGAAGTTTATTAATAATAAAAAAATTTATGATTAATAAGAAGGGACATGACGACATTATTTAAAACAAAAGAAGAATTAATTGAACGGAGTTAAAATAAACAAGGCGTGACTCATAGATTAAAATAGAGTAAATGAAGAGCGATATTTTTTGAAGGGATTTGTTTGATATTGAAGAGACATGAATATTGGATGAATGTTGTTACTAATAAAATATATAAAATTATATACCTGAATTGGAAGTAAGGTGTCTCTATAGTACATATCCATGCATCACCAGTAGAAGACAAAGACCAAGGAAGTGATGAGAAACCGGTGACAATTGAAGACATAAGAAGATCTAGAAGTCTAATAAAAACATATTAGGGTGGTAGGTTGGTGCTAGGGAAGGATACATGACTGCAAGAGGGTTGTAGCCTCCTTCTAGTAGAAGCTGGTAAATAGGGTGTCATAGCATCCTTTCAGCAGTAGCTGATAAACCAGGGGGTTGTATCCTCCTTCTAGGTGTAGCTGGTAAATACAGTGTCGTAACATCCTTTCAGCAACAATTGATAAACCATGGGGTCATAGCCTCCTTCCAATGGTAGCTGGTAAATAGGATGTCGTAGCATCCTTTCTGTAGCAGCTGATAAAAATAGGGGGTCATAGCATCCTTCTAGTAATCGCTGGTAAATAAGGTGTAGCAACATCCCTTTTTGTAGAAGCAGGCAAAAACTATTTTAAATATAATTTTGTAGTAATAGAAAGTGTTGGTGGTTTTACCAATTGGGATTCCATGATAAAATTTGTGTTCATTGTATCTTGTTGATCATGTGTGTTACTGAATAAGTTAAACATGGTTTTAATTGTTACAATTTATCAATACTAATTCACCCCCCCTCGCAGTATTGTTCAATATTCCAACAGATGATGATGATGACAATGAGGATGCGGATCATGTTGACAATGAGGATGGTAACGATGAGGATATTGAGGACAATTATGAAGACGACAATGATGGGGATGATGATGATGATAATGAAAATGATGATAAGGATGATGACGACGATGGCAATGAGGATGATGATGACAACGACGATGACGATAACGACGATGATGATAATGACGACGACGACAATGATGATAACGTCGATGATGATGATGACAATGAGGATGACAATGATGACGATGATGATGATGAAGGTAATGATGATGATGATGATGATAATGGTGATAGTGATGATGATGATGATGAAAATGATGATGATGATGATGATGATTATGACTATGAGGTCGAGGATGACGACGAGGATGAGGATCATGATGACAATAAGGATGGTGGTGATGAGGATATTGATAACAATTATGAAGACAAAAATGGTGGGGATGATGAGGATGATAACAAAGACGATGGTGAGGATGATGACGATGATGATGATAATGATGATGATAACAATAATGAAAATGAGGATGAGGATGATGATGATGACGACAACGATGATGATGATGATGATGACGACAACGATGATGATGATGATGATGATGATGATGATGATGATGATGATGGCGATAATGATGACAATGATGATGATGACGATGAAGATGATGATGACGATGATGATGGTGATGATAGTAATGATGATTATGATGATAATGGTGATGATGATGATGAGGATAATGATAATGAGGATGATGATGACGATGACGACGATGATAATGAATATGAGGATGAGGATTATGATGCTGACGACGATGATGGCAATGACGATGACGATGATGATGATGATGACAGTGGGGATGTGGATCATGATGACAATGAGGATGGTGACGACAAGGATATTGTTGACATTTATGAAGATGACAACAATGTGGATGATGATGATGATAACGAATATGATAATGATGTGGATGATGATAATGATGATGATAGTGATGATGATGACGATAATGACAATGAGGATGAGCATGATGATAAGGATGATGACTACGATGATGACGATGATAATTATGACAATGATGATGGCGACGATGATGATATTGATGATGACATTGACAAAGACAATGACGACGATGATGATGATGACCAGGAGGATGAGGATGATGATGACAAAAACAATGAGAGCATTGCATTACCAAGATTCTCTTTGTTTCGAGAATAATTTAATATTATCTACTAAACAGGGTCAACCACATGAAGGTGGAATCTCATCTGACCCCCCCCCACACACATCACTCTCAATTCCCCATAACCTAACAAAATCTATGTACAAAAAAAAAATTATTCTTATGTTTTTTGACATACTTAAGAGGCAATGTCTCTTATAGCATATGCCAACATATAATAAAATGACAAAAAAACTTAAAATACCTCATATATAGAGTAGAGAATATATATTAAGGCACACCTCATATAATTCAATGGACTTCATCATATTCTTCATCCAAGTCATCATCTGTATCATTTTATATAGATTCAACATTGTAAGGATTTTCCATGTCATCATCGTCATCGATGTCAATTTCGATCATCATGTCATCGTCGATATTGTCTTCATGGAAATTGTATACTACATCGTCTAATTCAACTAATTATTCATCATCTTCCTATGGAAAATGATGCTCTAACTCATGTTGATCATTCTAAACATTGTCTTCTTCTTCAATACCCTCTTCATTATCTCCCAAGCCACATTATACTTTACCGTCCTTCCCCTTCGACTGTGTTTCATGGTAGATTAACAACCCCCTCTGCCTAGAACCTTAGAGTAAAATACATGTCCACATTGGCTTGGAAAAAGATATGGCTTTGTTCCTGGCTCAAACAACCTTGTATTAACCATGGTAAATCCATTCTCATGTTAAATAATATTTCTATCAAGATCACGTTGATTCAATCATAACCTATACCATTTGGGAAGTCTAAAACGTACGCTGAGTACTATAAAATTGACACAGGTTTCCATACCAAAACAATAAAGAGTTAAAATCACACTGAATAATATCTTCCAAATACACATAGTATCTATTTTCTGAGAGTTTTGGATGTATGTCACTTCTAGAGGAAACATTGATCACCTCAAAGACTGCATTTATCCCACAATAAGAAGATTTTTTCGTTTCATTCAACTTTTTGATGTGAAATTTATGACTATTTCACCACATAAACTTATGGTGTTTTACCTACAACAAGCCATAGACATAAATGTTACACCCTGAATTGATCATGATTAAGTGCATGTTTATGCTTTGTAGGGAAAGAAATGAATGTGTACATCAATATATTTGAAAAAAATTAAATAGTATGGATAATTAATATGCTTTCATGCTTATCTTTTAAACCATATGCTAAATCAATTTCCCTTTCTGTAAGATTGAAATCTCCATTGCAATGAGCTACTTTAACCAATGAAGCCACACCATCCCATGATATTTCATGACCACATTGTTCACATCGTTCAATCCTTACCTTCATCCAATCAATATTGTTTGTTATATATAAATGAAGTGCATCTAACTCAACAAACTGCTTCATGAAAGTAAACTTACAATTAAGTACAAATGTATATTCACTTAACATGTAGGTATACACTTTTAATTGATGCATATTGAATATTAAAAATGAAATAAGTGTGATATATACATAAAAAATAAACAATCAAATGTACTATAATTAATATCCACTGGCTAATAATTACCTTTCACCTTCCTTGATCTACCTTTCTCGGTGAGGTACTCCCCTTTGAAATTGTTATTGGAGTCTGGATCATAAATGCGACCTAAATTGAGCTTTGATGCTAATTTAGGAAGGTATTCACTAATATACATCATGTTCTGGTATACCACATATCCCTCCACCATAGAACCCTTAGGATGTGCTTGTTTTCTAACCAATCCCTTCAATAATTTCAAGTGCCTCTCAACCATCCACATGGACCTTGAGTGTATATGTCCACACAATTCAATCTCCTCAACTTGGTGTATGAGATAGTGTTCTTGTGCATTGAACAATGCCAAAGGTATATGCTTTTGAACTTCACACATCAGACGAGGAATTTATCTCCTCCAATACTTTATATCTTATATATGGATTTATTTAGATGACAACCATCTACAGGTGATGCAAACAAATCACGAGATTTAACAATTTTTTTTTTTACGAAACAATTATAAAAATAAATATCAAATATAAGTTCTATAATGAATTAAACAAACACTTTATGCATGGAAAATATTTCTACTTACCTCATGTAATTTCCAATATCATATATAACTTGTTTGACATTGTTGTCGAAGTTGTCCGAGAGAGATAGAGGTAGAATGTACTGTAACAAAATAAAAATTGTTTCATTATTTTTTTCAAAAAGTAGACAGAAAAATACCAACAATATGCATGAGAATACAAAAAATTAGAAACATATATATACCATAATAATTACCTTAATGAAGACATGCAAATAATGTGTTTTCACCCCCGCAAAATCAACTTTCTTGGTTATGATATTGTTCATGTTTGAACAAAATCCGGTGGGAAATTTAATTTTTCATATGAATTCTTTTACAAAATTTATTTGATCCTCTATTAACGACCATGGAAGTGAGTTTATATTAATTTGGTCTCTGTTGCTATGTAATTTAATGACATATTTCATTGCATGATTGGATTCTCGAATGCCATTGCAAATTTTAAGAATTTTTCTTTGTCGCTCCTTAGATCCAATATTCACCATAACGTTTTAGCCACATTCTTTCCAATATGCATTGTATCAAACATATGAGCAATTTGTAGGTGTTCATAGTATGAAAACCTACTGAATTTTTTAGGATAACTTTTTATTCCTCGTGGAATCCCATTAATGCCTTCATGGTCACGACGACCATCATGAATCATAGTTTATAAATAATTTACATAAATTAATGTCAATTACAGTAAACAACACACAATAAAAAAAGATTCAAAACATTTCTATATGATGATATACAGAGAGTTTGATATGTACGTACCTTGAGGATTTCTAGTATATTACAACTTTCATAGATGAGGTGTCATTCTCTACAGTTTTAATGCAGTTTCTTGCTTCCCATTGAATAGATGTTTATCGATAGTTTAATACCTATGATTCTTAGAGAGGAAGTGTCTATACTCATCAAACACATCCTTTCGTAAAAATTTTGAACGATGGAATTTGATCTTAGGACCACAAATTGGACATGCAAATTTTCCCTTTGTTTGAAGACCTACATAAAGAGTCGATGGATCAACATTCTCAATTATAATTATATAAAATGAATGGATTATTTAAAAAAAATGCATGTATAATATATCAAATCCATAAAATTAAATACTATTAAAGTTGATGTTATAATTACATACCGCAAAAAAGGGTTAACCCTGGGGAATCATCTATTGTCCATAAAAGCATTACATGGAATAGAAATTGCCTTTGTTGTATTGGTATAGATACATCATACATAGTGATGATATTCCATATCTTTAGTAGTTTGTCAACAAGAGGCTCTATATATACATGGCATATATTTAACTTGGTACTTACTTGATTGATTTGAACATATAAAATCTATAATTATTACAACCATTAAAATATATAAATAATACACAACGTTAAAGAAAAAAAAATGACATTATGCAACAAAAAATGTCAAATGATATACCACTATATTAAAAAAAATGTTTTAGACACATACCTGGAATAATCATTGCCAACATTATGTGCTCCATCTTTATTGAAAACCATGGAGGAATGTTATTGTACATAACAAAAATAGGCCACACCAAGTAAATAGATCTCTTCTATGCATATGGATTGACACTATCTGTTGCCAAATAAATCCTAACATTACGAGGTTCGTCTTTAAAGTGTGGCCATTTTTCCTCCATATCTCTAAATGCAAAACCATTTGCAGACATTCGAAGAATGTCATATTGACTTCTATTATGTGCATGGTAATCAATAAATTGTATTATTTTTTTGCACCCAAATAGTTGTTGCAAATGTGGAATAATGGGAATATAATGAAGAACCTTACAAGGAACATTTTTTGTTACTTGATCTGTTCGATATATAATGATATGACATTCTAGACATTCTGTTTCAAATTCATTTTGTTTATAATATATAATATAACCATAAGGACATGCATCAATTGCTTCATACTGCATTCCAATTTCTTTCATGATGATAGATAAATTTTGATATGTGTGAGGTAAAACATTTGACGGTGGTAACAAAAATTCAGCTATCAAGCTACAACAAATTAAAGTTAAAAACTAGTTAACATAATATATAATAATATTAATGAAACATGCTTCATCCGTAATAATTTTACCTATGAATTAACAATGAAATTATCAGAGGAACAAAGATAACCTTTATCACAATCATATATATGTGATGGAATATATTACATATCTTAACATCTATGTGACTAATGTGTTTGAAAGACCTTTCATAACTTTCAAGTTCATTATCAACAATATAACAGAGACAAGATTTGTGTTGGAGCCTTCATATAGGGGTTTGTATGCCTTCTCAAGAAGAGGTAAATCATGAACATCATCAAAGCCATCATTTTGATGATCATCACGATCATCATCCATTCTAACATTGAAAGTATCATGGATCATTTTTTTTCTATCATCTTCAGCTATGTTATCAATATGATCATCTTCTTCAATATGATCATGAACTTGTTCTTAATTATGCATAGCTCCATGTTCCATAGGTGCTTGTTCTAAAAGTACATACTCCAAGCGATATGCTATAGGAGGTATTTCCTTTATAATTACATGAAGCCATCAAAAGATATTAGTTAACATGATAAATATTAAAATGATACATACATTTACAAAAAAAATCAATATAAAGACATATATAATGAAAAAATTACCACTGGATGATAGTGATGTCCCCCTTCAGCATGTCTGTATTCCCTACAATGTCTTTTGGATGTTGTGATATTTATTCTTCTCCTTTTAAAGCCCCTGATTTGACTACATGGACAATAACATTTTCCATCACTCTTTCTTTTCAGTCCATCCCACAATCTAGCAAGAAATTCATGATTTTGATCGTGTGGATCAGGAATATTGTTATGTTATGGCATTTTATCATACCAATCTTAACTGATGATTCTCGATCTTAAAAAATCAAGGTCCACAATTCACAATTTTTAATCATAGTAACAATTGAAATAATTGTGGACTTTCGTATGTAAATCAGTTTGTGTGAAGATTATAAATTCTGCAAATCGTCGCTTGTATAGAAAACATGTCGTAATATTCCTAATATATAGTTTCTAAAAGTAATTTCTCGTCAGATACTCGACGAAATTAGCATAGTTACTGTTGTAACCTTGGCGTCTTATTTCCGACAACAAAAGTTGAATAATCGACATCTATCATTGTATTACCAACAAATATCATTGAATTTCCAATGATCATCGAATATCTGACGAAAACTAGAGTAATATTAAAAAAAAAAAAAAAAAAAAATTGTAATTACAAAGGTGAAATCCAATGGCAGGGTTAATTTCATCGGATTACGTTGTATTTTCTCGTCGGATTTCTGGTTTAAGTCTTGTTTTGAAGGTGAACTTGAGGTGCTCTTCACAATTGTCACCTTAATGATAGATGGTATCAAAGGAAGTTTAAAGGTGAGAACTAGGTGCTCTTCACCATTGTCAACTTCATCACATATGGTATTAGAGAAAAAAAGTGAAAATTTCACCACTTTTCGGTAGGAAAATTGGTGCAGTGTTCTGGCTAGGAAAATTTGGGCATGTGTCAGATGGCATCAGAGAAGGTTTGAAGGTGAAATTGAGGTGATCTTCACCATTGTCACCTTCATGAAAGGTGGTACCATAGTATGTTTGAAGGTGAGATTAAGGTGATCTTCACCACTGTCACCTTCATGAAAAATGGTATATGACAAAAAAAGTGAACTTTTCAACACTTTTGAGTAGGAAAGTTGGTCTAGTGTGTTGGGTAGGCAGAGTTGAGCATATATTTTGAATTTGCGACCAATACCAGAACTATGGTTGCAAGGTGTGGAAACAGGTACAAGGAATTAGTCTTCTGTGATCATACCAAAGTGCAAGTGCGGCATACTTACATGGGGCACTTTGAATAATAGAGGACTTGTGTGTGGTAGAATCTATTGATTTGTAGCATTGGTGAGAAAATGGGTGGACAAGTTGCAAGTTCAAGAGAAAATCAGGCATGTGCAAATTGTAGACGAGTGTCCAGAAGTGTTTATAGTACACCACCTTAGTGCAGAAGGAAACAAGGTTATTTTACCATTAGGACAATTATATTTCAATATTCTTATAGTAGCTTTGAGAATATGTTTACACATTATTAATTTAAATGCTTTAGTATGTAATACATAAGGCTAGAAGTTATTATAGAGAAATGGGGAGAGCACGTGGTCACGCTAGGCCTTGATTTGTAAAGAGGGGAGTTACCTGGATGGAGAGTGAGGATTGGTGGTATGGCTCAAGAGGGGAGGGGAGGGGGCTTGTAGTAGGACAATGAAGAGAGAGAGAGAGAGAGAGAGAGAGAGAGAGAGAGAGAGAGGTGGGGGTTAGGGGTAGGTTGAGGCACAAAGGAGATTGATCCTTGAGAGAGAGATGAACATGACAGCTAGAAAAAAAGTCACAATAAGAATACCAAACCCTTAATGTGGTCATAGTATGTTCGAACACTACACACTTGAAGTGTCATTGGTGCAGCACTCTCATGATGTCTACTCCTCCAATCCATGCCACATGAAAATACATCCTATCAATAATGTCGATGATGTATTGTAAAATCACCTCTGCATGATAATGTTAATGTCGCTTTCATTTTAATTATGTGCAGTTATTAACAAACAATTGTTGAATTCAAGAACTTTCATATAAGATGATGTTGATCTCATGTATTTCTATTGCAGCGTAAATGTCCATGCCCTCTATGCCTAAGCTTTCCTTCATGCATATTTTGAGGTTCTAGTATATAGGGATCAAATGGAGGAGCATCAAACCAATTAGATTGTAAGCTTCTTATAGTTTCTTCGAGTAGTTGTTCACACATTATTGATTTAAAAAATTAAGCATGCCATACATAAAGCCATAGGTTACTATCGAGGAAGGAGGAGAGCGAGTGGTCATGCTAGGACTCGAGTTGTAGAAGGGGGGTTACTTGGATGGTGAGGGAGGTTTGGTGGTAGGGTTCAAGAGGGGGGTGGGTGGGTGGTAGGGGGGCGATGAAGAGAGAGAGAGAGAGAAGTGGGGGTTAGGGGTAGGTGGATGCACAGGGGAGACTAGTCCTTGAGAGGGAGACAAACATGAAAACCAGAATAAAATGTTACAATAATAATACCAAAAACTTAATATGGTCATAGTATGTTTGGACACTATACACTTGAAGTCTCATTGGTGCGTTACTCTCGTCATGTCCATTCCTCCAAACTGTGACACATGAAAATCCATCCTATCAACAATATCGATGTTGTTTTATACAACCACATATGCACAGTCATGTTAATGTCACCTTTCATTCTAATTATGTGCAATTATTTGCAAGTAGTTTCTAGAGTCAGAAACAATTGTGTAAGATTATATTGATCTCATGTCTTGCTATTACAGCATGAATGTCCAATTCCCTCTATTCCTAAGCTTAATTACATGCATGTGTTAAGGTCCTAGTATAGAGGGATTAGATGGAGGAGCATCAAACCAATTAGATTGCAATCTTATTATAGCACCTTTGAGCATTTGTTCACCCATTATTAATTTAAAAACTTAAGAACCCCATACATAAGGCTAGAGGTCTTTGTAGGGGAATGGGGAGAGTGAATATTCATTCTATGCCTTGAGTTGTTGGATGGGGGTTACCTAGACAAAGAGCGATAGGGATTGAGATGGGGGTGGGTGGTAGGGGGACAATGAAGAGAGATAGGGGGGGTGGGGATTTTTGGTAGGTGGAGGCACAGGGGAGACTAGTCCCTGAGAGAGTGATAAATAGGATAACTAGAATAAAATTTTACAGTAAGAATACCAAACCATTAATGTGGTCATAGTATGTTCAGACACTACACACTTGAAGTTTCATTGGTGCAATACTCTTGTCATGCCCGCGCCTCCAAGATATTCCACATGAATGTCCATCCTATCAATAATCTCAACGATGTTTTATACTGTCAACTTTACACGGTCATGTTATTATCGCTTTGAATGTAATTATGTGTAATTATTTACAAACAATTGTTGGATTCAGGAACAACCATGCAATACGATCTTAATATCATGTCTTGATATTGCGGCCTAGATGTCTTGTGCCCTATATTCCTAAGCTTTGATACATGCATATTTTAAGGTCCTAGTATAGAGGGATCAGATGAAGGAGAATCAAACCAAATAGATTGAAAGCTTCTTATAACATCTTTGAGAAAATTTTCACACATTATTAATTTAAAATCTTAAGCACAATGTACATAAGTCCAGAGGTTACCATAGGGGAAGGGGGAGAGCATGTGGTCATGTTATGCCTCTAGTTGTATGGGGAGTTACCTAGATGGAGAGCGAGGCTTTGTGGTAGGGCTCAAGAGGGAAGGGCGGAGGTAGGGGGACACTGGAGAGAGAGAGAGAGAGAGAGGGGTAGGTGGAGGTTTATGGGATATTTATCCTTGATAGAGAGACAAATAAGGAAGCTATAATAAAATGTTACAATAAGAATACCAAACCCTTAATGTGATCACAATATGTTCGGACACTGCACACTTGAAATGTAATTGGTGCATCATTCTCATAATATCCATGCCTCCAAGTCATGCCACATGAACACCCATCTTATCAATAATACCGAGGACATTTTATTTAGTCACCTCTGCATAGCCATGTTAGTGTCATTTTCAATGTAATTATGTGCAATTATTTACAAACAATTGTTGGATTCAAGAACAATCATGCAAGACGAGTTGTTATTGCACCATGAATCTCTCCTTCCCTCTATACCTAAGCTTTCCCACATGCATATTTTAAGGTCCTAGTATAGAGGGATGAAACAAAGGATCATCAAACCAATTAGATTGCAAGCTTTTTATAACATCTTTGAGAAGCTACTCACTGATTATTAATTTAAGAGATTCACCATGCCATACATAAGGCCAAATTTTAATATAGGGGAAGAGGGAGAGCACATGGTCATGCTAGTCCTCGGGTTGTAGGAGGGGGGTTACCTGGATGAAGACGAAGGCTTGGTTTTAGGTTTTGAGAGGGGAGGGAAGGGAGGTGTGGGGTGGTAGGGGGGTGTCGGAGGGAGAGAGAGAGAGAGAGAGAGAGAGAGAGAGAGAGAGAGAGAGAGAGAGAGGTGGGGGTTCAGGGAGGTGGATGTAATGTCCCTTTTTTAATTTTTTTCCAAAATGCCCAATTTTCCAATTTTTTCACAATTTTGGCACTTGACTAGTTTTAGTGTCTTGGTCTCCAAATCAGCCCAATTGCTCCCAAATATTCTGAGAAGGTGTATGAATGATATAATAAATTAATTGTTAGGTTCATGGAGTTATTATGGCCCTCCAATTATTTCTAAAATTCTGCACTAAATTATGAACAAGATAGATGATTTTACTAGTAATTTTGGGTTCAAATCCCCCCGGGGTTAGTGATAGAAATGGCTTCCCAAATGTGCAGAAACCCACTAGAATTATTAAATTGAAGAAATGTATGTGTATAATACATTATCAGAGACTCATATACATAACCAATATAATTCTCATGGCTGTTATCACTTCTTTCAATCAGATATCAAAAACTAGTTTTGGACCCTTGGGGAAATGAGGTGTAGTTTGCCCCAAATGCTATGAAATTTGACCCAATGGCCACAAATTCTCAGTTAATGAAAATGAAACCCATAATATATTTTAATTACAGTCCATTCATTCATAAATCATAAATATTTCATACATCCATTTGAATCCATCAAGATTACAAGAATTTACAACAAGGTAGTGGGGAAATGGCACTGTTTCTTCATTATTGAGCAATAATACATGATATTTCTTGTCCTTTCGAACTAAGAGATTTCTAAAATTAAATATAATATTATATACATTATAATACAAATTACTGAAGCAAGAGAAGCTCCCACAAAGAGGTGAATATCTCACCAAGTGTGCCTCACTCCATAGAGCTGAAATATGGTAAGAAAAATTGAGATGTAAGGAAGAACAAGCTTAACTTAATGTGTCCATGAGATGCTGTAGCTTTAATTTGTAACTTATGACTCTATTTAAGCTCCTTGAAATACCTGTTTGGCCTCTACAAACACCAACTAGGATGGGAATATTTCACCCTCGAAATTGGCCAAGGCATGAACTAGTCTTCCACTAGCTCTCTCTCTTCTCAATAGAAAATTTCACAAATGATCAAAAGGTTCTTCTCCTGGTTCATCCCTATATTTTATAAAAATTATTGGTCTTCTAATGTTCCAAAACTTTCCATAAACCAAATCCAAGTCGAATTGGTGTGGCTGCTCATGCTATGCCATGTGGCCTCTCTCTTCACCTTCTCTCTTCTCCCAAATTCAAGTAGGAGCCTCTTAGCCTTCTCTAACTCCCATGAGATCCCTATAATATTCTCTATTCAGGACTGACATGTCAGATATGTTAGTATGTCAGAATTAATATCTGACTTGTGTAATAAGTGTCATAGAATCTCCATCATTGGTGTCATAGACGTCATAAATGTAAGGGGAATCTAGTCAAGTGTCCATGAAACTCTCATTTGTCTCTTCCTATCCCATGTAAGTTACAATTCATACCAAATTCGACCTATGAAATATATGGAAAAGTATATTAACCTCATAATCCATCCCAAAACATTAGCCCCCCCATAGATTCGAAATTATAAAAGGAGGATGCCATTTAACATAGGAATTCTAGCTTGAGTGGGCCCCATAGTCTCCATGTGTCTCCATTTTCCATATCCATTTCATTTTTCACTTGCACTAATTTAATTAACTCGATTAAATAAATATTTATTTCTTCTAATGTATAAACACCATTTATTATCTCCCTTATTAACTTCCCAATGTTTCCACCCAACCTAGGGAACTAGTAGGATTGATGGAATTTTCCTGCTATGCAATTATTTGAATGGGGACATTACAGTCCTCCCCACCCAATATTGCTTGTACTCAAGCAATTTCAGATTTGGATGCTGCAAAATATTCTCCTCTTCCCGTGTGGCATCTTCACTTGGTAGATCCTTCCATTGCACCAAGTATTCTTTGATTGTTCTGCTCCTTAATCTTCTCTTCCTTGTCTTCAAATTTTTTTCCGAAATAAGTGTGAGTTGTCCTTCATCATATAAAGGAGGGAGTGTATCTAAAATGACAATTTTCTGACCAATAGATTTCTTGAGACAAGAAACATGAAATACATTATGAATTTTACTCCCGTTCGGAAGTTCCAACTCATATGCTACTTCTCCGATTTTCCAGATTAACTTGTACGGCCCATAGTATCTTGGATTTAGATTTTTTTCTCCATTAATTTTGAGAGATGTTTGTTTGTATGGCTGCAACATCAAATACACTAAATCATCAACCTAAAAGGTCCTTTCCTCTCTATGTAATGCCCTAGTTTTGACCCGATTGCACTAGATGTATATGATGATGTATATATTGTAATGATTGTGGTGTGGAGCTCAAGGCCAAGGCCCCACCATTGATCGGTGATGCTATGTTCAGATTTAAATTTTCATCGGTGGTATATCGAGGCATGCGGAATACGTTTTGAGTTTTGTCATCATGTAATTATGCATCTATAATTAATTAAATGAACCCGACCAGCTACGATCGTGACAACTAAAATGAGAAAGGGGCATGATTTTCACAAGGATAAGGATGTGGGGGAATTTGTCAAACCTTGGCCAATGGGGTAAAAAAAATCCATGTGTCTTCTTTCCTTGCCTTACCCAACCACTTTAATTGAAGAATGGCTGCTGGCGGTTGAGGCAGTTAATTGTTTTGGGAGTGGGGTGGCAGGACTATCAGTCCTCACCCACATGCACACTCCACCAGCAAGGAACACACTCACGCCTTCCCTCCACTATGCATTACCTCCATGGTTGTTTTTCTTCCTCGCGGTCTACTCACATCCACGTACAGGCTTACCTAGTCTCACTCACGCAGACATTCACTCTCTCCACGACAGTGCTGAAACACTAGTGCACTCCAATCCGCGTCCTCTCTGTTGTTGTTCATTCACGCACAAGTTGGGAGCTGTTCATCCTCACGCAAGGACCGTTGTCTGCTCATTACGCTCACATGCATTAGTCTACCCATTTCACACTCAGTTCAGAAGTTGGTATTTTCTCTTCCTTTGCGTGGTTTATGAATGTATTACCGGTGACTTCGTTGCCCATGGGCGAGATGTTATTTTCCCCTGTTGTGAGTTATGCTCACTGATAAGCTTCGGGGCGGTGGTCCTCCCCGTGCTGTGAACTTGGTCTCCTTTCCATCCTCGGACGGTGTAAGTCCCTTGGTGACTTCATTGTTCAGATTGGGTCGTTGATTTTCCCCACATTGTTGGCTATGGTTGTCGTGGTCTTCTTTACATTTTGGAGACTGTTGTAATTTCGCTTGAGAGTCGTTTTGGCCATGATAGGGCCAAGAATGACTCAGGAATTGGCTTCTATGTCTTAAGCTGTATCAGCTGAGTGATTGCATATGTGCAAGGGTTGGTCTTCGGACTGTGTAAAGAGTAGGGATGGGGGCTTGGTTTGCTTGATAAACCTGGTGGCTGGAAACCACACAGACAAAGCTAGAGGGTTGGCCTTCTTCTCCATCACCCCTGAATAGCACTGGAAGGGAATGCAGGGCCTGAGGGACTGTGTAGCAGAGAAGGGACTGATTCCTTGTGTTGGGTGTGGGTGGGTGTCTTAGAGGCCAGGCTAGTTTTGGTGTAGGTGTTCTTGGCTCTGTAATGAGCTCACCAGCTTAGCATTAATCCTTTCCCAACTGCTTGATGGCCTGATAAACCCAACTGTGTTGGCTTGGCTATGTGTTTGTATATCCTTGGCTATGTGTCATCCTGCTAGTTCCCTTGTTCCTTGGAGAATCATGCCCGGCTTGGGGGTGGCAGCGTTGCTGAGAGATTAAGGAGCACGCTGGCCTATGGTTGGGTGGAACGTTGCAGCGACGTAGATGGTTGCGGAACGAGTTCATCATAAGATAAGTGATTTTTTCCATATTTACCTCCGTAACTATATTTTCGATTAATGATAATGTTGAACATGTTGAATGAATGTTTGAATGAATGCACGTTAATTCCACTATGTGAGATACATACTTGTAGCTGTGTATGCTGAATGATTGCATCTGTGCATGATAAATATTCATGTGTGCATATTCTAGTTCAAAGAATTTGTTTAAGCATTCTGTTTTAGCAAAATATGTGAATTCACATGACCATGGGGCTCTTAGCCCGGGTGGTCCAAGCCATGACACTCTATGTTTATCTGCATATTTTTTTTGCTGATTTTGGGCAACCTGCAAATTGTCTTTTAAAAGCTTTAAAATTTCTTGGCTTTCTTCAACCCAATATTTATCTTTTGGAGCTCTACTATCACCAAATATCATATCAAAAAATTTAAGTGCATCATAATCATATAATTCTCTGAAAGGAGACATCCCTATTGACATGTGAAAGGTGGTGTTGTAGCAAAACTCACACAAGTGTAGCCATCTTGTCCAAGCTTTTTGTTGTTCTCCCACATAATTTCGGAGGTACCCTTCCAACCATTTATTCACCCTCTCTAGTTGTACATCAGTTTGGGGATGATAGCTTATACTTGGAGTCAAATGAGTTCCCACCAACCTAAAAATTTCTTGCGAAAAAGCACTCATGAATCTACCATCTCTATCACTCACGAAGCTCTTGGGAAGCCCATGCAATATGAAGATTTCTTTGAAAAAAAGGTCAGCCACTTGTGCATCACTAAAATAGGATGTAACAGCAAATAAATGAGCAAACTTAGTCAATCTATCCACTACCACATATATTCAATCCTTGCCCAAATATTTGGGCAAACCGGTGATGAAATCCATCGATATACTATCCCATTTTTGCTCCGGAATGGGCAATGGTTGTAATAAACTAGCGGGGTGTGTGAGTTCTGATTTTTTTGCTGGCATACCTTGCATTCATTCACATAATTCTAATCATCTTCCTTTATATCCTTTTGGTTAAGGATGTGTCTTAGACTATTGTGGTCAATTTTCACCACAAACTTGTTGCCTACTAAGTATTGTCGGAATTTGTCCAAGGCATGCATGATGGCCAACATTTCTTTGTCATATATGGAGTAAATCTTTTCATGAGGCTGTAAATTTATGCTCTCAAAGGCTATAGGGTTTTGGGCTTGCTTTAAGGCATCCCCTACTCCTTCACCTGAGGCATCACATTCAACAACAAAAGGCTTAGAAAAATTAGGTAATGCAAGTATGGGACAACTACTCATTACCTCTTTAATTTTTTGGAAGGACTTTTCAGCCTCTTCATTCCACTTGAAAGAATCCTTCTTAGTTAAATCAGTGAGTGGAGAAGTCAACTTGGAGAACCCTTTCACAAACTTCCTGTAGTATGTACATATTCCAATGAAGCCTCTTAATTTTGCGATGTTTTTTGGTGATGGCCATTCTAAGATAGCCCTAATATTTTCTATGTGCACTTTCACTCCATATTTCCCAATAATGTGCCCAAGATATAATATTTCTTTCATCCCAAATTCACATTTATATATCTTAGCATACAAAGATTGTTCTTGCAAAGTTTTCAACACAATCTCTAAGTGTTGCAAGTGCTCTTCCCAAGTTTTACTATAAATGAGCATATCATCAAACAAGACTAAAACAAACCTTATAAGTTTCTTGCAATAGATTCTATTCATACATTCTTTAAATGTATCTAGAGGATTAGTCAACCCAAATGGCATAACAAGAAACTCAAAGTGACCATAATGACATTGAAAAGCAGTCTTTTGCACATCTTCCTCCTTCATCCGAATTTGGTGATAACCAGATCTAAGGTCAATTTTGGAAAAGTTCTTAGCTCCAAATAGCTCATCCATGATCTCATCAATCCTAGGAATAAGATATCTATTCTTTATGGTCTTCTTGTTCAAATCTCTAAAGTCTATACACATCCTCAAAGTTCCATATTTTTTCTTTACCAACACTACTGAAGAAGCATAAGGGCTAGAGCTTGGTCTAATGAGTCCCAACTATAAGAGTTCTTGAATGGTCTTCTCAATATCATCTCTAAACTTATTGGGATGTCTATAAGGTTGTATCTGAATGGGTGAAGTACCCTCCTCCAAAACAATTATGCTCAACCCCCCTATCAGGTGGTCTACCATGTGGAAGATCTCTGAATTTTTTTTCATATTTGTGCAAAAGTGTCTCTATATATTTTGGGTGTTTAACAACTCTGATTTTTGGCTTGGGAGAGGTGATATAACATTCAGCAGCCCATTCTATATCCCCATGCCTCAATATAGATCTCATACTATTTCAATTTACTACTTGTTTTGGGTAAGTGTGCTGCCCTCTCACAACCCTTAGTACCCCTGTTGAATTTTGAAATTTCATTTCAGGAATTTGATCATTTATTGAATGATATCCTATAGAAAACAACCATTGCACTCCAAATACTACATTAGTATCATCAAAATCAACCACATAAAAACTATCAACAACGTATAGTTACCTATGGTGACTTGCAACTTTGGAACCCATGTGTTGCATTGCATTGTGTTATGACCTGGAATGAAAACTATGAAGCCATCAAATGGTTCACTTGGTATATTTGTTTTATTCACCATATTTGAATCAATGAAATTATGTGTAGCTCCTCCATCTACCAAAACTGAATCTCTTTGTCCCAATACCATACTCTTGCATCGAATAGTGTGATAGTGAGGCACTGTTGAAAGTACTGCCATTTTTTCTTTGTCCGGTGAAGGTTGATTGTCTTCTTGTTTTTCTTCTTCAGCTACTATCTCATATGCCTCCTATTGATATGAAGTGTCCCCCTCTTCATCCATACCCCCTTCATACCCATCATTATCAAAAAATACTTCTATGTATTGAGCCTTTCCTTTAGCACATTTATGCCCTGGAGTCTATGGTTGGAAGCATGTGAAGCACAATATTTTCCTTCGAAGTTCATCCTTGTTTTGTCATTATTTCTTATTCTTTTCAAATGTATCCTTTTGCCAAAAATTCTTATCAGGTGCATCCTTTTTCCAAGGCTTTGTTTCAAATTTGAAGTTAGGCTTGGGAGGAAATCTTGTTCTATGAAGCACATTTTGAAGATCTCTAGTCAATCTCATTGCATCATTTAAGTAAGTAGGCTTGTGGGATTTGACCAAACCTTTTAAGGGCTCTACCAAACCTTTAGTGAACAGCAATACTAACCTTCCCATAGATACATCATCCACCTTAACTGATAATCTTTGGAATTCCAACATATACTCAATAGGAGTCCTTACCTGCTTCAATTGTGCTAGTTCTTTGAAAGACAATTTTGGATCTTTTTGCTCAAACCTTTCTAATACCCTGTCAATAAACTCCCCATATGTCTTAACCTGATCATGGCCCGAGGTTTTCATGCCATGGAACCACCACTCATTGGCATCTCCATCCAAGTGCAAAATAGCCATTTTTAAAGCATCTTCTTCCACCATTGGATTCAGCTGAAAATACACATCCAATTTTTGCACGCAAGTGTTAGCAGAACTTTGAGGTGAATCATCAAAAGTAGGAAGTGGCACTTTACCTATGGCACAATTAAATTCTTTGTTTTGATGTAGATACTTATTGTACTCCTTCTTTTTGAGTTTGTTTTCCATGGTGAAGTACTGCTCAAATGTTATATTTCTCCTACACTCTTCATCCAATTTAGCCCATTCTTGTGTTATTGTATCAATTTCAAATTGAATGTTAGTCTCTTCTTTGGGAATAAGAAATTTAGGTGCAGTAGGAATTTGTGTGATTTGAAATTCATGGGTTTTATTATGGGGTCTTGTTCTTGAGAATATATGCTCACCCATTGTCTTCTTTTCTTCTGAGTGTAAACCACGGTTGTCTCCTATTACTCCTAATTTGCTTCCAAATTGGATAACCAACAATTCGAATCCTTTCATAATATGCCGGTTAATATTATTTGTTATGTCATCAAAGAGAGGTTGTATGTGTTTAATATACTCAATATTTTCATGATCAGTGGGACCCTTCCCCTTGCTAGTCATAGTTTTAGCAAAATGTACCTCTGCTTCTACTACTTCTTCTTCAACAAAAACACCTTCAAATTCAGGATCTAAGGGTGGTGGTTTATTGATTTGACTCCTTTTTACTACCATAATATGCCAATACCATGCTTTTATACCACTTGTAATGTCCCTTTTTTAATTTTTTTCCAAAATGCCCAATTTTCCAATTTTTTCACAATTTTGGCTCTTGACTAGTTTTAGTGTCTTAGTCTCCAAATCAGCCCAATTGCTCCCAAATATTCAGAGAAGGTGTATGAATGATATAATAACTTAATTATTAGGTTCATGGATGTATTATGGCCCTCCAATTAGTTCTGAAATTCTGTACTAAATTATGAACAAGATAGATGATTTTACTAGCAATTTTGGGTTCAAATCCCCCTGGGGTAAGTGATAGAAATGGCTTCCCAAATGTGCAGAAACCCACTATAATTATTAAATTGAATTAGGGTATGTGTATAAAAAATTATAAGATACTCATATGGAAAACCAATCGAATTCTCATGGCTTTTATCACTTCTTTCAATCAGATATAAAAAAACTAGTTTTGGACCCTTGGGGAAATGAGGTGTAGTTTGCCTAAAATGCTATGAAATTTGACCCAATGGCCACAAATTCTCAGTTACTGAAAATGAAACCCATAATATACTTTAATGACAGTCCATTCATTCATAAATCATCAATATTTCATGCATCCATTCGAATCCATCAATATTACAAGAGTTTACAACAAGGTAGTGGGGAAATGGCATTGTTTCTTCATTATTGAGCAATAATACATGATATTTCTTGGAATTTAGACCTGAAATATTTATGAACTTAAATATAAGATAATTTATGTCATAATACAAAACATTGAAGCAATAGAATCTCCCTCAAAGAGGTGAATAGCTCACCATGTGCACCTCACTCCATAGAGCTGAAATATGGTGAGAAAACTTGAGATGGAAGGAAGAACAAGCTGAATTTGATGTGTCCACGAGATGCTGTAGATTAAACGTGTAAATTATGACTCCATTTAATCTCCTTGAAATACCTGGGTGGCCTCTCCAAACACCAACTAGGATGGGAATCTTTCACCCTCGAAATTGGCTAAGGCATGAACTAGTCTTCCACTGGCGCTCTCTCTTCTCAATAGCAAATTTCACAAATGATAAAAAGGTTATTCTATTGGTTCATCCCTGTATTTTATAAACATTAGTGGTATTATAAGGTTCCAAATCCATCTATAAACCAAAGCCAAGTCGAATTGGTGTGGTTGCTCAAGCTATGCCATGTGGCCTCTCTCTTCACCTTCCCTCTTCTCCCAAATTCGAGTAGGAGCCTCTTGGCCTTCTCTAACTCCCATGAGCGCCCTATAAGATGCTCTATTCAGGCCTGAAATGTCAGATATGTCAGTATGTCAGCCTTCATATCTGACTTGTGTCATAACAGTTATAGAATCTCCATCATTGGTGTCATATATGTCATAAATGTAAGGGGAATCTAGCCAAGTGTCCATGAAACTCCCATTTGGCTCTTCCTCTCCCATGTAAGTTACAATTCATCCCAAATTCGACCTATGAAGTATATGGAAAATTATATTAACCTCATAATCCATCCCAAAACATTAGGCCCTCCATAGATTCGAAATTATAAAAGGAGGATGCCATTTAACATAGGAATTCTAGCTTGAGTGGGCCCCATAGTCTCCATGTGTCTCCATTTTCCATAGCCATTTCATTTTTCATTTGCATTCCTTTAATTAACTCCATTAAATAAATAAATATTTATTCTAATGTCTAAACACCATTTATTATCTCCCTTATTAACTTCCCAATGTTTCCACCCAACCTAGGGAACTAGTAGGATTGATGGAATTTTCCTGCTATGCAATTATTTGAATGGGGACATTAAAGTGGAGGCGCAAGGGAGACCGATCCTTAAGAGAGATACAAACATGACAGCTAGCATAAAATATTACAATAAGAATACCAAACCCTTAATGTGGTCACAGTATGTTCCGACATTTCACACTTGAATTGTCGTCGAGTGCAGCTCTCTCATCATCTTCGCACCTCCAATCTGTGAAACATGTGTTATCACTCAGGTTTTCCTCGGGATGTGGGAGTAAACATTGAGGTAACCTTTTCAACCAAATATAGGTTGGAGTCTATCCCTTCCAACTAAAGAGGGATCTGTTAATAATATGTTGGCTAATGATAGATCAAAACAATGCTCAATAACTAACAACAAAGGCTAGATCTGTAAATAAAGATAGTTTTTTAAGATTTGTGGTTGATACATTCAAAGAAGGACGATTGGGCATGGAGTCAAAAGAATGGAGATTTTTTTCAACTATTGGAGACCAACATAAATTTTTTCACAGAGGCATGGTAGGTGTCATTCCATAGAGAATTTTATATTTGCAGAGTGGAAGTAGAATGAAGAAAACAATCCATTAATACTGACCATCAAACAAGGATAATTTCAACATTAACTTTAGAAGGAAACGTACCAATATGTAAGTCTGGTGAACTGGAGCATAAAATTATGGATTCTGATCCATATACTCTCACTCAAATACAAAGAAATATAATAAAATGAAATGTAAACAAGGAAAAAGAAACATTCACATAAATGGGATTTTACAGATTGCAAAATGACAACTCATGAATCTCTGTGTTTTCTTCAATAGTTTGTCTCCAAAAATATTTATTGAACTCAAAAAATTAATATTACATTCACAATAGTTTTTTCCTCTTAGTTCTGAACCCTTTACAAGTCCATTTCATGAACATTATAGCATACTATAGCATCAAGAAGTAAAAGACTTGAATCTTCCATAAATTTCCAAAAATAATAATTAGTTACAAAACCTAATGATACATGTGGATTAACTACTAACTTCTAAGATATAGTTACAAAAATAATGACACCTACAACCACCTCGTATCCTTTAGGGTCATGTTTCTAATAATTAAGGAGGATATAACATCTCATCCCCAAGTAGAAATGATGAGGTGGGTCATCAATTGATGACCATAATTTTTTTTAGAAAAATAAGTTTGGAGAATTACTGAAAAATAGGTTTCAAATATCCCTTTGAACCTCCCAACCCATGATGCCTGGGTGAAAACCCAAACCATGACGCTAGGTAAAAACTAAGAGAGGTTTTTGTAGATGAGCTCGTGCTTGAGAAAAAACCTCTTTCAGTTTGTTGAGATCAATCACCATCTGCTTGGAATCTGCGCCCAAAGTTATTAACTAAAATAGGAAAATCCCATAATTTTGTGCAAGTTTCCATAACTCTTGCAGCAAATTCCCGTGTTTTTAGATATGTTTTTAGTGTATCAGTGTTGTAAATATTGAATTTTCATAACATTTCTTGCTGATTTTACACTGAAGCTGCTGCAAAAGTTTCTTAAACTATGTAAAACCATAGAACATGAACTAAACTCCTTATAAATTGAAATTTAATGTTTGATGTTGGAACTTTGGATGCCTTTAATCCCATTTTGATTAAGCATACTTGTAGAACACTCTCTCACTTGAGTGCTCGACACTTTCTTACTCCGTTGGCGTTGATGCTTTTAACAAACGGTATTGCCATTTTTCGTTAAACACCTTGTGTATGCTTATGTGTGCAAATAACTCACGGCTTTATGAAAATAAGTGAAAAACTATAGAATTGTTTTATTTAAATGGAGTAAACGTGAAATGGGTAGTTGTGAGTAGTTAGAAACTACATGGAGCGTGAGTGTGAGAGAATGAATGGGAGGTGTGAGAGTTAATAGGAATTTTATTTATTGTTTTTTTTATATATTTTATTTAAAATATAAAATCGAAATTTTAATATAATGATATTATATTAAAAAAATAAATATCCACTAAATGAAATTAGGCCATGGAACTTGGATGCTTTAGAGAGATCATAGGTGTAGCATGATAAAATAGGCGATATCTATCAAGGTGAAGGCAAGAGTAATGACGGGAGCTCATGGGGGTTAATGTGGATTTTTTGATGTGTTATGAAAAATCCCATGAATTGGCATGCAATTTATAGAGTTCCAACAACATGAATGTCCATCCTATTAATAATCTTAATGATGTTTTATATAGTCACCTCTACTTGGTCATGTTAATGCCGTTTTCATTGTAATTATGTCCAATTGTTTACAAATAGTTGTTGGAGTCAGGAACAACCATGCAAGACAATCTTGACCTCATGTATTGCTATTGCAATGTGAATGTCTCATGCCCTCTATGCCCAAGCTTTCCTACATACATATTAGCCTTTCTAAAGCCCCAAAAAATTCCATCTAAAGTGCAAGTTTCAATTCCAAACGTGTAATTATTGACTCAAAGGATTGTGGAATTTAGAAAACCTTATTTTGGGCTTTAAAAAACCTATTTTTGGATTGTTTGCAAATGAATTTGGACTTTAATCAATCCATATTTAATGAACTGGGGGTGGGAAGAGTAGCCTAGATAAATTTGACAGTAAGAATTCATGTCATGAACCATTATGCAGTGCCCTAGAAACACTTATCTACTCCTTTTCTACCATCACATTGACAAGCTGCAACCAGGGCCCTACAAAGACAAGCAAGTGGCTTTGGGACAAGTCAAGAGATGCCACATGGACATGGGACAACTATGATGCCATCTAAATTTCTTGAAATTTTGGTCAACATATAGGAGTATGAATATTGCAATGCAATTTTGCGCCCAAATGGTTGAGCCACTAATGTGAGGTTTCCGCATCTTTAGACTTTCCCTAATTCATGTGTGTGACTTTCCTTGCCTGCCAAAGCTTCTTCAAGGCCCAATGAAGTTGCATTGACCATCAAGGGGAATCCAGGGCCTATGCACCAACTTCGTAGGGTGAAACTATTCGTATCCTTCTCATGCCCAATCTCTCTATTGGGAAATAGGAGTGGCATTATGTGAATTTTAATGGGGTTATTACCACTTAGGAGATTTGAAGAACTTATGTGTGAAGATCCCACTTATTCAATCAATAAAATATAATATACCCACAACAATTTCATTGACCTGCACACTCTAAAATCAATTTCTACTCGGGATCTTCAACAATGTCGAGGCAGTTTTGAATCCCCATGGAGGACTCTGTGTTTAACAAAGGTCAATTGCTTATGTATCTTATTGAGGGATACATTCGATTCCGAGTGCTTTGTAATTGAAACAAGGTATGATATCTCCAATTCATATTTGGAAGTGAAGAAAGTGAAATTGTTGACTTGGTCATACATCTCCACTTCTAGTTACTACTATCGTCTCTCTCTAATTTATCCCAGTGAAATTGCAAGACCGAAATTTAAATTGTCATGCTCTAGGATTCTTAAAGCAGGTAGTATGGGTAAAGAAAAACAATGTCTATGTTAAATTTGATACTAGTTGCTTCTTGATTTTAATGGCCAAGGATTGCCATATAGAAATGATAAATCTCCAAATAACCATCTTTCTTAAACTCCTTCTTACCAATCTCAGTATATTGCAATCATATCTCCTTACAAGCATAATTGTTCTAATATATGAATGTTTAATACTTAAATTATGTAAATTTTTAAAATTATTTTTAATGATTTAAGTTAAATCTTTAATTTTAAAATTTAAAATTATAAATATTTTGGCTATTCTATGTTTAGTATTATTATTATGAATGTTGTGTTTAAAAAAAATGACATGTTGTGAGCCCGCCCATAGCCTATTGGAAAATTTGGTAGCAAGTAGTAAATTGACATATATGTATATAAGAAATATTTTCTTCAAAAACATAAACCTAGAAGTACACAAGTGGCGTGATTGGACTCATTCAAACATTGACAAAAAATATATATTATAAGGCGAGGTTGCGTCCAATCTTAATGTGCGTGAAAACAGGCTTGCTTGTCTCCAAAATATGGAAATCGCAGAACGCCTCATTTCTGGTTATTCTGTCGAATCTGTTGAACTAAAAATTGGTGAAATTGCATAATTTAGTTGATCAAATCATGATTTCGTGTTGTTATGTATCTTCATAGCACAAATTTTAGTCTAGATTTGTAATTGTCATTCATAATCACATTACGATTATATGTGCAAACCTTAGTAGTGAATCTATCCCATCCATCCATCCAAAGGTCGGTGAGGGTAAGGTCTCTCACTCATAATTTGATATACCCCCTCTTTCAAGTACCTTCAAATTCATTTTCGGCGGTGCTGGATATTTCTTCGTATCTGGGGGTTCAAGTTTTTAGTTTGTTTTCACTATACTTGCTAGTTTTTTAAATTGGATCTGACCCTGTTCCTTGGTGTTTGTTGAAAATGTTGTCTAACGTAGCTCTAGCTTCGATGGTTTTTCTGTCCACTAGCCCTCTCCCTCCTTTGGGTCTTGAAGGTTCAAACAAGGGAAAGTAGCAGATTCCGACCAGTGCTCTGCTTAGTGGCGAACTCCTATACATGAAGCTTTGTTACTCAAGTTCTTTTCGCCTATCTCATTATTATATAATGGTGTATGGGAGGAATCGTGGCCTTACTGGATGGACTAGCGACATGGATGGGAATAGCCGAAGAGTGGAGGAGTTGGAAAAGGAGATGGTAAAAATTCGACAAAAGATAGAGGGAAAATGTGACAAACTTGACTTGGAATCCATGGAAAAGATAATTGGGGACAATATAGAGAGAAAATTGGCATCCTAGAGTGAACAATTGACCCACAACATCGACTGCAAGTTAGAAGGAAATAATGACAAACTAACTGAATGGATGCAAGCTCTCCTCATAGAACACGCCACAACTAGCCAAGCTCAACATGATGCCAAGAGGGTCCTGTAGAATTCGGTAGGATCTCAACAATCCCCTTTAGTTGATAGGCCTCTATCAAGGGAAAAATCAATGGATATTGATTTAGGGAACCACGCGACACACCCACCTTCATTTCTTCTTTCTATATTCATGATCATTTTTAGTTTTTCATTGCTATTAGTTTTTCCTTGTCTATTAGTGCTAGTTTTCTACGGACAATATAAGAATAGAATGGGAGGCTATGTCCTATTTTGCAAATTCCCTTTTTCTCATTTTGTATAGGCAGGTCTTTTGTAAGGGTTTTACTTTTAGAGGGACAATAGAATAATGGAAGAAAGGATAGTACCGGACTAACTTATCTTGCAAAGGGTATTTCATTCATTTTGTATAATTGGGATCAAAGACAGTTAAACCGATTTATCTCATTTTATGTTTCGGATGCAACCCTTATGAAATTTATGGGATGAATATAATGTAACTATTACATGATTAGTTTGCACTATATGGTTGTATGCGTTCTTTTATGCATGTTTTTTTCTCCATACCAACCTATCTATGCTTGTAAACTAACTTAGAGTTTCTGGAACCTATGCGTCATAAGAGGTTCACATGATTCCATGTTTTAATATAAATATTTTTATTAATAGCTTCCATAAATAATATTTTGTTAGAATAATCCTTCGGGATTAGTGTAAATAAATAATAAATAGGAATATGATTAGATAGGAAGCCAAACAGGCTGAGCGGAAGGTGAAACCCAACCGCCATGTACTTTGTATAAATATAGGCATTTGCATTGGAAATGGATATAGAATCGGGAGTTATTACCAACAAGTGGTATCAGAGCAGGGTTGTCTGCCATAACTCCTGCTGCATTTCTGCCCATTACTGGCATTCTGCTTGCCAGTCCATTGCCAGACTGCTCCATCAGTCTGCCAGTGGAGTCGCATGCATTGTATGCGTTACTCCTCCTCCTCCTGCGTGCGTTTCTCCTCTCCTCGCCTATGCCCAGCCTTTGCGCATTCTGTATGTGTTATTCTCCCAGCCTGATACCTGCGCTGAGGAATGAAACAAGTCCAAAGATGCTAAGTTGCCAGAACATATGAATTAGCTCTCTATATTCCTAACCCTAATTCTGCATTGAAGCGGCTATTGGTTCTCCTCGCTAGAAACGATATAGCTTCACGAGAAGCTTAAGGTAAATATCAGCGCTCTTGGGAGTAGTACGCCTGATCTTCTTTCTCCTGCCACCGGCAATTAAGTCGATACCCATTGCTGCTGCTGCTGCAGATGTCGAACCCTCCTCCTTCATAGAATTTTGTCAGCTAGAGTGTTTATGGCATGAAACATTATGCCCGTGTTTGTATCCTTGAGTCGCTATGAAGTGCCTTCATCAATGCAATGGTTAATTTGTTATGCTAACAGTAATCACTTGAATTATTGAATTATTGTGAGATCGTGTAAGCCTGTGGAGAATCATTTATGACATAGCCACGGATATTAAGCTGTTAGAATTGCCATTTTTTATTACAGTCGGGAGGGAGGATTATCAAATAACGTAGCGTTGTTTTCTAAAGGTGCCTTCAAGAGAGGGAAATGAAAGGCCCTTTCATCAAGCGATTCTTTCAATAGAGAAAGGGCGACCTCTTCTCCAATGCATAAAAGATAACTGCGATTTCCAGCGTGGGCTCTCTTCATAGGCGTAAACCCTAATTCTTGTGTGACATTCATCATCTGAATATCGCTTTATGACTGCATTTCTTTGACAGACTGGAAGACTATGCTTGAAATGGATGTGAAGCATTTGCAATGGCTGAAAGAACTCGTTGAATATTGATGCTCTCATACTGCGTGGAGGCCTGTGAATGCTGTGCGTGGAGGCCCATGACTGCGTGAGTATACCTCGCGTTGAATACTGCGTGGGTTTGAATCTATATTGGACCTGTGAAGATCGTTGAAGCTGGCTGAAGACTGAATACTGCACGAAGACCAGCGTGGAGGAGAATCGATGCTCTCTTTTGCGTGGAGAGTGCTGAGCGTGACCGTTCCCAAGCTTCCCCCGCCGGTGCCAAAAAAGCCGAAGACTATTGAAGTTAAAATTGTATAAACCCTACGCGGTTAATGCAGAGCTCGGAATCTGAAGTGATTATTTTGAGTTTTGTTGCCTGTGCCCTAGCTAGATTTTGAATGTTTTTGTTGTCAGGCTTGAAAACTATAGCACCCTGTGCAACCTATGCAACCGGCGTGTGAATAAA
>LPNX010981864.1:160672-254471 GCA_001517045.1 Pseudotsuga menziesii
AAATAGGCTGAGCGGAAGGAGAAACCCAACCGCCATGTACTTTGTATAAATATAGGTATTTGCATTGGAAATGGATATAGAATCGGGAGTTATTACCAACATATTTTTTAACCACCGAGATGTCTTAGGATGATTTAGGACACCCAGGGCATGGTGAGGCTCAATATTAATGATTTAGAGATTAATCAGTTGAGATGAGATGTATATTTGATCTTCTTTAACAACTCTCAAATGTGATAACTGTTGGAGGAATCTTTGATACAAAAGCTTTTTTCAGAGGAATTTAATGATATGCATTCAGACATTAATAGATGGAACAAAAGAAAATAATTCTGACATTAAAAATGGAACAAAAAAATTAATATGAGGTTTATTGACCCCAAATTTCATGTAATTTAATGGAAGAATACATATTGTTGTTTAGAGAAAGAATTCAATAGTTCAAACAAGGTGAAAGAGAGACTTGGAGTAAGATATTTCTGTTGGATCCACTCCCAAATATGCAATCTTTCTCTCTAGCTCTCTGATGGTTGATTGATTTGCTTTGACAGTTACCCTTTCTCACCCTTTCTTCCTTTAAAAGTCACTGAAACTTTTGTATTGTTATTCTCAACTTCTTTTTATTGGAAACAAAGTGTGATACATTCTTTCACATCATGTCACTGATTTGCTTGTAAAAGTTTACTTTACCCAACCTATTGAAATGCTTGAAGTCCACTATATATTCGTTTGATCTCCAATCACTGAAATACGCAGGTAGGGGGGCCTTAGGTTAAAGGACCTCCATCCTTAGGGTATAGAATATGTTATCTTCCGCAGTTAGTAACCTCTTTTCTTGGGTTTCCACCTCTCCTCTGATATCTTTTACCATATTCATATTTCTTTGTCTTAGGTTCATGTATTTAGTCTAAAGATTCAGTTTTACATGTGGGCACATCCTTCCTTATTGGTAGTTCTTCCAAAATATCAACTAATTATCTTGGGATCTCATCACCCTCTTCTTTTTCCACCATTGTTTGCTCTACCTCTTATTCCGCTTCATTTATTGCATTTTGTTTTTTTGGGGTCGATTCTACTTAGCATCACCATCATCATCAATTTCCATGTATGTATGTATCTCTTCAACCCCTCATAGAGATGATATGATGATCTTGATGATGTTTCTTTAACAATTATAACATTTTAAAGTAGAAAACAATGCACACTTAGATGACCACATGCATGCATAGTAGTTTAGATAATTTACTGACATTAGTTTGAGAATTATAACAAATCCATGTCCTTCATAACAATTAATAATTGTTATTTGGATAAAGAGGAAAAATCCATGTCCATGGCCACATACATATCAAATGGAAGAAGATATCTCCTCATCAAGATAAATTACAGGTGAATGACAATGTGTATCAATTTTGATTATATGATACATTTTGATTAAAATTATGATGGTGAATGACAATGTGTATCAATTCAAAATATCTTTGTCTATCTCAACTTGATTGTGGACTAACATCATTACTACTGATTCCTGACTTATGCCCTAATACAATCAACAATGGCAGTTTTATTTGAGAAAGTAGTGTGATTTAATTATGGAATTTGACGATTAAGTACCGTCTATGAGATAGAATGCATGTATATCACTCTACAAATGGCACGTGTCTATAATTATACCCAGTGACATTATATGATTTCATCTCAAATACACCCAATTTTATATGAACTCCTCTTTAAATATTTTGTTGACAAATGGTTTTTTCCCCGAAAAAAGAGCATCCTCTCCCTCCTCTAGGAGTTCTTTTCTAGGAGTGGGGAAAGTAGACATCAACACTTTAAACACAAATTTCATTGAAACTTTGCTTCAAACAGTTTATTGGCAAGTGGAAATTTTCTCAGAGAAAGAGTGGTCGCTCTTTCCTCAAGTTGTTCTATTTTGGGGTGATGAAAGTATATGTTGAGGAGAAAGAGCGTTTGCTCCTTCCTCCAGGGGAGCAAAGAGTAGATATAGGCACTTTAACAACAAATTTCATTATAACTTTGCTTCAAACATTTTTCTAGCAAGTGGAAATTTACTTAGAGAAAGAGCGGCCGCTCTTTCCTCAAGTTTCTTGGGTCTTCTTCTCTGCAACCACTAGTGAGGGTAAAACAAGGCTAGGTTCATAGTTTTAATGGCCTGGAAAATTTGAAATAATAGTGTCCGAAAATGGTTTGGTGCGCAAGTGGATGTCATCACTCTAGGCATGGGGCCTAAGTGGACATGTGTTTAAAATTCATAGGCTACCATGACGGTGATGTTTTTTTTTAGGTGCGTCCCATAGTTTTGGTTAAATGGCATGGTTTTATCCAAACCATAACTCCCAATGGATTTTTGATTTAAAAAAAATGTTCAACGAGGAGTTACCACTAAAAATATGCCATGTGTCTAGTTTTTATCTATTCTAACTCCTCAGTGAGACAAATTAACGTCACATCATTTCGTTGAGGAGCTATCAACCTCCATCGCTGATCTATCACTTCACATTTTTATTAGATTTCTACCCTTTCTTATCTCATGACTATATTCCTGATGAGTTATTAATAATAACCATTGATCTTGAGATTCACTTTACAGATCAGATATGCACTTTTTCTCAATATCCCAAGTACTTTACCTGATCGTTATTCATCGCAACTATCGGAAGAAAAAAAAAATCGACGGTTATCCTCAGGCTACTCATAGTAAATTTTACATGTGCATTAAATGCATATTAGAATGCTCAATTAAATGTCTTATCTGGCACCATGAATCCCTTCAATTGAAATATGCATCTGTTGAATGCATATCTACAGGATTGCCAACATTCTGAGGTGAATAAATAAAATTACTCAACAATAGTGGTATAGACATAATAAATATTATATGATACAATTTGACTAAAATTATGATGGTGAATGACAATGTGTATCAATTCCAGATCTCTTTTTCTATCTGAACTTGACTGTGGAATGACAACATTACTCGTCATTTCCAACTTCTTCCCTGATGTCATTTACAATGGCGATTTTCTTGGAGAAATCAATATGATTTAATTATGGAATTTGATGTTTAAGTACCATCTATGAGATGGAATCCATGTTTACCACTCTACAAATGACACATGTCCATAAGTAGACATGGTGACATTATATGACATCATCTCAAGTTCACCCAATTTTATACGAACTCTTCTTTGAACAGTTTCTTAACAAACTAAATGTTTATGAAAGAAAGATCATTTGTTCCTTCCTCCAAAGGTTATTTTCTAGGGGTGGGGAAAGTAGATATCGACACTTTAAAAACAAATTTCATAGGAACTTTTCTTCAAACAGTTTGCTGGGAAGTGGAAATTTTCTCAGAGAAAGAGTTGTTGGTCTTTTCTCAAGTTGTTCTATTTTGCGGTGTTGAAAGTGTATGCTGAGGAAAAAGAGCATACGCTCCTTCCTCTAGGGGTTCTTTTATAGGGGTGGGTATAGTATATATCGACACTTTAACAACAAATTTCATCGAAACTTTGATTCAAACATTTTGTTGGTAAGTGGAAATTTTCTCAAAGAAAGAGCAGTTGTTATTTCCTCAAGTTGTTCTATTTTGGGGTGTTGAAACTAGATGCTAAGGAGAAAGAGCGTCAAATCCTTTCTACAGCGGTTCCTTTTTAGGAGTGGGGAATATATATATCGGTACTTTGACCACAAATTTTATAGGAACTTTGCTTCAAACAGATTGTTGGAAAGTGGAAATTTTCTCAGAGAAAGAGCAACCACAGTTTCCTCAAGTTGTTCTATTTTGGTGTGTTGAAAGTAGATGTTGAGGAGAAAGAGAAACAAATCCTTATTTAAAGGGTTATTTTTAGGGTTTTGGAAACATGATATCAACAGTTTAACCACAAATTTCATAGGAAATTTTCTTCATACAATTTCCTAGAAAGTACAATTTTTCTCAGAGAAAGAACAATTGCTTCTTCCTCAAGTTGTTCTATTTTGCAGTGGTTAAAGTAGATGCTGAGGAGAAAGAGCTACCAATCCTTCAAGGGGTTATTTTTAGTGGTGCAGAAAGTAGATATAGACATTTTAACCACAAATTTCATAGGATATTTTCTTTATATAGTTTTCTGGAAAGTAGAAATTTTCTCAAAGAAGGAGTGGTCGCTCCTTCCTCAAGTTGTTCTATTTTGGGGGTGGTGAAAGTAGATATTGAGGAGAAAGAACTACAACTTATACCCAAGTAGTTTTATTGTGTAGTTTTGGTACTTTAGAAGATCATATATGATTTAGGTGAATATGGAAATCATTTAAAGAGCATCCACCCCTACGAGGAGTATGGGGACTGGACGAAAAATGATTGACTGATCCTTATAGGTATGGACCCTTTTAGAAAATATTATTATCTTATAAAGAGTGGTTGATCATTTCTCAAGGGTTTTCATTCTGGGGTTAGAGAAAGTATATTGTAAGAAGAAAGGATCGAAATGTCCGGGTACTAATGGAACCTCTTGTTGGATTTATGTGAAATACTCATTTGGTCGGGGGAAGAGCGATTTTGTTTTCACCAAGTAGGTCCATTTTGGAGTTCTTGGAATTCAAAAGATCATATATGATATAGATGAAGGATTCAAGAGAGTCTACACCTTCAATGAATATTATTACTGGGCAAAGAAAGAGCACACATACTTTCTTGATGCAATCAAATATTATTTATAATTCATAGATAAACAAATTAATATAATATACATAATTCTCATATATTATCATTATAAATATTGCCAAGTTTTATTCTCCAAGAGGCCATTTTAGGAAGGAACTATCACTCCTACCTCAAATAGACATGTCTTTGCGTTTGTGGACAATGTGTTCCTTATATGATTAGGAATTACCCAGTCATGCAATCTAACCCTTTTAGACAAACATACATTAATGTATGGACCCTTTGAGGAAATAATTTTCTCAATAAAAGAGCAACCGCTCCTTCGTCGAGTGGCTCAATTTTGGAGGTGAGGAATGTAGTAGATCATATATGATTTCAATGAAGTCATCATTTGTTTAAAGCACATCCACTCCATTCAGATATATGTGTGTTAGACATCCAAAGGATGTCCATCCATTCTTGATACTGTCTAATAGAATTCATAATTCAAATACATAAAGAAAATTGATGTATAATATTTAAATATTTTTTTGTAAGTTAGTGAGATATTATATTTACAGAAAACAAGAGTACATATATACAAATGCATCTAGCTAGCCCATAGAAAGTATTACTTGAACCTAAAAAAACCCATAGATAACCAAAATCCATAGACCCTCTTGAGACTATCTTTATTAATGAGGTATTGCATTCTTACCCCTCTTGTCTCTTTGTCAAATCCACAAACCATTCATTGCAAAACAATACCACTTAGTAATATTGTCCCTCAAAGACCTACTAAACCAAAAATATAGAACCAAAACTCATACATAAATGCAACTACTACAATACTAAAAACACAATATGGAAAAAGGACACTAGAAATAAAATACCCCATGGCATATCTGGGAAACTCGTTGAAGAACTAGGAGGGCCAAACATAGGACTTCCAGTTGGAGCATATGTAGGTCAAGGAACACTAATCCCCATTTCCTTCATGATGACATCGATCTTCTGGTGCATAGCACTGGATTCAGCATGATGCTCCTTATAGTTCTAGATTCGAACAACATCGTCCTCTTCCTTCTCCTGACCCATCATGTTATTCATTACCAAATATAAGTCCATAGTGTGTTCATAAATCTTGATATGTGCCACATTATTACTAGGGTTGATAACCCATTCTTCTAGTGATTTGATCTTTTTTTTGCACTTGATCATAATCAAGCTTAGCCCATAAATTTGCGTCCACCAATTCAAATCATTTGAATTTCTAGGGGAATCCCTAGCTTAAATCAATGAGATTTCCATGCTTCCTAATTCTGAGAATGGGTGATGTTATGCTTTTCATCATTGGGTTTCCCTTTGGCCACCCTCTTCCTTCTATCTATTATACCACCCACAACCTCACTCCCCATATCCACTTTAAACCAAACACAAAGGATGACTCTCCCCTTTTGAAGGATAGCCACAAACTACATGCAAGGAAAAAAACAACCACAACGAAGAGGTTGGCCACCTTTCCAGGATTTAAATATAAATATTCCATTACTCACCATGAAAATATTTGTACCATTGCTTATATCCATCCTCCAATGCCTCCCCTGATTCACCACCTCCAATACTCATCAATGCACCTACTATCATTCATTCCTTTGTCATTGGGGAGAGCTCTCTCCCCAATGCCTTCTAAAGATGCCACCTCCAGTACTCATCGATGTGCCTACAACCATCAATTCCCTTGTCATTGAGGATATCTCTCTACCCAATACCTCCCCTAATTTTCCACTTCATGCACTCAACAATTCACCTATGGCCATTTGTTCCCTTGTATAATATTTAAATATTACTAATAATATATTATATCAATAAATATTGCCAATATTTATGTTCCAAGCGCCCTTTTAGGCATTTAGTGGAACCTCCGTATCTCATTGGTTTATTATAATCAACAATTGCATTGGATCCAATTAGGAAGGATCATCTGCTCCATCTGAAATTGATTCCTTCTCAAAAAATAATAACACAGTAAATATACAAGAGATTGTTGTTACTATAAATCTGAAATTTTTCTTCATAGTGAGGAACACATGTTTACTTTTGAGTAAGGATTAGTCATTCTATATCTAATCGCTACTATCTATTTTAGGAAATATTTATATTTTTGTTCTCTCATTTTTAGTCTTATAGAGAATGACAGCATACAATATAATGTTATTAACTTGTAGATAATATATATAATTGATAATATATATTAGTAAAAAATATTGCTCTTTATTTCAAATAAATATTATTTTCAATGTGCTCCTGTTATTTTGTATTTCAAAAATCGCTTCTGAAATAGATCTTGTTCTCAAAATTGTGTGGACCTCCTTTTGAATGGATTAAAAGTTGCTAAAGGAACTTCTTTTCTGGAAAGAAAAATATTGCATAATATCGACATTCATGATAGATGTACCATTATAAACATTACTAAGGTTTTATGCAGATCTTCAATTTCCCTATCCATTAGAAGGTACATAAACATTGTTAGAGGAAGTTGGTGGTTATATTCAATGGCATGCATCTGAGATCGTTAACCACATTAGATATGCTCTTTAAGAGAATGAGGTGAATGACACATCATCTTCCACTTCGACGAGTGTAGAACATGTTATAATAAGGGACGATACATCTTCTTTTATCATGAGAAAAGTGAAGTTGTTACATAAATGTTCAAAATGCAAGGATTGCATTTCCTTAGGTTTTGTAACAAATGTTAGGGAGAATGATTTTGTTGGAGGAATTATTTTGGGTGCTTTTTGGTATTCTGGTGGATGAAGTGGTGTTTTCTTGTATGGCATGCTATCTAGGGTTAAGTAGTGGAGGTTTTGTTGTATGACCAATTAAAAGAGTCATAGATTTTAATACATGAACATTGTTGTCCATTGAAAACAATTTCAATAATAATCAATCTGAAACTACTTTGAAAGTATTAAGAAAAAATCACAATATCAAGTTTGTGGGAGAGAAAGTTAATTTGATACATCAATGTTATTTAAATCCAAACTATGTTGCTTGGGGAATAGTGTCAAGTGTTCTTGAAGGAGACATTGTACAATTAAAACCAATAGATATTAGCGAGTTTGGTATTTTAGTTCATAAAGTTTTCTACAATTGTGAGGATTGGGGTGTATTTGAAGTCTCTCTTGCAATATGGCCTACAAACCATTTTTTTGACCTCAATGATGTTCCTTTGGATGTTGTTTTAAAAAAGAACAATGAAGAAGACATGGTAAACATTTGGAAGATTGTTGAAGAATGTCCTATACAGATGGTCTTTCTAGATACTCCCCATTGTGAATATACAGATGTCAAAATTAATAGAACAAGTCCATATAAGAACTAATATAAGAAACAATATAGAACTAAAATTTCTGAAAGAAATTCAAGCTCAGTACCTTACAGGATTGGATTTGATCAAGTTGCATTCCTTTCAAAAATTGCCACTAAACATTGCTACTCAATTATTTGTATATAAAAATTTTCACTTCAATCGATAGTCAAATGTGTGAATAAATTTTATAGTATGAATGTAAATTCAAGAAGACAATATGTTATAAATTATATGGAAACAAATACTCATGTCTACAAAGTAGGATACGAGGAAAAAACAAGCATATTTACAATGATATTAGACACAATATGTGTATGTCAAAATGCATGGACATATAAATGCCATGGGATAAAAAGGATCACTTTCTACAATTATAAAAGTATGTGCTTGAATGGTGATGTGAGAGTTGTGCATGGTAATAGTGGCTTGGAAAAATCTAGTGAAAACTTTTTTGCACTGGTAGTTGCTATTAATAAAATTGTATAAGAGAATTTAGAAAAATCTCCACATCTTACATGATTAATCAGTGAAGATGGAATAGGGACAACTTTGAAATTATTTCCATCTAATATGTCCCATGGTTTGCTACAAAAAATGGAAAATGGAGAAATTGAAAGTATCGGTTTGCCTCCAATCTCACAATCCTCCTTTAGCACGGTGATAAGAGAAGATTTTTGAGGTGTTAAAATTTCTAAAGAAAACTCCGTTGTAAGGTGGAATGAGTGCATTACAGTACAAGATAGGCTAAAGGGGATCATTGATCCAGTTGAGGTGGAAAGGTTGCGAGGACATCAAGCAACTCATAATAAATATATTGCAATTTTTTGCCACATGTATTATTCTCATAGACTTATCTAAGCATTTTTCATGACAAAATCAATAAGTCAAAGACTTCCATTCCAAGGATGGGTAAGAAGGAATTTTTTTTTAGTGATGTTATGAATCTTCCCATATCATTGACTGGAATGTTGACTCATGTGAACAAGACCAAGGTATTTTTCCATTTAGCCTCTCATTATTCTCATGAATCGGCTTCACAAAAAATTCCATAGACTTATCAGAGTATTGCTCATGACAAAATGGATAAGTCAAAGATTTCCATTCCAAAGATAGGTAAGAAGGAACAAGATTTTAGTAATGTTATGAATATTCCCATATAATTGATTGGAATTTTGATTCATGAGCACAAGAATAGGATATTTGGCCATTTTAGACTCTTATTTTTAGAGACGGGATTAAATTTCACCATGACATCCTTGGCTAAATGCTTAAGGAGTCTTAAAGAACCAATGGTTGATAAATATGGTGATTTTCTCTACAAAAGAGAAACATCTAAGCACCAATTGCATGATTCTATACTATAATCAGAGTCATATGAAAAGTGTGTGATATACAAACAAGATGTGATACAACATGATATATTGTGTGTTGATGAAACAGATCAATGCATGCCAAATAGAAAACTACCACCCATATTGTTGTTGCAAATGGATAATTGCTTAGGTGATAAAAAAACCACTTTGTATTTGCATTTTTATCTCTTTTAATAGTAAGGAGAGTGTTCAAGATTGTTGAAGTTAGATTCCTCCCAGTTTGACACACCCATGAGGACATAAATGTAATTTATGGAAGGTTATCAGCAAATCTAATCGGCAAGGATATATTCTCACTCTCGGAGATAATGGGTACGTATAGGACATGTGAAGATCAAAATTTCTATGTCCCTTATCTGATTAACGAATTTTGTGCTTTTAAAAAATTTGTGAAACCCACCTTTTGGACGGAAATTCCAAGATCATCAGTATCAAAAAATTTCCGTTTTTTTGAATTTCAGCTCATACATAACATTCTAGTCATGTAATGGAAGGTGTCACTTTGGGATGAAGATTAGTAACATCATATTCATGTGTGGTGATCATTGTCAGATGGTAGCACAAACATTCCATTGGGGAAACCTAGGAATCAAAAAGACCTTCAAACATGGATGGAATAAAAAAAAGAATAGAGACATTTATATCATTCTGGAATCAAGGGATTGAGAAGGGAGGTGGACAATTTTGGTGTCCCAAGTTAATTTATTGGGAGGATATATTTATATATATCTTTGGACAGTCCCTTCGAGAGTGTTGATTAGCTAGAAACTAAATTTTGGCCATCGACAAGCCAGGATATTCATAATAGTGAAACTACAAGACCCGAACATGAAATTATGGATGCCTATTTAAGGGAAAATGTTCCCGCATTGGAGAATTGCTATGTTGGACATGTATTCAACAATCCTAGAGATGAATTCATTCCAAGAGTGCAAGTTGTAAATGGCCAAATGGTCAATGTGCAATAACCAAATCCAGTTTGTGCAATATATGGTTGGGGAGGGAGATTGGTGATATTTATCTTGGGTCTTACAAAGTAGAGGTGCAATGGTGGAAGCCAATAGGAGAATCAAAGGATCTTAAGGTCTTGTAGAAAAAATGCTTGAATGGAAACCAACAATGGGTTGTTAGTGAAGAAGAAAATATGATGATCGATGTAAACAACATCATATGGCAATGGTCACCAAGGCTAGGATGGACAAGCAAAGGAATTAAAATAAACGGGAAAGACCTTGCAGTAGTTAAGGTGAAATGAGAGAAGATGGGGAATAATGTGGAGAGTGGGATTGATGTCCATATGGATATAGTTTGATGGGTTGTTGTCCCAAAAAAATTATATGTTTTTACAATGCATTATTTGTTTATGTTTCCTAAAATGATGGAGATAGATAAAAATAGATAGGCTGAAAGGATCGGTCGATATGTTTTTCTAGTACGTTGTCACACTAATATAGTGTACACACAAAATGATTTTTCTATGATATTTATACTATCCATATTAAAAAATATGCTTCGAAAGGATCCAATGGTCATTCTTTACTTTTGTAATTGATGTATATTAACTTGAGTCATAAAATAATAACTTTTAAAATTTTCTTGTTGAGAATTTCATGGAGACCGTTTTGACAACACTTATTTATAATGGTGTTCTCATCTAGTTTATATATTGAAAACATTAACTGAATTTATTTATGTCATGGATCATCGGTCATGTGCGATAAGAAGTAGAGTTGCATAAAAAGTGTATTGTATATACAATTGTGCAATTCTATTGATTAGTTATGTCATGAATAAATATGGTAGATGTACTGATGAAATCCTTCTATGGTTGTGTACATGTAGTGATAAAATCCTTTTGGTTGTGTACCAACCAACATTCATATTTGAACCCACCAAAACCCTTCCATAGAGCTCTAGCATCTCCCAAAAGTGCAAGATTAAAATTGCCCTTGTAAAATAAAAAATATATTTTTACCTTTCCAATTAACGATGACATAAATAATAACAACATATCAAAGGAAGGACAACTTTTTGGATTACATGTCATTATGGATTTCAATTTACAAAGTGTGTTTCAAATAAAATCATCCTTCATAGAGAGTGATTCCTGCACTTCTTCAAATTGTGGTCCTTCAATTGACGAAGGAAAATCGGGTACTAAACAACATCGGATTAGCACTTATAGTACTGAAAAACATCAGTATTTAGCTCCTATTTCATTTTTTTGGAAATAAAGAACTAGATGCTTATGACAGAAAAAATGCATGCCAAGAAGAAGCCATCCCGAATGGTCCGGTAATTGATATTTCGTCTTTGGAATATTTGTTCCAAAGTATGTCAATCTACTTGGAAAATGTGATGTCCCTTTTTTGGAATTTTGGAGAAAATTACAAATTGGGAAAATTTCGAGCTTAACTAGTCATGACTCTAGAGGGTTCCAACTTTCACCAAATGGTCCCAATTTTGAAAGGAAATGGTATGGTGAGCATTAAAAAATACCAAGGTGTTTTATGGAAAATTTATATCTGAATTTAGACCTCTGCAACCTTGTTTGGGGCTGACGACAAAAACACCAAAATTAGTAGGAAATTGTGATGAAATCCCCCCTGGGGTGTAGGCCAACTGGGCTTCCCAAGTCATGTATGAACCTACAAAATTTGTAAGCAGAGTATGGGGAATTATATAAGACCTCATGGAATTCCATTACACATTTTTATTAGTTCTACAAACTGGTTATTGATTTCCACACTCATTTGATAACTTTCAGTGAAATTGCTTATTGGGAAATTGCATAACTAGCTCGATTTTGACATATGAAAGGTAGAGTTTTAGGATCAGATAAGGATGTGAAATATAGAGGCCATATAAAGAATAGAAATTTCTTCCCCAATATTATTAAACACCATATAAATCCCCTCACACAAGTATTGTATACAACTCATTTTGTATGGGAGTCAAATACATGAAAACTAGTGAATTAGTAGCATGGAATCTGGAGCAACCGAATCCGGTTGTCCGTTAGTCGAATCCGACTATCATTGTAATAATGAATATGAATAGTAAATAATATATTAGATGATGTTTAAAACGTACAATAAGCTCTCCTTTTATAGGCTTGAGCGTGAAGGGTTACACCCTTTCATATAATTAGCTAATCTATTTTAATAATTTATTTTATATTCATTACATTGCCACTCCCTTTAAGGAAGATTTGTCCTCAAAGATTAAGTATTTTCCTAGTTCCGTTCTTCATTCTGACTCGGTGTCAGTATTATTATCGGACGAGGTCTCTTGTGCAGAGACTTGCACTTCCTTTCCATTGATGATTTTGCACTGTATTGTCTCATTGTTCCTACATTTGTGACCAAGGGTCCAATCATCACCGCATCGATGACATATGTTTTTCTTCTTTTTCTTTTTATTATCAGAGTAACCGTTATATGAATTTGATCTATTTTCCATTTCGTAGGTATATGATTGAGGTTTGTGGCATTGATGGCCGGGAGACCAAGTATCTACACAGTACCTACATTGTGTCTCTTTTTCTTGTCGATAATGGCTATCGCCTTTTGTTTTTATTCCTTCCAATTTGCGTTCTGCAGCTTTTGCTTTATGTTTTTCTACTTCTACATTAGGTATGTCATGTAACTTTAACTCTTTTTGGAGGTGTGGTTTAAGACCTCCTAAATAGGTTTCGAGTCTTTGCTTGTCAGACAACCCAAATACTCGTGTTGATAAGGATTCCCATTGATGAGTGAATTCCTCAACGTTTCTAACTTGTTGTAGTCTGGTAAGTTTACTGAAAAATTCATCTTCTTTGATTCCTTGAAACCTATTAAAAAAATCATTTTTGAACAAGTTCCAGGTGTAGGTAAAATGATCTCTCTTCCACCATAAGTACCAATTATAGGCGTACCCTTCCATATGCATTGAGGCATATTTCACCTTCTCCTTGTCAGATTGAATGTTGTAAATGTCGAAGTATTCTTCTGCTTTGTTTAGCCAGGAAACGCATTGGTCTTCACTCCCATTGTATTTTGCCAACTCTACTTTTTCCTTAGGTGGGTGCACTTTGTAAGGGCGACGTTGATTTCCTTTTGCCTTCTGGTTTGAGGTGGGCTCGGAACTGCTGGACGATGAAAGTGACATATCTGAATTGCTTCGTTGTTGGCGGTGATTTTTAGTTTTTCTTTTCTCTAATATCTTACTTATAGCGTCTATTTTGCTATTTAATCATGCCTCCATATCTGGCAGTACTTGTGTTTCTATCTCTTGCTTAAGCGTCACATTGTTAATCTTTATTTCTTTTTGCACATCTTCTTGATTCTTTGCGAGTGTTTCCTGGATGGTAACATGAAATGAGGCATCTATCATGTCTGGACTACTGATGTGGCCCGGCCTGGGTGTGAATCTTTGTAACATCTCGAATAATGTATTATGGTTATGCATCATGGTGGTCATGTTCTGTGTTATGGTGTTTATGTTTTGCGTCACGGTACTGGCATTTTTTCATCCAAGTCTTTTTGTTTTTCGTTCAGGATATCAAGTTTTTCATCGAGCCTCCTTTCTAGTACCACAACAAGCTCATCTTTGAGTAATGTATTTTTATTTTGCATCTTTTCCTTCACACATTTTAGGTCAGCGGCAAGGGACTTTATGTCCTTCTCCATTTTTTCGATTTGCTCTTTTAGCTCCGCCATGGTCTTGGACCTTGTATGCGGAGGCGTGTATTTTAACACTATTTTGGCACTAATAATATATTAATTAATTAATTAATATTATTATTATTGTATATTTTTTTCTATAAACTATATTATATTTGTATATAGTTTTTTTGTCTTTTAAACAAATATTATATTAAAAATATAATATTTGATTTTTTTTAAATATATTATTATAAATATTTTACAATATTATATTATATAATATATTTTTTTGGTTTGGTTTGGTTTATGTTGGTCGTGGAAATGGGGCAATGACAATGGTGGAAGCAGAGGAGCAACGGGCATGTGGGAGTTGGGCTACAATGGAGCTGGGCGCGTGGAGATGAAGGAGCAGCAGGGAGGAATGGAAATGGATGTGAAGGTATGGCAGTGTGGGGGTGATTGGGTGCTTGGGAGGCGGAGGCGTGAAGTGAGATTGGGAGGTGAAGGAGGATGGAGTGGAGGTGCGCGGTGAGGGTGATGGTAGAGTATGCAGGAGAGACGCCAGCGAAGGGCGTGGGGAGATGGAGGAGATGTTGGGGGGGTGTTGTTGGTGGATGTGTAGGGGTGAAGAGCAACGGAGGTGAGGAGCGGACAGTGTACAGAGGGTGGACACGGAGGATCAGAGAAGGGTGGGACGTGCGGAAGGTAGAGCAGGAGGCTGTGTGTGAAGGTTGTAGGAGCTGGGCACACGAGTAGAGAGGAGCAGTAGATGTGCTGAGGAGCAGCCATGGAGAGGAAGTGAGGGAGGTAGATGTGCAGAGGAGGTTTAAATGGAGCAGCATAAGAATAAAAAATGATGAGCCAAATCCAAGCTTAAGTAGGGGTTGAAGGAGCCGAATCCGAGCTCTGATACCAAATGGAGCAACCGAATCCGGTTGTCCGTTAGTCAAATCCGACTATCATTGTAATAATGAATATGAATAATAAATAATATATTAGATTATGCGTAAAACGTACAATAAGCTCTCCTTTTATAGGCTTGAGCATGAATGGTTACACCCTTTCATATAATTAACTAATCTATTTTAATAATTTATTTATATTCATTACAGAATCACAAGAGTTTCACATATGGATTTATTGGATTCCGACCCACAGAGAATAGAGGCATGAAATTATAGAGTAAAACATCATACATGGCTGTCACAAAATTTAAAAAAAACTCATATAACATCCCTCATACAAATCTGATACAAGACTCCTTCAAGATTGAAGCCAAAGTCATGGAAACTAGTGATTCAATGGCATGGGAATGCAAGCTTTTCACACATGATTTTATTGGATTTCAGGACATAGAGAATATGGACATGAAATTACAGAGTAATAAATAATACATGGCTGTCACAACATCATCAAACTCATAAAATATCCCTCATATAAATCTGGTATAAAACTACTTCAAGATTGAAGCCAAAATCCATAAATACTAGTGATACAATGGCATGAGAATGCAAGATTTTCACACAGGCGTTTCTTGGATTTCAAGCTGAATACCATATGGGAATCAAATTACAGAGTATTAAATAATATATGGCTTCCCCATAATCATCAAAATCAGATAAAAGTCATTCAAATCTGATATAAAACTACTTCAATATTGAAGCCAAATCCATGAAAACTAGTTATTCAAGAGCATGGTGAATGCGAGCCATTCATACATGTATTTATGATATTTCTACTCACAGATAATATGGACATGAGATTAAATATCCATACATAATACATCAAATATTTGGCATCAAATATAATCATCAAAGCGCAAGCACCACTCCAACAAGTCCGCCATTAGCATGACACCGTGGGGGAATGGAGAAGAAGGAATGAGAGAATAGGGAGATATATGAGAATTAGAATGTATGGAACTTCAATATGCAAATAAAAATCCATCATTAATATCCAATTATATTTATTAATTTCCTCTCCATCAACCAACTTGTAAAGGATTCCAACTCCCTCGAAATTGGTTCACAAGTAGGGAGAGTGAACACTCACCGTGCAATGGAAAAGAAAAAGCTCTCCAAAATGCCAAAGGAAAATAAAAAATTATTAAAATATATTCTCATTTCTCATTAAATCCTTTTATTAACTTGATGAGGCCTCATAAGTTCTAATTTCCCTCCATCGGATTCCTCCAAGTCATCTTAGTGGTTTAGTAACTCTAATGACACTTGTCTTCCTCTTCATGCTCCAATTCTTTCCCCAATTCGATAGGCTTCCTATAAATCCAAAATTAGACCTCTTGGTGGCTATATTTATCCATTTCATGTCATATTTTTCATAATTCTGCAATCAGTTCTGTATTTTTCATACGTGACATAGAATCTTTCATCATTTTTTGTCATAGAGTGCATGCAATCTCCTTCCAAGTGGCACACCTTGTCTTATAGTATATTCCTATTCCATGGGAGTTAATTTAATTTACCTATTCGAATTCCTTATCTCATTATATGATATTTTACACCACATAACCCTCCAACAATGTTACAATACCCATGTGTTCGAATTTAAATCAAGATCATGCCAAGTGTGTGGGGAATCTAGTCATCCAAAGGCTCCACAAGCTTCCAAGTGTCTTCATGAACCCATGCCATATTATTTTCTTATAATATATCATTTATGTGACCCATTTAAATGTGAATATGGTAAAATAAATTGATTTTGCGTCCATATCCCCTTCTTACAAAATTTATGTCTCCATTTCAACCTAGGGAACTAGTAGGTTGGTGAAACATTATTTGCAAATAGTCTTATTTGGAAATTATTTAATTGGGGACATGAAAGTCCTTCCCACTCAAGGTTGCTTGTCCTAAAGAAATGGAAAGTTTGGATGCTGCAATTTTTTTCATATTCCCAAGTTGCATCCTCATTTGGTACTCCTTCCTTTGCTCTAAGTGCTCTCTTATGGTTCTGCTCATTAATTTTCTTTAGCTGCAATTTGAGTAGTGGCACGCATGTACTGCAATTTTGTGTTCCCAAAATTAAATATATGTGGATTTTTCATATTAATATATCCTGTAACATTACCACTGACACCAAAAGGATTAATCAAATCCATAAAACCAAAATTTGCACAAATAATCTCTACCTTCATATTTTGGAAACCTTTTCTGAACTTTCACCCCTTTTGCTTATGTATAATTCTTTGAAGTTGGTACTGAGTTACCAAACTTTGAGTTTCTTAATATTCCAAGAAAATTCCAAAGAGGAACCACCATGCTTGTTGCTGCACTACTCTGATTACAATCATCTTCTCAAGTGGTGACTAAATCTCCAATGCTGCTTGTTGCCCCCAAAATTGAAACCAATGAGACTAAAAAAGATTCCAGGGTCCCATATGATCCCGATACATGCATTGTGTGAAATGTATATAATGAAATTCCACGAACACCAATCATGTGAAAATTGAATCCATCTATCAAAAGGTCTCCCACATAGGAAAATGGAACACTGCTCTGCAAAGATGAACTCAAACGATTGAAGGTTGGTTTGCTTTCTCAAACCAACAATCGAACTGCTACTCCAAGTGAGATTAAACCAAGAAATTTCAGGATCCCATTGCTTGTATTGAACCCTTTCAAACATCATGAGTACAAAATATATATCATGAAAGTACATAACAACATCATACAAATGTACATCAAGAAGGTACCTCATCAAAGAATCATAAAAGTGCTTGTACATCCAAGTAAGTAGATCATTATGTGTTCCATACACAAAAGCATAAAGTATTATATCAAATATTCTCCAATGACATAGGTGAGGATCCTATGTCCTACAATTCTGCTCCAAAATAATGTAAGATGCATCAAAACAATAATCATTCATGTGTTATTTTATCCAACAAATGAATGAAGAACCTCCACCAAAATCTGAACCAAATAAGGATCAAAGAAAACATGAAAACTTAAAGTGGCTCAAAGAAGTCTCATCAATGCACCCATGAATATGTATATCATCATGATGAAACAAAGGTTTCTTCTTCAAATGTAAATAATAATGTGCTCTAGTCATGTCATCATCAAAAGGAGAGATAGGAGTTTCATACTCCTCATGTGACACCATCAAAAATAAACCTTTCACCCATACTCCATTAGGATGAATGCTGCAAAATTTGGAATTGTAGTATGTAGGAGAAAGAACCAACTCACCCAAATGATCATAAAGTGAAAACTTTTCATCATGTGAAGGATCCATAGGAGTAGGAACATGCAAAGCTTTCCTCATAGGTTTGTTCCATGGTAGTGAAATCATGCAATTCTTCAAAAAATGTGTAACCAATTTTAAGATGCAACTTAAGTTCCTATTCCACCAGAAAAAGTGATTGGATCTCATGAATATCATCTTCAAGCACATCAAGAACCTTCAATTTTCCATGTTTCTCATGGTCCCTCATGTCATGAGAATCCTCCAAGCAATCTACCATATGAAAATCTAAAACATAGGAGGAAGAGCAAGTATCTTGCAACCTTTTAAGAAGTTGCTAATTTTGAGTTTTGAGCTTATGAATATCCTCATTATTATTCAAGTATGATTCATCTAACCATTCATTAATATCAACCAAATTACTTCTATAAAAAATAAAAGACTTGAAATTACCTTCAATGTTGCACATTGCTCTTTGAATCTTCTCCATGTCTTCAAGGAAGGATGGATCCTCCAATGAAGAAACTTTACAACAAGAATTTGAAAACAATGATTTAGTGGCATTGAGTATGATAAGGGCCTCATGGATATTCATTTCAATCATCTTAAAATACCCTTAAATGAATGATAGTTCATGGGATTGAACCTTCTCTTCTTTCTTCTTGATTTGATCAACTTCTTGAAGCTCAAGTGGTGATGGGGAAGTTGACCTTGGTTCTCCATTAGATGATACAAGGTATTCACCTTTATGATCATGATAAATTTTTCTTGAAGAAACATTTTCAAATCTGATTTATATGTCACCAACATAGATTTGTGATCACCCATTAGTAGGTACTCCTTCACAGTTCAAGCATCCATCAGTAGATGCCCTTTGGTCCATGTCCACAGTAGAATGTGTCTCGGAAGGATATTCAATAGTTTCAAGGTAATATTATTAATTATCATGTGATGTTTCCTCATATTTTTAAAATTCACTTGTTAGTGATTTGTGATCCTCTTGATGCAATACTTTTTCTACTTCACCACCCACCAAACTTGGTGGCTCCTTGGTCTCCTCCATACTTGTGGATTTCTGAATGTTCCTTAATGAGTTCAAATATGCCTTATTGTGACTAAATACATAAAAACAATCATCAAAAAGTATTCAAAAATAATTGTATTATGTTTCTCTCCATGATGTAAACTACTACTACCCGCTACTTTCAGCTTACGCCTAAGTTAGCTAGCCAACAATTCGAACCCTTGCATAAGTTGCTTGGTTGCTTCATCAAAAATGACTTCATGAGTTTCTTCAATTCATCCTATAATTAATATATTCAATAGGTTCCAATATCATGCTCTTATACCACTGTAATGTCCATTTTTTGGAATTTTGGAGAAAATTACAATATGGGCAAAATTCGAGCTTAACTAGTCATGACTCTATAGGGTTTCAAATTTCACCAAATGGTCCCAAATTTGAAAGGAAATGGTATGGTGAGACTTAAAAAATACCAAGGTGGCTTATGGACAGTTTTTATCTGACTTTATACCTCTGAAAACTTGTTTGGGGCTGATGACAAAAAGGCCAAACTTACTAGGAAATTGTGATGAAATCCCCCCTAGGGTGTAGGCCAACTAGGCTTCCCAACTCAGGTATGAACCTCAAAATTTTTTAAGAAGAGTGTGGAGAATGATATATTACCTCATTTAATTTCATTACACATGGTTATTAGTTCTTAAAACTAGTTATATATTTCCACATTCGTTTGATAACTTCCAGTGAAATTGTTTATGGGAAAATTGCATAACTAGCTCGATTTTGACATATGAAAGGTAGAGTTAAAGGATCATATAAGGATGTGAAATATAGATAACATATAAATAATAATAATTTATTCTACAAAATTACTAAACACCATATAAATCCCATCATACAATTCTTGTATACAAATCATTTAGTATGGGAGTCAAATACATGAAAACTAGTGAATTAGTAACGTGGAATTGCAAGAGTTTCACATATGGATGTATTGGATTTTGAACCACGGAGAATAGGGACATGAAATTAAAGAGTAAAACAAAATATATGTCTGTATCAACATCATAAAAATAATATAACATCCCTCATACAAATATGATACAATACTCCTTCAATATTGAAGCCAAAGCCATGGAAACTAGTGATTCAGTGGCATGGGAATGCAAGCTTTTCACACATGAGTTTATTGGATTTCGAGACACATATTATGGAAATGAAATTAAGAGTAATACATCATATATTTCTATCACAACATCATACAAATCATAATATATCCCTCATAAAAATATGGTATAAAACTACTTCAAGATTGAAGCCAAAATCCATGAAAACTAGTGATACAATGGCATGAAAATGCAAGATTTTCACACAGGCGTTTCTTGGATTTAGAGATAAATACCCTATGGGTGAAAATGAAAAGTAATAAATAATATATATCTTCCCCAACATCATCAAAATCAGAAAAAAAATTCCTCATACAAATATGATATAAAACTTCTTCAATATTGAAGCCAAATCCATGAAAACTAGTTATTCAAGAGCATGGGGAATGTGAGCCTTTCATACATGTATTTCTGATATTTCGACATAAATATCATGTATACATGATATTACAGAGCCATACATCATATATAAAATATTTGGAATCAAATATAATAGGCAAAGCGCAAGCACCACTCCAACAAGTGCGCCATTAGCATGAGACTGTGGGGGAATGGAGAAGGAATGAGAGAATAGGGAGATAGGTGAGAATTCGAATGTATGGACATTAAAACTGAAATTAAAACTCCTTAATTAATCTCCAATGGGAGGTATTAATGGCCTCACCATAAACCAACTTGGAAAGGAATCCAACTCCCTCGAAATTGGTTCACAAGCAAGGAGAGTGAACACTCATCGTGCAATGGACAAGCAAAACCTCTCCAAAATGACAAAGGCCAATTAAAAAATGATAAAAATATATTATAATTCCTCATTAAATCATTTTATTAACTTCATTATGCCTCCTAAGGTATAATTTCCCTCCATGTTATTCCTCCAACCCATCTTAGTGGTTTAGTAACTCTCATGACACTTGTCTTCCTCATCATGCTCCAATTCTTTCCCCAATTCGAATGGCTTCCTATAACTCCCAAATTATAACTCTTGGTGGCTATTTTTATCCCTATAATTTCATATTTGTCATATGTCTGCAATCAGGTCTGAATTTGTCATACTTTTCATAGAATCTTTCATCATTTGTTGTCATATAGTGCATGGAATCTCCTTCCAAGTGGCACACCTTGTATTTTAATCTCTTCCTCTTCAATGGTTGTTAATATCCTTTACATATTTGAATTCCTTGGCTCATTATATGATATTTGACACCACATGATCCTCCAATAATTTTGCATTACCCATGTGTTCATATTTAGATGAAGATCATGCCAAGTGTGTGGGGAATCTAGTCATCCAAAGGCTCGAAAAGCTTCCAAGTGTCTTCATGAATCCATGTCACCTTATTTATTATAATTTTTCATTTATGTGACCCATTTAAATGTGAATATGGAAAACTAAAGTCCTTTTTGGTCCCATATCCCCTTATTACAAAATTTATGTCTCCATCTCAACCCAGGGAATTAGTAGGTTGGTGAAACATTATTGGCAAATAGTCTTATTTGGAAATTATTTAATTGGGGACATGATAGAAAACAATGTCTTTATATTCAACATGAGACTGAAATCCCAAAGAATGTGAGTAGAGCATCAACGAGCCTAGGAAACAAGTATGAAGCACAAGAATTGGACCTAGATAGGGAAACAACCTAGTCTTGGCTTACAAGGCATCACTTTATAAAAATCCAAAATGATACAATGGTGGCAGAAAAGGGCTTGATAGAGTGATATGTGGAAGGAAACCTAGAGGTAGTCCATGGTTTCAAAACATTGAGATTTATCAAAATGTTTCGCTACTGTGGGTCTTGGTATTCCTTCCAAGGATAGAGCATCAAAATGTTAAACTATTGCAAACATGGCTTGAGAGTGATTAACGGGGTACTTTGCAGAGAATTATCCAACATATCATATAATAGCAAAGGAAAACATACATGGTTGGGTGGACCTATCTGCATGGATTTAGCAAGAAAATGTATGGGAAAAATCATTGTGGGTAACAACGGATGTTATGCACCATTTTTAAGGTGGGGAAACTGTGATGGGGTGGTGTTACACATGGTAAGGATCATATATGAAATGATACATGGGTATGTGATAGGGATATTTATGATGTCCCTCACACAAGTTGGAGATTACAGTTTAGGGAATCAAATGTTTGAGAAGTGGATAACGATGAGGGATCCATCATGTGGATGTGACAACTAGGATGTGATAGAGATGGGATTTTTTTTACCCACTCTACGCCACTCTTGAATGTGATCAGAGATATGGGTGCTTTGTCCTGCCGAAATGTCGATAAGAGTTCAGTACTGGCATCGTAACGCATGAGTAGCTGAAAGTGATTGAGGAAGATCATAGCTAGGTCATTAAACGATGTATAAGTCCCCCCAGGAAACTCTATGTACCACTTCACTGCAGGCCCTGTGAGGGTGCATTGAAATAGCCGTAAACGAATCGAATTGTGATTCAAGGAGTTCAAAGAGCACCAAAGGTGGAACTTCGTGACATGTTCACCAGGATATTCACCAGCCTTACCTTTGAACTTTGGAATGTCCAAAGGAAGCTTGGCGGGAATGACCGACCATGCTGGGTCATGAGCAACCGGATCATTTGTCAATCTCGACAAGTTAGGTAAATTCAACATTGCAAGGAAATGGATCCTAGGCTGAGCCATTTGGTTCCATGCTCCCTAATAGGGCTGGTTCACATAGGTTTGATTGTTATAGACACCATGGCCTTAGCCAGCGGGATAGTAACCTCCTCCCATTTGACCCATATAGGGTTGTGTATTGTAGTTTGGAGTACCTTGAGGTTGGGGTGCTATGAAGCCATAGTTAGGAGACTGATAAGAGGGTTGATACCCAGACCCATAAGGTGTATAAGTTTTTCTATAAGACGCTCCATAGGATGGTCCATAAGATTGTCAATAATATGGCACATACCCGGTTGACACATAAGGAGGCACATAGCCTTGTGACACTACAGTGTGAGCAGACAAGGGACAAACATGACTAACAGTAGAACTCTGGCCCAAAGGACCATGTGAATTAGGAGGGGGATGTGTCGTCAAAAATGCATTTGAAGGAACCAGTGTTGAAGATGATGGAATATGGGAAGGGATGTAACTTGTGCCCCCAATATTCACATGTCTAGGATCAGTCCCCTAAACGGGAACGATAGTGATAGGCCTAGGATGCGTGTGTAAAGGTCCTCCCATCTCAAGGATGGAAGTGCAATATGACTAGTACTACCAAACCTCTCCGCTTGGAAAGGAATGGAAGTGCCCCCAGGTGCAACACCAGGGTCAACACCCGATCCAACATTAGATGTTGGATCAATCTCGGGAAGGTATGGCATGCCATACCTTATTGTGCTAGTGCTAGTGGGTGCATGTTGAGTCTCACTGCTCGGATTATGTGACCAATACCGACGTTCTGTGTGTATATAGTCTGGAAATTGTGATAAATCTTCGTGTGATGCTCCAACCACATGGTGGCCAGATTCAACCACATTCGCATACGTGATCTAAGTTTCAACCTCCCATATGGGAGGTGGAGAAGTGACATTCTCTAGAATCTCAGCATTAGAGGAAATTTGGGTTTTAAAATGGGCCTTATAAGAAAATGTGCCAACAATAACTTTTGTGAGTTGGAATTCAAGAACCAATAGAATTTCAATAAAATGAGTCAACCATAATGGTTGAATTGACAAATTTGTCATAAAAGAAAACTACTTTTTTGTTCATATTTTTGACATATCTCCCTATGTTTTTACTCAAATTTCAAGTGGGAGAGATTGTTGGATGTAGAATTTAATTCTGCATCCAACAAGTACCCACACTGCATACTTTTGATGGACCTTGCTACCCAAAAAATAAGAAATACCTGAGAAAAACGTGATGATGATGTCATCATCATGTTTTTTCAGGTATTTCTTATTTTTGGGGTAGCAGGGTCCATCAAAAGTATGCAGTGTGGCTACTCGTTGGATGTGGAATTAAATTCCGTATCCAACGAGCTCTCTTGCTCAGAATTTGAGTAAAAGCACAGGGAGATATGTCGAAAATACAAACAAAAAAGGTAGTTTTTTCATTCTTCCTCCAAAATTAATAACTATTATTTTATTATTTTCCTTAGGAGGCCCATTTAAGACCTCAAATTTCCTCTAATGACCCATAGTGACTCACGGTGAGATGTGTGTGTGAATCAAAGAGAGAATTAGTCTGCCCGGACTGTCTGGTTATCTCTCCCAAAGGAGGAGGAGACGTAGAAGGAGAAAGTTCTTCTAAACAAAGAGAACGGAAGAGTGCGGCACCTAGATCCACTATGACTTAACAAAATAAAAAGACTCAATATAGCTATGCAATCCTATGAAATCTAGTGTACACAGAGCACACTCCTAAGAAAATCTACAACCAAAAAACAAGCAAACCAAGGGGAGGATATGTGAGCTCTCGAATGCAGCAGGTATGCCTCTCCTAGGAGAGGCTTGAGACTCCCATACACTACAAGCGGAGGTTCGTAACCAATTATAGTGGCCCTCAAATTCAACATGTAAAACCACTGTGTTGTCTGACCCCTACCTGGCCAGGACACCTACAGAATAACCCCTACAAGTACCTCATGTGATACCTAGGTAAGGCAAATAAGGTCACCCCAATACAATCAATGCTTAGGAAGACAGTAGCAAGTGGGATTGACCGTATGGGAAGCTTAGCAAATCCCAAAGCTCAAAAGCACCAACCGGTACCTCAAAATCCCCCAAATAGGAATACGTTCCTGGAAATATCTCCGGTGCTCACAGAAAGTGACAAAGGGCTATCCCAATCACAATTGTGTGCGCTACCTCATGCTTGAATCCTGTGTAAGAGGATCTTCATGAGGAACACTAATTATACCAAGGATTTATGTCTCTCACCTGGACAGACACCTAATTGTTTGTGTTTAGTAGTCTTGAAGAATTGACTCACAATGAACTATTCCAAGACTCCAAATCCTAATCTTGATGGTGAACCCTATAAAAGAAAAATGTGTAGTTAATTTTAATTAAGCTTTGATTTTAATGGATGTAATTACTCAAAGGGAAATGGCCGTGCAACTAATGATATTGTGACTCGGCAGTGAAATAAATGTGCACACCTAACAAACAATTCCAAGTGCAATTTTGTAGAATGAAAAATAGGGTATGCCACTACATGAGATGCAAGTTTTTCCTTCAAATGAGAATGCAATCAGTCTTAAATGAAAACCTGACTATATTTCAATAAGCAGACCTAATGAAAGTACCATGCAAGTGAAAAAATGCAAGAATGCAAAATACAACCACTCACAGACAAAATCCAAGCAAGGCACGAAGATAAAATATACCTAATGCACTAATCCCAAAACAAAAAGGAAAAAATGAATGAAAAGAACAAAACCTAATTAAAAATAAATCAAAAGGGGTATTTGGTCAGAAACAGAGGTTGTATACAGACACCAACACCACCCAAGAAGATTCAACAATCATCAAAACTCACCTAGCAACACTCAATCCTCCAAATAAAGTTCAAAATAAAAGCATATGCGTTGTATGCAGTAAATGTTGATGTATTTGTAACTTCAGAATGTATTCACTTATATATCTTATGTCTTGTACCCCGATGTTTATTCTAGGAAGTGTCTATAATGTATTTGAGTCATGTCATGCCCCGATGTTCCTATCGAGAGGTTCTATAATGTAAACAAGTCATGTCAAGTCATTGTGGGTAACCCTCCTATTGTTCAAGGGTTAAAGTCCTTGCAGTTCCAGGGCACTAGGGTTGTTAGAATCACCTAGTGAAGTCGGCCCTAGTAGGGTTTAGTCAAGTTAGGAATTAGTATAAATAGAGAGCTAGCCTCTCTATTTATTACACACTCGCTCACACTCAGTTGTAGCGCATAGCTGAGGAAGAAGAAGACACTGGGGCTAGAAAGAAAGAGGTTACTGCTGTCGGGAGATCATCTTACTGTTTTGGGATTTTCTATTTGGTGTTGATTCTATCTCTGAGGAAGTTGCAGGTTTTTCTCCATTTATGGTTTCCCCAAGGAAAAACACCATGTTCATTCTCTCTTGTGTTTGATTGTTGTGCTTGTTATTCTCTCAGTTAAAAGATCCTAATATAATGCTAGCTTAATGATAAAATTTTAACATGGTATCAAAGCTAACCTGAGAAGAAGACACTGTGCAGCTGTGGGAACTAGGGATTCCTATTTTTTGAATCTCTCTCCACATATTTTCAGAAAAATAAGGTTGGACTAACTCTCCTCCCTGTAGATATAAATCTCTTGTATTTCCATTTGAGGTTCTCAGTTAAGATGTCTCATCATACCAAGCTTGATGAAAAGCTTGAGGGAGCTGATAACTTCCAAGCCTGAAAGTATAGGATCTCCCTGGTCCTGGAAGAAAATGAGTTGGACTCCTATATCAGTGAGGAGGTTCCAGTTCCAGAGGGAGATGACGCTAAGGCCTTACATAAGAATAATTTGGTTATGGAAAAGAGGATTATTGTTGATTCAATCAAGGATCACCTCATACCACAGGTGTCCTCCCTAAAGACACATAAATCTATGTTTGATTCCCTAACCAAATTGTTTGAAGGAAAGAACATAAACCGAAAGATGACCTTGAGGAACCAGTTGAAGAATGTGAAGATCCAGAATGCAGAGACCATCCAACCTTACTTTACAAGGGTCTCCCAGATCAAAGAGCAACTTGAAGCAGTAGATGAAGAAGTGGAGGATGCAGAGATTGTAATGACCACCTTGAATGGTCTCCCTAGGACATGGGACTCTTTCATTCAAGGTATTTGTGCCAAAAATATTAATCTGTCACAGTAATCTAGGGACTAAACACAAGTCTCATCAAATATTAATAACAATAAATCATGAAAATGGTGTAATTGTGCTACAAACTGAGTAGCCGCTCTGTCTATTCACACAAAGAATGAGTAATACAATACAAGATCATGCTGCAAGCATGAATGGAAAATCAATTCGAATTCCCAAGGAGGTCATTCGAATTGAATGAGTGAGTCTAGCTTAACTAAATGTAAGCCACAGTCAACACTCAAGTTAACCACTGATCGAAACCCTAATGGACTCAACTGAGCCCTAACTGAAGTTGGTGTGCAATAAATGTCTGAGTCTAACTGAAAGTAGATCAGACACATGTCACAGCAAGCCAACCATCAAGTGGTAGCGCATCAATGACTCCAATGAACCCTGATGAGGTTAACTGAAGTGTGACTGAACATCAGAAGTGGTTGGAGGCACCCATGTTGACTCCAGTTCATTAAATAATCAATTTAATTAAGGAAGGCACCTTCACTACTCTATTTAACTGATTGTAACCATCAGTTATCAATATGGGGCATTAATGATACTCAGATCACCCCTGGAGTGCTCCAGTTAGCCTCCCCGAATGTAGGAGAAGGCTAAGTTAGCCTCCTTGATTGAAGGTAGGTGTGGGTGTGATCTAGTTGATGTCATCTAGTGCTACTCTGATGTCAATTAAGTCAATAATACTTAGGATAGTGGTTTAACTAGGCCAAATTGACCAAAATGAGTGTGTAAGGTGGTAAATGTCTCCAACACCCTCCTTAAGCTATACTCCTAGAGGAGTTAGAAAACATAAAATGCATAAAAATGCTAGGGCCCCGGTAACTAAGGCCATAGGTAACGCTATACAATATTGAAACTAAAACAATGCTCAAAAACAAACTAAGTGAGGAAAAGAGGGAAAACCCAGTGGGAAACCCCCCTCAAGCTGAACACTGAAAGTAGTCTGATCACCCTGATGGACTCACCCCCAATAGTGAATGGAGGTAAGTGAACTTATTTTTTGAGAATATCTTCGTGAATATGTCTACAATCTGCTCATCAGTTGGGTAGTATTGCAGAATGATGGTCTTGTCATGCACTAGCTCCCTGGTATAGTGCATGTGGATCTCTACATGCTTGGTCCTCTGCCTAGTAATTGGATCTGTGGATATCTTAATAGCACTTTGATTGTCACAAAAGAGGACAGTGGACAAAGTACTACCAAGATCAAACTCTGAAAGAATGTCTTGCAACCAAACAGCTTGGATGCAAGCATTCACCGCTCCTTGGTACTCGGCCTTTGCTGAAGATAATGTTATGGCAGCCTGCTTTTTTCTAGACCAACAAATGCAGCCACCACAAAACATGAATACATATCTAGAAGTAGACTTTCTGATCAATAGAATCACCCGCCCAATCGGAATCTGTGTATCCAACCAGCTCTAGCTCGGAGTCTGCAGCATAGTGAATGCCGTAGGTCCTGGTTCCTTGAATATACTGGAGGATCCTCTTGGCTGCCTTCCAATGAAGATCGTGAGGCTGTTGCATGTGTCTTGATACAAAATTCATGGCATAATATATATCAGGCCGAGAATGTGTCAAGTACAACAATCTACCAATCAGATGTCGATAGATAGTGCAGTCCATGGGAGGTGTGCTTTTTCCTTCTTAAAGGTTGATCCCTGAAAGGAAAGGGAATGGTGTAGGACTAAATTCAGCCATGTTAAACTGGACTAACAGGTCTGATATGTATTTGGACTGAGTGACCATTATTCCATCAGAATTTTTCTCAATTTTGATCCCCAAAAATTGTTTTAAGAGCCCCAAATCGCTCATTTCAAATGCATTGTGGAGAGCAGTTTTAATGGCTGAAATGGAAGCAACTGTGCTACCTGTGATAAATAAGTCATCAAAATATAAAACAATAATAATCAAATGACCATTATACTGTTGTATATACACATTTATATCTGATCTACACCTTTGGAATTTTTGTGAGAGAAGGAAGGCATCCATCTTCGAATACCACTCTCTTGGGGCATGTTTTAACCCGTATAGTGACTTCTTTAGATTGCAAACCAAAGATGGATCAGAGATGTATCCCTCATGCTGCTTCATGTATATCTCCTCATGAAGATATCCATGTAGAAATTCTGACTTAACATCCATATGATGCACTTCCCAATGCTTAGATGCTGAAATTGCCAAAACTAGGCGGATGGAGTCCATTTTTGCAATCGGTGCAAAGGCCTCATGGTAGTACACACCTTGGACTTGAGAGAAACATTTTGCCACCAGAATTGCCTTATATTTTTAGGTACTTCCATCGGTAGAAACCTTGGTCTGAAACACCCACTTGCATTGAACCAATTTCCTTCCCGGAGGAAGAGAAACTAGCTCCCAAGTAGTGTTTTCCTGAAGAGAATTCATCTCTTCATCCATGGCAACTTGCCATCTCGGATCCTTCCGAGCATGGTAGTAGGATTTTGGGTCTGAAATAATCATCAAATAACAAGTTTTAGATAGCAAATTATCAGGAAAAGAGAGCGCAATACCTACTCTTTGGAAATTAGACTGGGTTCTCCTTGGATCATCCGAATTTCCAATGTTATCTCCTGCGAAGGAGAGTGTTTGTCGGGCCCATGTGGGAAGATGATTTTGTACTTTAGGTTCTGATTCAAAATCTGATGTTTGCTGCACGTTGATGTCAGAAATCAGAGGATCCAAATCAGGGTCATCACCCCCAATTTCATCATCCAAATATTCAGTAGAATAGGAAGGAAATTCAGCAGTTTTCTCCTTCACTAGTTCCACCTCCTGAAGAGGCTTATCAAACTTGACACTCCTTTCGATGATGATATGTTTTGTTTTGATAAAAAAAAGCTTGAAACCTTTTGATTCATCAGGATACCCAATAAATAGACATTCTATTCTCTGCAGTCGCAAAGCCCTCCTTTTATCAAGTGGAATTCGAGCCCATGCAGTGGACCCAAACACCCGCAGGTTCGACACATCTGGCTTGTGTCTGAAGTATGTTTCGAAAGGGGTCTTCCCTTTCATGGATGAGTGTGGAACTCTATTCTAAATGTATACTACAGCATGCATGGATTCATACCACAAATTTGCAGCCAACTTCTTTGATTCCAACATACATGTGGTCATCTCCTTGAGAGACTGATTCTTCCTTTCCACTACACCGTTCTACTGGTGAGTGTAGGGAATTGAATGTTGGACCTGAATACCACTTTGGGAGCATATGTGCAGAAACGCATTACTGACATACTCCCCACCATTATAATATCTCAAGATCTTGATCTTAAGCCCAGGGGCATTCTTGATCAAGGCCTTCAGTTCAGAGAATTTTTCACATACTTCAGACTTCTTTTTGAGAAAGAAGACCCATGTGTACCTTGAAAAATCATCAATAAAAGTCAGAAGATACCTTGATCCATTCATGGATGTGATAGGCATCAGACCACTGATATCAGAATGTATCAGCCCCAATATGCATGTAGCTCGGTTTGCCTTCCCCCGATCGTATGTGTGCTTAGGTTGTTTTCCAACCACACAGCCCTTGCAAATTCCAGTGGTTGCCTTAATGAATGGGAGGCCTTCAACCATGGAGTTTTTCTGTAATTGCTACAAATATTTGAAATTTATATGGCCAAACCTTTCATGTGACAGCCTACTAACTTCATTTCCATGAGTTAGCAGTGCGGTGGGCTTTGCATCCACCACAAAGTGGGAGAACTCACAAGCTTTTGCATGATGGTTTGCAAGGCTTTTAGCAATGAGTTTCTCGGATGCAAGTTCCATTATCTCAACATCATTCGGGCTGAAATATACTCTCTTAGGCACTCTTGTATGTGTCATCTGATAGACACTAAGGATATTTGATGCTAGAGACGGTACATACAAAACATTTGAAAAATAGCCATTCTCAAGATCAACCTTACCTTGTCCTTATAAAATGATGGTGGAGTCATCTCCCATGTGGATGGGGATGGATTTTCCAGTCTCCAAGGATGAAAAGGAGTCTCTTTCAGCCATCATGTGGTTTGAAGCTCCAGAATCAATCAAGATTGCTTTGGACTTCGAAGTGCTTGCCATGAGGGCATGACCTTTTTCATGCTGTGGTTCCCGATCTTGCTGATCTCTCCTCCAAAATATTTCCGAAAGATTGATGTGATTTCTCTCAAGGAGAGAGGTAGCTTCATCAAGCTTCTTCTTCATGTAGTCATGTTCAGGGTGGAATCCCTTTCTGCAATATGAACACTTGACTTTCTCCTTTCTATGATGCCCTTTCCCTTTGTTCTTCTTTGAGCCGGAACACTCATCATGTTGCTGGTCTTCAACTTTAGGCTTAGGAGCTTTGAATTTAGTTTTTGGGTTCTTTTGCTACTTTCCTTTACCCTTCAAAATATTTGGGCCCCGAGACATGGAGGGCTTGATCACGGGAGGATCTGATGATCCCCATATGGACAAGCTTATCATGTTCACTTTTTAGGGACTCAATGAAGGCATTGAGTGTAGGCATCTTCCATCCAGGGGTTGCGAGCTTCCCCACACGGAATGTAGAGACAAAAACTAAATAATCATCTTCAAGTTTGGAGAGTATGGCGAGGATGAGCTGATCATCCTCTTTCTCCACTTTGCATTGCTTCAATAGTAAGACAATGTGCTTGAACTTTGTGAAAAAGTCATTCAAGGTCTCGAAATTGGAAGGCTGGAGAGACATCAATTCATTTTTGAGTTGGTAAACTCTCAAATCATCCTACTTTCCATACAAGGTTTCCAATTTGTCCCAAATTTCCTTTGGAGTCTTCAATCTGGAAAGATGGAAAAGAAGATCCCAGGAAACAGAGAGGCACAAGAATTCGAATGCTTCATCCTTCTTGTTCAAGAATATAGATTTGTTTATTGCAAAACCAGGCTCTTCTTTAGTGTCCATGGTGACCCTATAGAGTCCTCTGGAATGTAGTTGGATCTCCAAATCTCCTTTCCATGAGTGGAAATTGAACAGAGTCAAAAGATCTACTAAAGAAGCCATCTGAATCTGCTGGAGAGAATGCTTTCACCTGTCAAAAACCTGAAAATCACAACAAAAAGGGCAATGTAAGGTCAGACAGCATGCACATTTTAGGCTTTCATCACACCCAACATAGTCAATCAAGAAAGCTTGATCAACAAGTTCTTTACTTGGGGTATTAAGTGGTAAGCCTTGGCTTCTGGTGCAGTGCTGGATTTTTGAGCTATTGCTCAATTTTCATGCAAGATTTGTCAAAAACCTTGTTTTTGAGAGATCTGAGCTTCATCCCACCGTGAGTTCTTATACCATATTAATATGTCACAGTAATCTAGGGACTAAACACAAGTCTCATCAAAGATTAATAACAATAAGGCATGAAAATGGTGTAATTGTGCTACAAAATGAGTCGTCACTCTGTATATTCACACAAAGAATGAGTAATACAATACAAGATCATGCCGCAAGCATGAATGACAAATCAATTTGAATTCCGATGGAGGTCATTTGAATTGAATGAGTGATTCTAGCTTAACTGAATGTAAGCCACAGTCAACACTCAAGTTAACCACTGATCAAAACCCTAATTGACTCAACTGATCCCTAACTAAAGTCAGTGTGCAATAAATGACTGAGTCTAACTGAAAGTAGGTCAAACACATGTCACATCAAGCCAACCATCAAGTGGTAGCACATCAATGACTCCAATGAACCCCGATGAGGTTAACTGAAGTGTAACTGAAAATCAGAAGTGGTTGGAGGCACCCCTGTTGACTCCAGTTCATTAAATAATCAATAAATAATCAATTTAATGAAGGAAGGCGCCTTCACTGCTCTGTTTAACTAATTGTAACCATCAGTTAGCAATATGGGGCATTAATGACACTTAGATCACCCCCGGAGTGCTCCAATTAGCCTCCTTGAATGTAGGAGAACGCTAAGTTAGCCTCCTTTACTAAAGGTAGGCATGGGTGTGATCTAGCTGATGTCATCTAGTGCTCCTCTGATGTCAATTAAGTCAATAATACTTAGGATAGTGGTTTAACGAGGCCAAATTGACCAAAATGAGTGTGTAAGGTGGTAAATGTCTCCAACAAGAAAGAAGTTAGTCAAGTTCAGCAGACTATGGGAAGAATGCTCTCAAGAAGAAGCTCGGATAGCAACTCGAGAAGAAAAGATGGGAAGTGAAGATCAAGCTCTCACAGTACAATCCAAGAAAACCAGATCTAGCCACCACAGAAGTAAGTACTCTCATCAAAGGAATAACTTTAGAAAGCCTAGAGATAAGTCTAAGTTCATTTGCTATACATGTGATGAAAGAGGACACTTTGCTAGAGATTGTCCTAGAAACAAAAGTAGATCTCACAAGAAGAAGGGAAACAAGAGAAGACATCATGCTCATGCTGCAAAGGATGATGAACCTTCCACAAAGAGAAACAAACAAGTCAGTGATGATTCTTTAAGTGATGAAGAATATGTTCTGATCTCCGCTCTCACAGGAACTATCACACATGGCAGCAATGATTGGATTGTAGATAGTGGTGCTTCCAAACATATGACAGGATTCAAGGAATCCTTTGTGAAACTATCTGAACATGAATCACCTCACAAGGTGAAACTCAGAGATGACTACCAATATCCAATAAAAGGTAGTGGTGAATCCTCATACAAGCTAGACTCTGGAAATTCTATCAAGATGAAATATGTATTGTTTGTACCTGGACTAAAGAAGAACCTCCTCTCCATATCTGCATTAGATGCAAAAGGAATGAGGGTTGCATTTGTAGATGGCCAAGTCCTCATGTGGCCAAAGGGAAAGTCTTTCGATGATGCAGTAGTGATTGGGGAACAAGAAGGAGGAATATACAAATTGAAGGGCCAACCAGAACAAGCTTTGGTTCATGAATCGGTAGAACCAAATGAGCTTTGGCATAGAAGGCTTGCACATGTGCATTACAGAGCACTACCACTTGCAAGCAAAGCTATTGAAGGTCTCCCAGAAATGCATACAAAACATGAAGGTGTATGCAAAGGATGTGCGAAAGGGAAGAACACAAAGAAGACATTTCCAAGTAGCGAGAGCAAGGAAAAAGGAATCCTGGAAATCATCCACTCCGATGTACGTGGTCCAATGTCATCCGGTTCACTAAGCAGGTATGTATACTATGTTTCTTTCATTGATGATTTTTCTAGAAAGGCATGGATATACTTTATGAAGAACAAAGATGAAGTATTCAACAAGTTCAAGGAATTCAAAGCCTTGATCGAGAACCACACTGAAAAGAAGATCAAGACCTTTTGATCAGATAATGGTGGAGAATTCACATCAAATGAATTCAAAGAGATATGCAAAGACTCGGGGATTAAGAGGGAGTTATCCACTCCATATAATCCACAATAGAATGGGATTGCAGAAAGAAAGAATAGAACGATCATGGAAGCAGCAAGTGCCATGCTTCATGACCAAGATCTTCCCATGCATCTATGGGTAGAAGCTACCAGAATAACGATGTATGTACAGAACCATACTCCACACAAAGTACTCAAGAACAAGACTCCTAAAGAAGTTTTCTCTGGCAAGAAACCAGAATTCAGCCATCTTAGAATATTCGACTGTCCTGTATACATACACATTCTGAAAGAAAAGAGGACGAAGTTAGATCCTTCAGGAAAGAAGGGTATATTTGTGGGATACTCTGAAAGCTCGAAGGCTTATAGAATATACTTCCCAGGGTTCAAGAAAATTGACATTAGCAGAAATGTAACATTTGACGAAGATTCAGCCGACATCAAATCCAGGAAGAGACTGGCTAAAGAACCTCAAGAAACAAGAGCACCCAAAATTCATGACACAACCATGAACGAAGAAATTCAAGAAGAAGATCGAGAATTTGAAGAACCTCAAGAACCTTTAGATCCACCTCAAGAGAAGAATCCTCATAAGAGGAAACCTGCTTGGGTACGTGAAATTATCCAAGGTGCAGAAAGATATGGAGCTTCAGAAGAAACACCTAGAGGAAGAAAGAGAACTAGGTCCTGTTCCAATTATGTAGCCTTGCTATGTGACATTATTGATAAAGAACCTTCCAAATATGAAGAAGCGGCAGAACGAAAAGAATGGAAGGATGCTATGATCAAAGAGTATCAATCAATCATGAAGAATGATGTTTGGGATGTTGTCCCAAAACCAGAAGGGAAGTCCATTGTAACTTCCAAATGGATCTACAAGATCAAGCATGTTGCATATGGCAGCATCGAGAAATATAAAGAAAGATTCGTGGCTCGTGGTTTCTCCCATAAAGAAGGAATAGATTACGAAGAAACCTTTGTACCTGTATCCAGAAACACTTCCATCAGATCAGTACTTTCTCTGGCTGCAGTGATGAAATGAAAGATACACCAAATGGATGTCAAGACTGCTTTCTTGAATGGTGTAGTAGAAGAGGAAGTGTATGTGGAGCAGCCACTCGGTTTTGAGACACATGACAGGGAGTCTCATGTGTGTAGGTTGAAGAAAGCCCTATACGGTTTCAAATAGGCACCCAGGACATGGTACGGCAGAATTGATGGTTTCCTATCTAGTTTGGGCTTTACCAAGAGTAAAGAAGATTCCAACCTTTACTACAAGGTTGAAGATGGAAATCCAGTGATACTCCTATTGTATGTGGATGATATGTTTGTAATAGGTATGGATGGATTGATTGCTGATATGAAGAGGAAACTTGCTACCGAGTTTGAAATGAAATACTTGGGTATGATGCACTATTTCTTAGGCATGGAGGTGTGTCAGAATGCGGGTGGAATCTTCCTTGGACAAGGAAAGTATGCAGTAGATATTTTGAAGAGATTTGAGATGATGGACTGCAAGGCCATAGCCACACCTATGGCATCGAACCTGAAGCTATTGAGTGATGCTTCATCAAAAGTGGTTGATGCTATGATGTATCGTCAAATGATTGGGTCCTTGATGTACCTGACGAACACGAGACTAGATATTTGCTTTGCTGTGAACACCTTGAGCCAGTTCCTCACAAATCCGAGACATGTTCACTTAATTGCTGCAACGCATATTCTGAGGTACCTGAAGGGTATAGTTGATTATGGGCTCAAGTACGAGGCAAATCAGAAGATTAACCTAGAGGTTTATGTTGATTTAGATTAGGTTGGTAGTGACATCGATAGGAAGAGCACTTCAGGGTGTTGCTTCAGTATGGGATCAGGTGTGATCTCTTGGTTTAGCAGGAAGCAATCCTGTGTGGCACTGAGTACAGCTGAAGCAAAGTATGTCATAGCTTATTCAGCTAGTTGCGAGGCAGTGTGGCTGAGAAAGCTACTGTCTGATTTATTTGATCTCCAGTTGGATGCTACTTGTATATATTGCGACAACCAGAGTTGTGTGAAGTTGTCAGAGAACCCAGTGTTCCATGACAAGTCGAAACATATCGAGATCAAGTATCACTATATCAGGGATATGGTGTAGAGAGGAGCAGTGAAGCTCCAGTATGTTGCGACGGATGAATAGATAGCTGATGTGTTGACAAAGCCATTGGCTAGAGTGAAGTTTGAGTACATCAGGGACAAGATTGGTGTTCTCCAGATATAGGTTCCCTCCAAGGGGAAATGATGAGACCTAGATCCATTCTGACATGGTGAGAGGATTAGGTTCCTTCCATGGTCGGATTTAAGGGCTGAGCCATTCTGTCATGGTGAGAGTATTTGGTTCCTTCAATGTCAGATGTGAGTGCTGAGCCATTCTGATATGACTGTAGGATTGGTTCCTACATGATGAGATGTAATGGTTGAATGCCATTCTTGGAATGGAGGCACCTGGTCAGTTACCAGGAATACTTAGTCTGGGACTGAGGGCCATTCTGATATGACTGTAGGATGTAGTCTTACATGATCAGATGTGAGTGCATGGCCATTTTGATGTGATTGAGGGATGTGTTACCACTTGATCATATATAAGGGCTGATGCCATTCTCTGGGAGAATGGAGGCACTTGGTCAGTTACCAGGAATCCTCAGTCTGGGATTGAGAGCCCTTTCGATGCGATGTGTTTACACATGGTCGAATGTAAGTGCATATCCTTTCTGACAAGATGAGGTTGGATGTAAGTGCTGAGCCATTTTGGCGCGATGTGTTTACACATGGTCATATGTGAGTGCTATGCCTTTTTGACAAGATGGGGTTGGATGTAAGTGCAGAGCCTTTTCAACAAGATGAGGTCGGATGTAAGTGCTGAGCCATTTTGGCGCGATGTGTTTACACATGGTCAGATGTGAGTGATGGGCCTTTCTGACAAGACGAGGTCAGATGTGAGTGCTGGGCATGCCTTTCTGACAATATGAGGTCAGATGTAAGATCTGGGTGGGCCATTATGACTTAGGGTCAAATATAAGTGTTGAAGACCTACATGAAGGGTAGTCCTACAACCAGCATGAAAAAGGGTTGGCTCTATAGAACTTCCTGTGACGAGAAGAATCGAGAGATAGCACCATTCTAAGATAGCACCGATGATGATGATCCAGACTTGATGATGATCCAGATCAAGTGATGATGCAGATGTGACGATGATCCAGACTTGATGATGATCCAGATCAAGTGATGATCCAGATTTGATGATGATACAGTGATGATGATCTAGCAGTGATGACCCAGCAGTCGTGATGATCCATATCCCGTGATGAATAAGACTTGAAAAATAAGATGCCTTAAAAGAAGGCGAAGAAGATGAAGAAGACAACTTGAAGATGAAGATGACGAGATGATCCAGTCGATATAGAGAAGAAGACCAGTGTTGAAAATTGTGTTGAAAGAATACCTTCCTAGTTAAGAGGGAGTGTTGATGTATTTGTAAATTTAGAATGTATTCACTTATATATCTTATGTCTTGTACCCCGATGTTTATTCCAGGAAGTGTCTTTAATGTATTTGAGTCATGTCATGCCCCGATGTTCCTATCGGGAGGTTCTACAATGTAAACAAGTCATGTCAAGTCATTGTGGGTAACCCTCCTATTGTTCAAGGGTTAAAGTCCCCGCAGTTCTGGGGCATTAGGGTTGTCAGACTCACCTAGTGAAATCGGCCCTAGTAGGGTTTAGTCAAGTTGGGAATTGGTATAAATAAAGAGATAGCCTCTCTATTTATCACACACTCACTCACACTTAGTTGTAGCGCATAGCTAAGGAAGAAGAAGAAACTGGGGCTAGGAAGAAAGAGGTTACTGCTGTCGGGAGATCATCTTACTATTTTGGGCTTTTCTATTTGGTTTTGATTATATCTCTGAGGAATTTGCGGGGTTTTCTCCATTTATGGTTTCCCCGAGGAAAACAACTGTGTTCATTATCTCTTGTGTTTGATTGTTGTTCTTGTTATTCTCTCAGTTAAAATATCCTAATATAATGCTATCTTAATGATAAAATTCTAACAATAAACCTATGTACATATGCAAGAATTCAAGAGAAAACCGTGTGTATACGTGACTATAATGCAAATACTCGCGTACTGGAATAAAAAGAGGGAAAAATGATCATCCAAGATCAAATTACTCCTACAGGACACCACTGAGAAAACATACCTCCAAACCCGACACAGAAACACAAAAACAAAGAGCCATTCAAGCACATTGTATACCCAATCCCCAAAGAAAAATAACTAGGAACCTCCCTAGTGGAGTCACCAATTCTGGTACGAAGAGAAACTTCCTATGGATTGGGGGTACCACAACAGACAGTATGACACCAGAAATCAATCTTTCCCAATATGCAAGAGCAGTAAGAAAATATAACACTAAGGGATATAGAATCGTACCTTATTTGAAGTAGATCCCCATTGAGCTTTTCCAACGCAATTGCAATTATAATTTTCTATCAACAATAGCAAACAAAGCAAGCATGGTATATATAAATGTGTTAGAGCTACTCTAGCATATATAATCAATCATGTATAAGCAAGTAAATACATCCATGGATTCAATATTCATATTCAAAATGCACATGAATTGGATAGGAAAAGATATTTCTGTTAATAAATCAGATATACAATAGTGAAAAACTCTGTCAGCACTTCTGCTAACCGGAGAAATTGAGTCCTCCACTGGAGCCTCCAGCACTTCAATCCTCCATATCTTGATAGCAAGCTCACAAAGCAAAGGAAAGATTGGGAAGAACACTATTTTCTCCAAGGGGCAAAGGGATGCAGACTCAAGTATAAGAAAAACTGATGCAACAATGGATTATAGTTTCTTTACTCTTCAATTTCTCCTCCTTTAATGTATCCGAGAGGCTCAATATATAGTGCTCCAAAGGGGTAATGGAGGGTCAAATTTGAGAGTTCTCAAGGCATATGGAATTCCAAGAGACAATATCTTCAAACTCATATGAGGAAAACTCCAAAAATATTTGTCATTTTGCACACATCCCGATGTACGCGGGTTTGAGGTCAAAATCTGCGTATACACGTGAGTATTGCTTTAGACGTCGCGTATAGGTATAAACAGGAAATTTTTGGGGATGATCTAGGAACATCAAAGTATAATATAAGTCCATAGGGTCCAAAGAGTCTGCAGAGGAATAGGGAAGGCCATAAATGTGTGATCAACCAGGTATGGTAAAATCAGCTATGACAACTACCAAGGAATCCTTAACAAAATTGTCTAGGATACATAACAGTATAGACACTGTTAAGTATAATGTGGATATTGAATATTTTAAATATTGGACTAATCATATTCAAAGATCACAACTTTGGAAAAGAAAAATGCACTTTTCGAATTGGAATTCACACTTTTTAAATTGAAATTCAGACTTTCTGAATAAAAAAATGCACTTTTAAGGTTCGAAGCAGTAAAAAAATACACTATTCAAATATAAAACATACTTTTGAAACTTAATCTTGCCACTTTTAGAACCTAATTTCGCACTTTAGAAAGGTTGATATTGACACTTTGAAAGGCTAAATTCACACTTATTAGGTCCAGATTTTGCCTAAAAAGTCCAAGTTTAATGAAATATGCGTTATATTATCTTGTATCTCAGGATCAAGATACATCCTCTCCATACAAATCTAAAATTCATTCATGGTATCTCTATCCTTAGGTACATAAAAGTAATTTGGTGCCAAGAAAAGAACTGCAGCATGCAATGGCCTATGCAATATACACCACCTGTTGTCCACAATGTCCCATATTGGTTTATATATTAATTTTGCATTAGTACATATTGATAATATGTGTTATTTTATCCTATACATGCCCTTATATACAAAACCCATGCATGCAACATTATAATCAACCATCCACAAAATTTGTAAAATAGGTTGACAAATATAGATAATTTTTTGGTACATGACCTAAATATTTCTCTAAGTATTGTTTTATCTACTTGTTTACCACCCCATGATCTTGGAAAAGGATTATTCAACCACTCTCCACTGCATACAAATGATATCAATGTGGCCTTTTCCTCTACCACCCTATGCAATGCAATGAAATGGGTGGAAAATCTAGTGCCACCAGGACTAAGTAGATTTCTAGTTTTGTATTTTTCAAATATACTCAAACTCAATCTATGATTGAGAATAATTTCACCATTTGTCTTTATTAAGATATATTTTCCTACACCCAACATATTTTATCAATGTCATGGAGGGCTATATCAATATAATGTGTTGTAAAAGGTGTCAAAAACAACTTAGAAAAATGCTCCATCAATATTTCACCACCACCAACACAATTGGATACATCATCATTGACAACCTATACCACATTGTGCTCTCCTATGGATAGGATGATGCCCCTCAATGTCTCAAATAAATATTCAACAACCTTGTTTTGTTCATATAGTCAATGGTATACAAATGAATCACTTTTGGAGGACACCAAGAAAGGGTGTTCACAAAAGGTCTTGATTGTTCAACCATCACTAACTAGAGTGCATCTAGAAATGACAATGAATCCCTTACAGGCCTTACATGTTTAATTTTTTCCTTTATTCTATGTTTTCTCCTATCAATTCCTTTGGTCCTGAGACTTTCAAACCTTGTAAGATCATATGTGGACCAAAGTGTCCAACCTTCTTTAGCATATCTTGAAACATTTGGCTTTTAATAGTGTTAAAATAGATATTGCATCCCATGGAAAAATCATAAACAACATTATCTACCTCATTTCTCTCGATGGATTCCAAGCTTTCTTCAATGTTTTTTGTGTTGGATTAGGATATGGAAAAGTATGCTCTCTTTTTTATCCATATTGCATACATGGTGTTGTAGATGCCATGAATGATGGGGAAGAACTTGGTGTTGAATTGGAAACATTTTGTCTTCCCATGAGTGTATCTTATACTCTCTCTCTCTTTTCCTGCTTCGTGGAAGTTACCTTTCCGTGCTTATGAGAATTGATTTCTTCACTTAAAATATCTCTCACATTTGGAAAAAAATATTTACATGATGTCACTCCTCCACCATCTCCAACAACAATACCAAGAAAATGATCTCTTCCTCAAGTCATTGAAGTCCCACAAGTATAATTGCATGGATTAGAATGAATTTTTTCCATTATCTCTTCTTTCAAAGTATTTCCATTCAATAAGTTTATATATAGGTGCCATTAGCTCCTTAAATCCTACTATTGACTAGAAAGAAAATATCCATTCATATTTAAAAAAAATTATTTACATAAATTTAGTAAACACATGAAAAATTGTCACTAATTTACAAACACTTAAATAAAAACTTGGAAATAATAAACAATAGGAGGAATTTTAAGTGGAACAAAGCAATACATGAAAATATCAATTTCCATGGGATGAAGGTTTTTCAATGGAATGGAAAAAAACCTAGAAATATCATAAATAAATCATCATACTAAGCCTTGTTATTCCGATGAAATTTCAATTTTAAAATTAATGTGAATCATCTTTTCAAAAGTTTTAAATTTTTAATAAATATAAATAATCAATTCTATTGAATCTCCAAACTACAAACTCTACTAAATCGCCATAGAAAAATTATTGTGGGTTTTTGTTCATAGTTTTGTCCCCAAAACAAAATTAAAACTAGAATACCCCCAAAATAGGGAAATGAAACACTGAAGAAAACTTTAATATGTTGTAAAATGAGATAAAGTTGCGTGTATGTACACAATATAATTTTATGTGTTGAAAGCAAGTCTAACTAATTTATGTAGTGAGAGTAGTTAATGAAATTGAAAGCAAAACTCTATTGCAAGTACCAATAAGCAATAAATAGAAACCCATGTAAATAATGGCAAGTAAAATGAAATGTACATCATCAATTGATAAGTGTAATTTTAGTAAACAATCAGAGTCCAATTATGACAAACAAGAAAATGTCAAAATTATATAACATGTAACCTTCTTCCTTAAATATTGAACATTAAAAATATATATTTATTTTATTTTGGTGTGAAATGTATATTTGAGATAACATTACAAAATGATGACATCTAAAGTGAATACACTTGAACTTTATACAAGTATATTAACTTTACAAGTCATACCTATTTTGTATGTCATCCTTTTTTTATGCTATCTTGCAATTTATGCATTACAAGATATAAAAATATATATTTGCATAGCATTCTTGGCCTACATGATATCAAAATACATGGTATCAAAACACCATGTATTTTGATACCATTGTTTCCCAGCAAGTAAGTAAATTGGTATTTTCTATTCTGAAGGAAGAAATTAAAACATAGATTATAGTTTTGAGAGGTTCAATATGTTTTTAAATATACATTTTTAATAGTCTTATGCAAAATCATATTTTTAATATTAATAGTTTGGAACTTCCCTATTGCCTTTATGGAAAAACAAATCGTAGCATATATCATGTTTCAAATATGAAGTTGCACTTCTACTTGCATTGTTTGTTACGAAAATTTTTGCTTAGACAAGAGGCCCACAATCAAATTTTCAAGCCTCTTTGCACCTGGACCGGGATTAAGAATAGTTATGTCACCCATGACTTAACAAGGATAACTTCCATGATCTTTATTTCCTATACACCAGCCACCATGACCAAAACTCCCATTTGTCTGACCCAGGATATATTTGTCTATCTTATCAAATACAGGATCCATTCTATCAAACGTCCTTGCAAAAGGAGCATTGCTTTCATTCATCTTTTTGAAATCCTTTAGACCAAGAGAATGAGGATACTTATTTGGTGGAGTGTCCCATGATATATACTGAAAGTCATGATTGACAGTAGTGTTTTGAAACTCTCAAGCATTGCAAATGACAATGTGAAAATATCCCTCTGGAGAAGAAATGGAATTCACATAATACATTAGAATTGGCCTAGGAAGATTATCCCAATCCTAGATATAGAATTCAATAAATATGCCAGATAATTCCATCCAAGTAGAACCTACATTGTATAAACAACAGAGTTAGATTTCTCTCATATTATATCTCACGTGAAGATAAGAAAAACGTGCAACGGAACTCAACACCTCACTTGTGAACATCTTAAATGATGTAGGAACACCTCTCTTATGTGTAACCCAAAAAAAAACCAACTCTTTTGACATGTACAATCCAGGATCTATAATAATTGGTCTAGCTCGTTTATGTCTACATATAACATTGTTGAGTACACCACTAGAAGTTGGCACCAAGCCACACATTAACCATGTGCTATGTAGCGGGTCGTTCCGCACATTCATATCATTTCCCAGCTCATTTGGTAGAGAATTTACTGTCTCCTCACTGTAATATTCTCTATTCTCCATGGGACTCTTCATTATTTGATTTTGGTTCAGATTCCTTTTGCATGGCGTAGTTCACATTGACCCCGGAGACTAATGAGTATGGATCTCATCAAAGAAATATGCAGCGCCTTATCAGATTTACAATCGTCGATGATCAGTTTTACAACTGCTGATGACCAAGGATTGAAATTTTTTTATGATAACATACAACAAGTTGACTGGATTCTTGAAATCCATTGGTAACATCAAGAGTAAAAATGTACCAGATTAAAAACAAGCGTTTTCTTAATCAATGCGCAAATATCAAAATAAGGCTGCAATGATGTGGAAAATAATACGGATTTATTTAAAAATGTGACAGAGGTCACATGGACAAAGCATAAGAAATCATTAAAAATTCTGACAGAGGTCACATGCTCTTTGTTAAGCATCCAAGTCACACAACTTAACTAGTATCACTTGCCATGTTATTTTATATTTGTCACCTCCACTAGCATCGATAACCATGCAATTGTGAATTAGCAATAGCGTAGCAGTTACAAGGTACTTTACACTAGTTATGAACTAATTATGATCCATCAAAGTTAGACCTCAAGCGCTCTTTCACAACCCAACACTGAATATTTAGTAAGTTTGAACTAAACAAACTGGAAAGAGAATACATATATCTAATGTATACCCTAGTGTTCTTCTAAAGGATAAACATGTATGTTGGGATTCTCTTAAATAATATGGAAAGGATCAGACTTGTAGGAGATTATCTAAATATGAGCTTGGTTCCAGAAGAAATTTGGATCATGTACTGATTCGTAATAAGCAATACGCTTATCTGAATCCTTAGGTGGAATATCCAGTGATTTTTAATTTATGCAAGGATTCATATTCCTCATGCCCGAATTTGTTGGAAAACTACAAAATAGGCTAATATTTCTTTCTTTGTTCAGGTTAAAGAGGTGGTTATATGTTCCTTTTCTATTACATTTGAAGGTGCCCATTTTCTACTCCCTCCTTATCCAAAATCCTTGGCTTTTCAAGGGGCTAGCGCTCTTCCCTTGGATGCTTTCAATAATCAATGAAACCACCCGGGGATTTGGAATTGGAATGTGAATACCTAGAAAGTTGAAACACTATGTGAGACAAGCACCTTAAGCATTCTAGTACCCAGCTTTGCCGAGGAAAAGAATGATTGCTTACATAAGATACACATAGGCTTGCAAACTCCAAGGTAATATTTAAACCTCGAGTATAAGGACGTTCAAGCCATTGTTTACGTTTGTTATTATTATGCTCAGAAATGCGATTGGATTCTTCATACCGTTCTTTCTACAAGATTTTGAATTACTATGTGTACTACAGAGTGGCCCAACCATATTTGGTCTGAATAAATGTTCTATGGGTACTCATCGTCAGGTTTTTGTTTTAATTTGGACAATATCAAGCGTCCTTGCGCTCTTTGCAAATTCACAAAGCCACTCTGATTATGTTCAATTTATCAAGAAATATATATCTTTTAGAGCTTCCCAACCTTCCTAGTATGTCGCTTCCTCTTCTGAATTGTGCCATCGATATCTCTTTGGCGTTGGGATTCGAAAAATCTCTCTACCATTTCTGGAGCAACACATTCATCTGCTTCCCCATTCACTGCATTTTCCTTCTCGCCATCACCACCATGATGGAGGCCATGAAAACTCAATGGAGAAGGAACACCACCATGATGGCGGCCATGGCTCCTCAATGAACGAGGCATACAATTTGTGAATTTTTTTTTAAATTTAATAAATACAGGGTGTAGCTCCTCATTGGCTATGAATAGACGACGAAAGCTTGAGTAGAGTCATCCCTTAAATAATACCTTCAGTGTAATTAAAATGTTTGAGAAGAAACATATATAACTAAATTTGAATTGAATCTCCAAATAAAAAACTCAACTAAATCTCCATAGAAAAGTTCTTTTGGATTTCCATTAATAGCTCCATCCCCTTAAAAAAAAATTAAACATAAACATTTGAGAAAAAACTTATATATAAAATAATAAAATAAAATGTTTCTTACATTGAACTCCATTGACGTTGACAAGATGTGAGCCCTGGAATACTCAGTTTCATGTACCTGGTGGCTTTTCTTCCCAACAACTTCAAGGGAATCTCATGGCAGATCTCTGTCTGCTCCAACTTATACAAGCATAGTCGTCCTCCTAGAATACTTAGCTTCTTGGACCTGGTTGTTCTCAAGTGTGTAGAGAATTTGTTTTTTTTAATTGGATAATTGAAAGAAACACATCTGCAAAATTACTATAAAATATTGGAAAAAAGGTATAAGATGCAAAAAATTATGGCAGTCTTTTAGGCGTTTGGGATTTTTGGGGTTGATTTCAGATTTTTTTTGGTCGAACTTGTTTTTTCCCCTAATTTTAGGGCTTTCATGTTTAGAAATTATAAATCCATCTATACCGACTCCTAATTGGGAAAATCCTTGGTCTAATCAAACCAAATTTCCAAATTTCTTAATCACTTAATTACTTGGCCCAATTTGGTCAAATTTGGTAACTATTACTAGATGAAGAAAAATAGGGTGTCATTTGGGTTATGTCATTAAACCATATCAGAATACAATTTTGGTTTTTTTTGGACACGTGGGTAACAGTATCGATAATCTTGATAGTTTTGTGCCCTCAACAATGAAATTACAAACTTGTGAAATTTAAGGGGTGGTAAAATGGGCACTCATGTCACGGGCTTGACCCGCACCCACTTTTTTTGAATGGTCAGCCAAGTCATGCAACACTTCCTATAAGCGACCTGAGGGCAAGACCAACTCAAGAGCTCTCTTACTCTATGATTATTGTTATGTTATTTTACTTAGTAGTCCAACACTTAGTTGTTTTAACATATAAACATAAAAGCAACAACCATGTAAATGAACACAAGAGACAATGCAAATATGGGTGGCGAAAACCCCAACCAGGCTTGTTGCAACTTTATATATAAAATAACAAGTTTACATATTTACAACAGTACAAAGATAGGAGTGCCCACTGACCAACCTCCTGCTTGGTGCACCCAACAAGACATCACCAAGGAAACCATAAGAGTTTACAAAATATCCTTATAAGCTCCTCAATTGTTGTGAGATTCCAACACGAGCCAACTACACCTACACCTTTTAGTAGAGCTTGTCCAAAGGACTATCTTTCTACCTACTACCACAAGGATCCCAAGTTGAGCTCCCCAAAAGTGTTAGGCACACCCCAATAAAAACCTACACAAAAATTCCTCCCAGTCAATGAACCCGCTTGAGCAAGCTTCTTTGTGCTTGTTCTCTTGCTTCTTCCAAGCTACCTCTTCCTTGGTCACTCGTTGCACATATATACGCTTTCCCACCAATGGGTGTGACCCTTGCATGGTCACACACTTTGCTTCACATTCACGCCAAATTTTCTTGCCAAGTATGCCAATGCACCCTCATGGGATTGTGTGCGTCTAACTCCACTGTTGGAGCTTTTGTGATAATGAGCTTTCAAAGCATGCCATCCAATCGACTCTCGACATGTGATTCATTGAGTTTCCAACCCGAGCTTTGGGTCGATCTTCCACCCCCAATGGTCACCAACGTCTTTTATGACTTATACAATGGTGGAGCATCCATGTTTATGTAAAGCTTCCAACTGAGGTGTGCCACACTTTTTGAGATCCTAAGGTGTGGTACCTGCCATGTGTCCAACCCAGCAGGCTTCCAACTTGTGGTAGACTCCTTTCCATGTGGTGAGCGTCCATATACCATGTCCTTTCTTTCCATGTGTTGGGTGTCCAAGTGTGGGTGTTTTCTCCATCATGTGGCCACATGCCTAATGAGTTCCCATGTTTTGACAGAATGTCGAATGTCTCAATGCATCCCGTCAAACTCCCAAATCACTACACTTGGTTTGAGCATCATGCTCCCTTGGGTGCACGTAGGTTGGAGAAGTGCCTAAGGCATAAGGCCGTTACATCTTTCTCCACCTCGAGTAATTTCCATTCTCAACAATGTCTCCAAAAGATCCATGCTTATGGAAACTTACTACTACTTACTTCCACTAGTCTTACTGCTCAGTCTCCCATGTGCTTCGTCTCTTCCAGTTGACATGGTGTAGCTTCCCTTCATTCCTTGCAACTATCTGGGTGGTTAGCCCATCAAACTGGATTTGTTTGTTCTTTCATCCCACTTCCCTCTCTGCATGAGCCTCTGTAGCACGATGACCTTCCGTTGTGTTTGGATAAATCCTACGTGTTTCACCTCACTTGGATTCACTTTTGATGTGCCCCATTACTTACAGAACCTGCAGACTTCTCTACCTATGCCAAAGGTAGAAGGCCCATTCCAAAGGATCTTCTAACCAAATATTGAGGGTGGATGGTGCTCCCAACGATCACCCAAGATTTATCTCATCCTTGGCTCTTCTGCAGCCATCTTACTCAAATGTAGAAGGAGTGGCATGTTACCACCACATGCCATCAACATCGGTAAATAACCTTTGTGCTTTTAGTTCATCCATCCATACTTTCCCATATGCAAACATAGTTCCTAATCCACCCCATGGTGCCCCTTCATTTTCTTGGGTAGCTGCCATGCAACCCATCTTGTAGCATTGGTTCTTCTCTGTGGTCTTGTAGAAATAGGTAAGGTCCTATAAGCTTGTAAATGTTGAATACACAACTCTTTCCATGATGTCCACTCATCCTTCCAACCGAATGATCGAGTCTCTTCTAGCCATCTCTCCACTTCACCCATCATTCGAAACTTTGTGAAGGCTTTCCGTACCTACGGAAGGTGTCACTACAAAAGCAGTGAATATCCCCCTTCCTTGCAACTTCTTCACAATATGCACATAGATAGGATCTTCCCATGAAAGAAACACCAAATAGTCCAAGTGAAGAATAGGCGGTTCCTTTTCCTACCTCATAAACTCTTGTCTAAGCACAATGTCAAAATTGTCTAAGGGAACAATTGTGAATTTTGCTTCCCCAATCCACTTTCCTGGCTTCAAAGGAGCACGATTGGCCACTCCAACCACCTTCTCCACTCCCAAATTGATGGCTTTGAACGAAGTCTGACCAGACTCAACTTGCAACTTAAAACATGTTGTTACTAATTCATTAATGAACATGGAAAATTTTAAGAACCCTCCCTAAATTTAAATGTATAATAAATGGGTGAATGCCCATAATACAGAGAAAATTGTGAAGGCTATTTTATCAATAAAATGATATGTATATATAAGTTTTTGGCAAATCTTTCATTGGATTACACATTCTTGTAAAATATGGACGAATCTTTCACAAAATTATAAAATCTTGCAAACTCAAGGAGAATCTTTTATGGAATTATAAAACCTTGGAAAATTATTGGGAAATCTATCACCAAATTATAAAATCTTGTAAAATGTTCATGAATCTTTCATTCAACTTTAAAACCTTATAAAGTTTTGGCAAATTAGTTGAAATTTGTCTTTATAAAATTTCTAGATGAATTTTTATTTGATGTTAAGGAGACTGAAGTGAGCTGAGGTTCCTTGTAGGTAAAGATGTAAGAGTTTCGTTAGAGAGATGTTTCCAATACACAATGAGTTTTAGTGAGGGATCAATCACGTGGGCTCTATGAGCAATCATATGAATTAGGAGAGTAGATTGAGCAAGTGAGGAGAATGGTCACTGCCAAAAAAGAAACGGGTAAAAAGAGTAACATATTCATAAGAATCAAGATTCAAAATATACAAAATACACACACACACAATAACTATATTAATATTATAATTTTTAATAAATTAATACTTTAAAATAAGTTTAAATAATATAATTTTTATATCAATTTCAAATTATGGTACGCTATCCTAATCATGTAAACCTTTAGGAAATATACCTACCTAGTCATCATTACCTCTAAATTTATGAGATGTAATGATGTTTTTAAATATAACTAATTCATATATTTCAAATGTCTACTTTCTAAAACTAAATAGTAATTTGAATTTACATATAGTTTATACATTCTCATGTGTATTCATGATGTATGAAATATAACTATTTTGGGCCTTAATGCTCATACATGGAGCTTGTTGTTTTACCATTTCCCTACATTCCATCCATACCTCCTTACTGACCAATATTTTAATTTTATTGGAAACACAATTTATCATTAACAGAAAAATCTCAGAATTTAAAACCCAAATTGTGGTTATTAGGAAGATGTTGGTCTCTGTATATGTTGACATATTGTCTCACAAAGACTAGCTTTACGAGCGAGATAAAAAATACAAAATTTGATCAAAAAATAATTGATCTAAGTGCACAAAATTATAAGTATCTATAATTTTCAAAATGACAACTAATAACTGTTGATAAAAAGGAATTAAAGTTTTTTGACAAAAAGATTGTAAAATTTTCTGACCTCAAAAACATTTTATATATGATACAGAAAGAAAAAAAAGATAAAAAAGGAAAAATGAAAAATTGAGGGGTGAATTTTAGCTCATGGATGAAATTAGGGGGTTTGAATGTTTTGGATGGGCAAATTGTGTATATAGAAAATGTTTATTATTGTTAATATCAATTAGCCCACTATTTATTAAAAAAAAATACCGAAAATGGTTAACCCAACCCTATTTGTGAGGAATAGTAGAGAAAAACGATTTTAGCCCACTTAATTTGTCCAAGAATCTCCATTCGCTCCCAATTTCCAAAAATTGCAATTTTAGGGTTATTTAGCCCTTGATTTCTATCCATGGCGATTTCTAAGAGGTATTTTGCCCCAATTTCCAGTAATTGCGGTATCTAGGATTTATTTGACCTCGATTTCCAGCAACTAAGGTTTCTCAGAGTTATTTCACCCTCGATTTCATACAATGGCAGCTTCTGAGGGTTATTTATATTCACATGGTGAAAAATTTCTAGTTTCTACCTATTAATATCAAGTTCTATTTATATGCATTTTTTTGGCATTATTTAATAATTTCTGGTCATTACAAGTTTCCAATGATTTGGAGCCAAAACTCGAATGATCAGTATCCATTTTGAGAATTTCAACAATTATTAGCCAGGTATACCACTCCTGGAATCTAATATTACCCATTGGTTTTAATTAATTGCAATTGCATTAAGAATTTATGGATGTTTAGCATCCAACGTTCCAAACTTTATTGATTTTTTAGTATCCAAAGTCTCAAACCTTATTGATTTCACACACCCGATTTTACAAAGGTTTTTATTCATTTTTTTTGTTTTTTATGGCTTTCTTTTGGGTCATTTGTTGTGAATGTGCTTACATTGTAAAAATGTTCTTTTTTTTCATTAACTGAAAATTATGACACTCCTGCAGGTGTCATGTATATTTAGTCATAGGTTTTGAACCTGGATGAAGACGACCATAACATACTATCCCAACTACCAACCTACAAAAAGAACCAAAAGAATTTAAATATGTCTGTAACATACCTTAAAGTATTTTAAAAAGAATAATTTAAGGTATTACAATACAGAATGCAATTAAAAATGATTGTTTTCTTTCCTTATGAAATGACCTTAGTTTTTTGGTAAAGATTTTGTTGTATTGATGTCCTCGAAGCCATTTCAAAATTGAAGGTATTACAACACAATGTAATTAAAAATGATTATTTTCTTTCCTTATGCAATGGCCCTAGTTTTTTGGGTAAATATTTTGTTGTATTGATGTCCTCGAAGCCATTTCAGAGTGGGGATCAAATAGTATTGATGTTTTGTTGTATTGATGTCCTCGAAGCCATTTTAGAGTGGGGATCTACTTATTTTTTCCCTTGCATTAATGCATTAATGAATGACTCGAGATCATTGCATTAATGAAGGACTCGATATCATTGATGATGATGCTTCCGAGTTGATACAAAATTTATGTCTTTCTTTTCATAGGCTAACTATGTCTATTTTCATCTCAACTTCTTAGGTTTTACGTTTTTATTCCATCTAATGTGGAAATATTTGCTTAAAAAATGAAAGAAAATGACAATGTTAAACTATGTTATTTAAAGAATAAATGTAATACATTAAGCGTTTTTTTTAAATACCTTTCCATGAGAGGTATGTTAAAGATAAACAAAACCTGATGTTATTAAATATTCCTTTCTTTTATCAATAACATGATTAATTATCATAGTTTGAAAAGAAAAAGAAAAATATTGAACACATTTAATTATTGGAGTTAATTTCTCACGTAGTGGAAAGCTTTCCCCTCTCTGAAATGGCTTCGAGGACATTGATACAACACAATCTTTACTAAAACAAAGTAGGGCCATTGCCTAACGAAAGAAAATGATCATTTCTAATTGCATTGTAATGTAATGCCTCCACTTTTGAAATGGCTTCGAGGACATCAATACAACAAAATCTTTACCAAAAAACTAGGGCCATTACATAAGGAAAGAAAACGTTAATTTTTAATTGCAGTGTATTATTCTTTTTAAAAATACTTTAGGAGGTATGTTAAGGACATTTTTAAAAAAATGGTTCTTTTTGTAGGTTGGGTTGTTGGGACAGTGTGTTATGGTTGTCTTCATCAAGGAACAAACTTTATGACCAAAATATACATGACACCTACATGAGTGTCAAAAAATTTAGTTGATGGAAAAAAGGACAATTTTAAATTTAAGCGCATTCACAACAAATGACCTGAAAGAAAGCCATAGAGAAACCAATATATATATATATAAACTCTCTACAAAATCAATAAGGTTTGGAACTTTGGATACTAAAAAATCAATGAAGTTTGGAACTTTGGATGCTAAACATCCATAAATTCTTAATGCAATTGCAATTAATTAAAACTAGTGGGTAATATTAGATTCCCTCAATGGTATACCTGGCTAACAATCGTTGAAATTCTCAAAATGGAAACTGATCATTCGAGTTTTGGCTCCAAATCATTGGAAATTTGCAATGTCTAGAAATTACTAAATAATGCAAAAATATAATTGCATACAAATAGAACTTGATATTAATAGGAAAAAAATAGAAATTGTTCACCATGTGAATATAAATAACCCTCAAAAGATGCCATTGTTGAAAATCGGGTGTGAAATAACTCTTAGAACTCTCCATTGTTAGAAATCGGGGTCAAATAAATCCTATATACTCCCAATTACTAGAAATTGGAGTGAAATAACTCTTAGAAATCGCCATGACTAGAAACCAAGGGCTAAATAACCCTAAAAACTGCAATTGTTGGAAATTGGGAGTGAATGGGGACTCCATGCCAAATTTAAGTGGGATAAAATCATTTTTCTCTACTATTAATCACAAATAGGGTTGGGTAATCATTTTGGGGACTTTTTTTAATAAATAGTGGGATAATCAATATTATAATAAATAGTTTCTATATACACAATTCACCCATCCAAAAAATTCAAACCCCCTAATTTTGTCCACAGGCTAAAATTCGCCCCTAGAATTTTCCTTGTGAATAAAGTTTTGTTTGGCACCACTATCCACCAAAGCCAAAAATTCCTACTCATGAAACTCTATTGGGGCATAGCTAAGCCTTGTGAGGTTTGTTTATTGAGCGGTTGTTGGCTCTTCAAGAACCGCATTCAATACTTGTAGAACTCCAACAAAAGGATTCTCTGCATCTTCTACTGCATACAGTTTTTGGGTGTTAAAGGACAGTTATTTGCATAGTGGTACTTAGCAAAATGTAGCATGAAACTAACTTATAATTTTCCTTAGGTGCATCTACCCTCTTTGGATTCTCATCCTCAAGCTTTCCTCTTTTCTTAGGCTTTCCCTTTAGCTTCTTCTTAAACTTTCCTGGAGCTTTCTCACTGCCATGTTCACCCTCTTTGGACTCTCTCCCCTCTGCATGGTAGTCCAAGAGTTTTTCCACTGCTGCAATAACTATGGCAAGGGTCTTCGCACCCTTGTGTCACAAGTTTGTCTGCACCCCTGGATGTAACCCCTTCATGAAAGGGTAAAGGTGGTCTTCCTCACTCCTATCCTTGATTTAAAGCATAAGGCCAGCGTATGCTTTGATATATGTTGGAATTCTTATTTATACTGAGAGAGGAGGTGAATCGGTATACAACACAGATATATATATATATATATNCACCAACTCACATGTATAGGCACCAACCTATAAAGACTTATATCCACTGTGCAAGAATCAAAATGTGAAAACATGCTCCAACATGACTAGGATACAAATATGATTGTACAATGTTGATGCTTGGAAATATCCCAGGTACCGACAGTAGGGATCCACCCCAATAACCGTTCCCAAATAGAGTGTTTATAATTTTGTATGGGGAATCTGTCCGGTTTATAGTCCGGCTACAGTAAAGTTAAAATGTATTCTTAAATATCTTTTACCGGTTGTGGCCCGATCCACCGTTTATATATTTTATCTTTTATGTATGAAATGCAAGTGCCTAGATTAAGTTCAAGTAATAGAAACAGAAAAAAACTAATCTAAATCTATTCTAGCCTATACCCAGGGAGCAAGATTGATATTAAATAAGAATGAATGATGTATTGTATTGTTTGCATAAAGAACTCTACAGATAGCTGATAAATCCAGGATACATACATACAACATAAAGTTAACATAGAGATAGCTCTATGATATTAAAACATTCATCATTCATTATTGCATAAGATTCATCACATAACATAAAATCAGTCATAACTCAGAAATAGTTCAAAGGGTTAGGAATGATCTCACAGATTGTATATAGCGCTAAAAAATAAATATTTATTGATTCATCTTTACACAACATGATTTGAGGCTTATGCAATACTCTCTCCAGCAAATTACATCTTCTTTGTTATAAAAGGAAATAGTTCTTCTTACAACAAGCTTCAGTAACTATGCTAGTGAAAATTCCTTTCTATATTTGACTTCACCTATATTTATACATTTCAAAATGACTCTTGGTTTGCTTGCCCCTTGGTCTTCCTCAATATTCGGTTACAAAGATTTTTCATGCTAATTTATTTCTTTGGGAAGCTGTATGTTGCTCAATGCAGGAGGGAGGCTCTAGGGGTTGTCCTGCATAGGGCTTTGTCCTGGATCTTCATCACCCAGATCTTCGTGATCTTCCTTTCTTTGTTCTTCTGTAACCACCCCTTGGTTTAATGCTTCTTGAGCTATTAACCTCTCTATTTCTGCAATCTTTTTTTGGATATCCTCCTCTTTATTTCTATTATCTTCTTCGCTCTTTTTCCTATTTGCGCTTCCTTATCTAGAAATATCTTTGCACATGCTGCCAACCTCCCTGCAAATTCTTCTTTTTCTTTTCTTGCAGCTTCATCCGGATGCGGTGACTACAATAACATAAAAATCATTTCAATATTTACATCATTAAACTAACCTATGCATTTGAATGAGAGAAGAAAACAAAATGTCAATAATACGCTAGGCCAGTCGTTCCAAAACAACATTAGTACTTTGCATTACCCTGCTATCCTTAGCCATTGGGTCAAGATAAACACAATACAGTTCAATGGGTAAAATGTTGGCAACAAAATTCCTGCATAGGCGGGTCTCGGCCTCTGGAGATCTATTTTTAACGACCTAGTCCACGAGCAAAATACTTCAGCACAAACGGTAGAGCTTTAACAGGTTTTGTGGGTGAAAACACATCTAAATGGGCTGATAAAGCATTACGAGCAGGTGAGGTGACCTTAGCTAGGTCAAAAATCTTTCAAAGGATGGTTCTCAACCTAAACGTAAGGGGGAGAGCTCTTTTTTAAATCTAAAATGAAAACCTACCCACCTTTCACGACATAAAAACACAAACGACAGCTCGCAAAACACCCTAAATCACCAAACAACCCCGACAACGGTGGCTCTAACATCCCATCACAGCTGCAACCATCAGCTTAATACTCAGCAACACACCCGTATTCCTTTTGTGGCTCGATGATCAAGACAATATCGGAAAGAAACTCTGAACAACAACAGATGTAGCTGCTCCAAGGCTGAAACACATCCATTGAAGCGGGCCTGATGAGGATCAGGTCATCAACGAGGAACCTTCTCTGCCATTGTGGCAACCAAAGGGAAATACATCCGCTATGACGGGTCTAAAAAATCAGAGGAGGTCCCGATAACCAACTTGCAAGTCTACCCGTCATTGCGGCAGAACCCCAGGAAACCGCCATTGAAGCGGCTTCAATAAATCAAATGAGACGCAACAAAAGCTCATCTGCTGTAGTAGCTCAAAAGTTGGAACCCATCCGATGTAGCGGGATAAAATAAATTGGAAGCATTTTCGATATTCAAACCAAAAATTCACCTGCCATTGCGGCACGAACCCGAGAACACATTTGTCGTAGCGGCTTCGAACCTGGACATCACCTGCCATTGCGGCATGAAGCTGAAAATCCATCCGTTGTAGCGGATCTAACTTGAATAATTGTCCATCGTAGTGGCTCGAAGATGAACAACCGTCTGCCATAGCGGCTCGAGAAAAAGAATTCACCCGCCGTTGCGGCTAGATTCTCAAGAAGTTGTCTGCCGTAGCGACTCAAAACTGTCACACCCACCCACTACTGCAACTAAAAAGACTTTCCTAACTTAGTGAAAAACCCAAAACTTGAAACTTTCTCATGATAAAACAAGCCATAAATGCTGGATTTCAAAATCAAAATGCCTAAGAAGAGAAAACTAGGATTTTAAAAAACGGGGGTCTTAAAAAATATAAATATTTTTGGGGAAAAGTTGCAATAGCAACAATTGGCGACTGGCTAGTGAACACAAATCTCTGGGAAAACTGACTTTTAGGACCAAAAGCTGCTTCATGGTATTCTGTTAAATGAACTCTTCCCAAAATTTTAAGATTTCTTTAAGATGTTCAGACCTTTCTAGGAATGAAAGATTTAGAACTTTAACATTGATTATGGTCCACTAGGATAAGGTAACAAGGTTTTCAAAAGTCCCAATAACTATTTAGAAGCCAAGATATGAGTTTCATTTACTTCTGCATTCATATTTCTTATAGCTCAGGCACCACAAGATCGTAAGAGAGTGTGGACAGACATATTCGTTTGTTCCTCATTCCCATGCCTTTTGCATTCTTTTGATGCTTTTGGAGTTTTGTCCTTTTGAGTCTTTCTAGATTTCTTCTTTCATTTGAAACTTAGTTTAGGTTCTTCCATCCATAATGTCCTTTTGTGTGAGAGATAGTTTGCTTTGAGCTCACGGACGGAGAAGAAACTCTGAGCAATCTTATCTAATACTGATTTTATTCAGTATGTCTTTTGATGTATGCTTTCTTTCTAGGAGATTTGACTCTTTTAAGCCTTTTGGATTTTTATTTGGGGCATGGGATCATTTTAAATACCATATACATGTCTGCCCCGCTTCATTTCTATGGGTCCATTGCTATTAGCTCCCTAGGACAGATTTTAATGTGAAGTGGATGGAGCCCCAAAATAGTATTCTATACTTTTCTTACCTTGGTTATTTAACATGATTAAATACGACTTTAGTGTGTTCATGACCTCCTTTCAAATAGTCTATCAACTTAAATATCATAATACATGTATCTTCAATAAGCAGTTTTTCAGTTAAAATATTTGTATTTTTCCCAAAATTCCAATATTCTCCAACACCAAAGGTTGTGCTAGTTTATTCAAAAAAAATTAAATGAGGTAAACAAAAATAAATCATGAATAGAGAAAAAATAACTAAGGAACAAATGCATCAAAAACCAAAAGTTTATTTATGTACATAAAATAAAATCAAAAGCATCAAGTAAAATAAGGTTTGAGAACCAAGCCATTAAATAGCAGATTCTCTTCCCACCCCTGCAAATCCTGAAGCTTATACGTTGAGGATCATAACTTTGCAGCAATCAGAAATGGGTCGACCCAGAGATGTTGAAACTTAGTGTGCTTACACCTTTCGTCATGTGGGTGACCCCATTTGAGAACTGGATCTTCTACCTCAAAAACTTTATTTCCAGTATCAAACCATCTCTTTACAATCTCCTGTTGGTGCTTGAATCTCTCTTTAGCTTTAAGCCTAGACTCTTCTAATTTCAGTAAAGTGTTGATTCTAACTTGTAAACCTCACTACTCAATCCTCTTGAAGCTTGGGCTAATTGAGAATATGGGAGTAAAATGTTTGGTGGCTAAATGGCTTCCTTTCCATAAACTAGATTGTAAGGTGACACACCTAAGGAATTCTTCGGTGTGACTCAATCAGTCAAGAGTGCATTTGGGAGAGCTATGTGCCAACTTCTTTAGTTTTCTATGACAGTCTTCTTCAGAATTCTAATGATATTTTTGTTGGTATATTCCACTAATCCATTACCTTGAGGGTAATAATTAGCAGAGTAATGTAACTTCACTCCCTTATCATTAGCGAATTATGTAAGTTCAATTGATGAAAAGTAAGATGCATTGTCAAAAACTAGGGAAATTGGAACCCCAAACCTGGTCATAATACATTCTTGCAAGAAATCAATGACTGCGTCTTCATTTACTCTCCATAGTGGAATGGATTCCACCCATATAGTGAGGTAATCGATAGTTGTAAGGATGTATTTGTGTTGCAGTGAGGAATTAGGACTAATTTTGCCAATAATGTTGATTCCCCATTGTTCAAATGGTTCCGAAACCACGATTGGTTGTAATCATGCCCAACTGCTCTAACAAGTCTTCCTCCACTTGACTAGCATGTATCGCATTTCCTTACATATGCATGTGCATCTTTGAACAAGTTTGGACAATAATATCCCGCCCTTAATATCTTGTGGGTAGTGGTATCTCTTGAATAATGCTCTCCCGTCGGACCATCATGCAATTCTTTAACCACTTTAGCAACATCTTCATGTTCTAAACATCTCAGAAAAAAACTGTCGTAGTTCTTCCTAAAAAGAACTCCCTCAATTACTTGATAAGATGCTAATTTCAACCGTAGTGCTTTCTTTGCTTTGAAATCCAATGTTTCGGCAAATAACCTTGCTGGAGATAATGTATCAAGTCTCTATACCATGATTCTAGAGCTGTAAAAATGGGACACATGTCAATTATATGAACTTTGGTCTCATTTTCCCAATCACTTTCCTCACCATTTTTACTTTCAGCCATTAGCTTACAAAGTCCCTGTCTTTTAATAATGGTTGTTGGCTTAAACTCTAAATTGTATTCTTGCAGAGCTGTAACCCAATTTCCTCTTCTCTCGCCCAACTCTTTTTGCACGAAGAGGCTTCAAACTGTTGGGTGAGGAAAAACCACTTTAGTCTGATTCTTAAGTATATATGGCCGGAATTGCTTTACCGCTTTAAATACTACGTACGCTTGCTTGTCGGCGGTGGGGTAGTTCAATTCAGCACCTTGTAGACTAGTGCTCATAAATGAAATAGGGAATTTATCTCCTCCTTCCTCCTTTTGCGTTAACACTACTGCGAGCGAATTATCAGAAGCAAAAGTGTACAATATGAAATCTTTATCAATATCGGGACTTCTAAGTGAAGATGCATGTGCTATTGCAGTTTTGATCTTAGCAAATGCATCCTTCTCTATTTCAATCCATTTAAACTATGCACTCTGCTTAATCATCTGCTGCAAAGGTTTTACTATTTGTGCAAAATCAGGCACAAACCTTCGCACGAAATTAATGGTCCCCATAAACGATTGCATACCCTTCTTATTGTGGGGCAAGGGGATCTGCGCTATAGCTTCAATCCTTGCTGGGTCTATGGAGATTCCCCTTTTAGAAATGACACGACCCAATATCTTTCCTTCCAGCACCGCGAAAACACATTTCTTGGGATTCAATGAGATACTGTATTTCCGACAACGCTCAAAAATTTGTTTTAAATGATACGGATGTTCTTCTCTTTTCTTTGAAAATACTGTTACATCATCCAAGTAAACCACCACACTATGACCTATCATTCCTTGGAAATCTATGTCCATGGACCTTTGGAAAGTAGCTCCAACATTAATTAATCCAAAGGGAACTCTCCTATAGGCAAAGGTTCCCCACTTTGTACGAAACATAATTTTCATCCTATCTTGTTCTGCTACCAGTACCTAATTGTAGCCTGAAAACCCATCCAACAAGGAGAATAACTCGGAGCCTGACACCATTTGCAAAATCTACTCCATTGGAGGGAATGGATAATTGTCTTTGTCTGAAGCACGATTCAGATTTCTAAAATCCACACATAGTCTTATTTCTCCAAACTTTTTTTTAACTGGTACCAAGTTCGTTACCCATTCTGAATGTCTAACCTTGAAAATAATCTTAGAATCAAGTAATTTCTTCACTTCACTTTGAATCAGGGGCTCCAGCTTAAGATGCAACTTTCGAAGTTGCTGCTGGAAAGGATTTACACCCGCTTTAAGAGGAATAATGTGTTGGATTATGTGAGTGTCATACGTCTTCACATCATCATAAGCCAAGCAAATACATCCTTATACTGCTGAAATAAATTGATGAACTTACTTCTTTCACCCAGAGAACAACATTTCCCCAAGTTGACATACTTAGGTTCAGCTTCTGTTCCTAGATTGATTAGCTCATACTGCATTGATGAACTGTGTGTTTTGACATTCACTGGCCTTCGGAATTTGTTATTTAGATCAAACATCCCCTCTAATGTCCTTACCCTTTCTGTTAAGAAATTACCATTCTGAAGATTCGCTTGGTGTTCCTCATCATCAATAACTGCATCTTTAAAAGTTTCCTCATTGGTTAAGAATTCCAAAATTTGTTGGTCATCATCAAATACTCTCAAATTGGTGACATTATCAGGTACGGATGACCTCAAAATCAATTCAATTGAACATTTGTTATTCATAGGCACCAATCTTGCAGCAGAGGTAGCTAATAAATCAATTGCTGCATTTTTTAGTCTAGGAATAGAATTAATACCAAAAGCATCAAAATTTGTTATGAGTCCCAAAACTTCATTTTGATACCCTTTTAAATGAGGATATAAACAATGGATTGTATTACGGACCTGTTTTACAATTATTTCAGAGTCTCCAAAGACTTTTAAATTCCTAACTTTAAACTCAATTGCCTTTTTTAATCCTTGAATCAGTGCTTCATATTCAGCCGTATTATTCGTACATTCAAATTCTAATCTACAAGATAAAAAAAGTTTTTTTTTTGGGGGATCAATTAGGACACAATCGGCCCCCGATCCTTCTTGATTTTTCGAACCATCAAAATATAATAACCAAAAATGATTTTCTACTTCTAAAGCACTAGTTCTATTTTCTGAAACATAAACTAAATTAACTGTATTACAATCAATATTGTCAGTCCGCGAAAACTGAAGGAGATCGGATTGTTCGTCTGATTCACTATTGGCCACTTCCGCTTGATAATTTCCTGGTTCAAGTTCTAAAAAGAAATTCCCCAAAACTAAATGCCAGAAATTCACAGGCTCATATTTCCCTTCAAGCTATGTCACATTATATTTCATATGTGGTTCTCTAAGTACTTTAATCTCATTCTGACAACCTTTGTAAGGTAACCACAAGTGTGACCAATATATTGCAAAATACCCATTAAGCTTTTCAGACCAATCCCTACTCAGTATTAAACCATAGGCTTTAGGGATGTCTACTATCATAATATCTATGTACTGACAAACCCTTTCGTCAGCTGCTAGTTGAATTAGTACGTTCTTCATCTCTCTGGCCACCTTGACTGTTGTCCTGTCCAGTTGAATGATTTGACTAGCAGAGGGAGTAGGTCGCTCATTTAGCTTTTTACAAACTGTGATCCGTAGGACCTCAACTTTAGTGCATCAAAAGTTTGTTGTAAAAGAATGCATTCAACAAATTAATTATTGGACGGTATTAACAGAAAATTAAATGCTCAAAACAGGAATGAAAAACAAGACTGATAAACAGATGTTAAGCAGAAAACACAGAACCCCAAAATCACAGACAGAAATTGATAATGGAGTTCACCCCCTCCACTGGGCTACGTCTCCGGGTCCCTCTCCAATGGGAACTGATCCAATTAATTCTTTTAAAAATGGTACAAATGGTTCTGGACTAATCACAGAAACTGGACATCAACAGTAAAGTCTTCAAGACCTTCTCTGAAAGTTACAAAACTGGACTTCAACGGACAAAGAAGCCAAGTATAACTGAGAGTAGTCGACTTCAACAGCATGTGGGTAGGTTTTTCCGGCAAACTCTCCAAGCCTGGGTTCTCCACGAACTCTGTCCAATCCTCCCCTTCTCTGAACGAACTCCTCTCTTTTATTATTCATCTTTGCCATTACAAATGAACCCAAACATTCAAAGAAATGCGACTGTACACCTTCTCCTACCAAATGCCCTTGACTGTTCATCTCCCTATCGCCGTTACCATCATACGGCATCAAGATTCTGCAAAAAATGTTTTGAAAAGTCCCCACGTGGACGCATTGAGGGAGTTAAAGTCGGAAGTTTTTGTTATCCGGGCTTCCACAGTGGCGGAAGAGGATCGGCAACGGGCTCCGATATTTTACTTCAATGAACTCGGTCTCAATTGGCTATCGGCTAGTTTTCAAGTCAGAATCTTTGTTACTTTGGTTTCCGCAGTTGCGGATGGGGAACCACTTCTTTTTCCGACTCCGTCGAGTTATTTGCCGATCTTTTAAGTTTTGAGGCTTCCGCCGTTGCGGCTGCCGGAAGCCTTTATGCTTTCGATCCTTCTATCTTCGTCATTGCGGCTGAGAAATCACTCTGGTTTTCGAATGTCTTTAAGTTCCCGCTATTGCGGAAGGGAAATAACTCCGCCGTTGCGGCTGTCGGAAGCCTTTATGCTTCCGATCCTTCTATCTTCACCATTGCGGAGGCAGAAATGCTTCCGAGCTCCGTCGTTTCGGAAGGTGAAAAGCTTCCTATGTTTCGGAAGGAAGAAGGCTTTTGAGCCCCGACGTTTCAGAAGGGAATGTCTTCTTATCTCCGATTTGTTTTGCAGACAGACTAATCGTTTTGCCGCCCACCTTTGCGGAAGAATATGCTCTTCCGACCTCCGATGTTGCGGAAAGAGATCTATTCCGACTTCCAATCTCCGCAGCTTCTTTGTGTCCAATTTTCTTCATTTCGTCGTTTCTTTGAACCATTGTACCAAATTGGATCTTCAAAGAGGAATAATCCGCCGGATCAATCCTCCCCATTGGAGAGCTTTTGAACCACCAAAAGCCTGAATTATTCTGCAAGTAAGTGGGGGTAAAGTTCCCTCACTTTACCAATCTCCATCCATCTTGCTTTGCTAGGATGCACTCCTTTTAGCCCCACTCGAAGGTACTCAGCATTCCCCCTTCATGAAGTTCTTACATTTCTGTCAAGAATAACATCATCCTACAACTCTCTCATATATTCAGGTGCCAAATCATCTATTGAAGGAATCTGTATGTTAATTTCCTCATCCATGATCATAGGAGGCTCATACAATTTAAGATTCTCAACATTGATAACTGAATAAATTTGCATGTATGGAGGTAAATTCAAGCGAAAAGCATTAGTACCGATCTTTTCCAAGATCTCAAAAGGACCATACCTGATAGGCTTAAGCTTTTTACCGTCACCTTTCATCCTTTCTTTGGTGATATGTAACCAAACTCGGTCACCAACCTGAAATTGATGATCAATTCGATGCTTATCATGCCTGGCCTTGTACTTCGCCTGGCTCTTCTCCAACTGTTCCTGAACTGCCTACTGCACTGCTTGGATTCTCTGAATGAACTTTAAAGCTTTTTCTGCATCATGATGTCCATCCACTGCATCTTTGCCAAAAGAGAAGTCCATCGGTGTTTTTGGCAGATAACCAAAACAAGTTTCAAAAGGAGATTTTTGCATGGAAGAATGAATTGCATGATTGTAAGCATGTTGTATGTACTGTAACTGCTCATCCCAAATTTTAGGATGTTTACTACAATATCCTCTGAGCAGCTGAACCACTGTTCTGTTCACTACCTCTGTTTTCCCATCGGTCTGTGGATGAAAAGCTGTACTTTTCTTCAATTTAGTGTCCATAAGCTCCCATAAAGTTGACCAGAATTTTCCCAAGAACCGGGAATCTCGATCAGATATAATAGACATGGGCAGCCCAAAATGTACCCAAACATTTTGAAAGAATAAAAGAGCTGTTTGTTCAGCAGTGATCTGCTTGTTACATGGCATTAAGATACACATTTTGCTGAACCTATCCACAACAACATATAGGTAATCATGCCCTTTTCTAGACATACGTAGTCCTCCTACAAAGTCCATAGAAATGCTTTCCCAAGGACGAGAAGAAACTGGAAGAGGAGTGTACAAACCCAATTTCCTATTGCTAGGCTTACTTGTTGCACACATAACACAACCTCTTATATATTTAGCTACAGTTTCTTGCATTTGAGGCCAATAACAATGATTCTGCAATACAGACAACATTTTACTTACACCAAAATGTCCTGCAATCAATGAACTATGTGCCTCTCGGATCACATGCACTCTTTCTTTCTCTGGAATATAGAGTTTACCGAGATGATACAAGAGCTGATTATGCACATAATAGTTCTCTTCATGTTTACCATGTATTAGTGATGCATATACTTTCTTAAAATCTTTATCTTCTACATATTGTTCAATATAACTTTCATGTGTTAATGAACTGTTCTGAAGAATGATTGAAGCATTTGTAAGTGGCCTTGATAACATGTCTGCTACTTTATTATGAATTCCCTTTTTGTACTTAATTCCGAGATGAAACTGTTGTAAGAACCCCATCCATCTTAAATGCCTACTCTGTTGTATTTTAGTCTGAGATTGTAAATATTGAAGTGGCTAATGATCAGTATGTATGACTGTCTCTTTTCCCATGATATAATGTTTCCACTTCTTCACACTCTGTACTAAAGCATACAATTCTTTGTCATAGGTCAGATAGTTACTTACCGCAGTAGAGAATGTTTCTGAATGGTAACAGACTGGCTTCCTTCCTTGCATCAAAACTGCTCCCATGGCAAACCCGCTGGCATCGGTTTCGATCTCAAATTGCTGCTGCAAATCTAGCAATGTCAGAACTGGTGCGGTGCTAATTCTTTCCTTCAAAGTGTCAAAGGCTCTCTGATGCTTGCCTCCCCACTGGAAAATTTCTTTAATGCTTGTCAATGCATGTAATGGAGCAGCAATGGAAGAAAACCCAGAAATGAATTTCCTCCAATACTGAACCGCCCCCAGAAAACTTTTGATTTCAGTAACGATGTTAGGTCGTGTCCAGTTTACAATGACAGCAACCTTGGCTGGGTCCACTCGCAGGTGGCCTCCACCAATGATATGGCCTAGATATACTAAAGAAGTTTTAGCAAATTCACATTTAGACATTTTTACATAAAGCTTTTCCTTTCTCAGTACATCTAAAATTTTCTTCACATGTACAACATGCTCTTCCCAAGTGTTGCTAAAAACAAGGATATCATCTAGATACACAATTACAAAATCATCAATGAATGAACGAAAGACATCATTCATGACCGCCATAAAAGTAGCAGGTGCGTTACAGAGCCCAAAAGGCATCACAAGCCATTTATACAAACCCTGTTTCGTCTTAAAAGCTGTTTTCCAAGCATCATGCTCAGCAACACGGATTTGATGATACCCACTATGCAGATCCAATTTTGTAAAGTAAGTTGCATGTTTCAATTGATCAAGCAAATCATCAATACGAGGAAGAGGATACTTGTTTTTAATGGTGATTTTGTTAAGGGCCCTGTAGTTGATACACATCCTCCACGACCCATCCTTCTTTGGAACCAAGACTATAGGAGAACCACAGGGAGAAGTGTTGGGCCGGATGACCCCCTTCTCAATCAGCTCCTGAACCTGCTTCTTGATCTCCTCGTTTTCCATTACAGACATCCGGTACATGGCTATGTTCGGGAGTGGCACATCCTGCTGCAAATGTATCTCATGCCGAATCTCTCTCTTCGGTGGTAACCCCTTCGGATCTTGAAACAAATCATCATACTCAGAAATGATGTCAATCAGTTCAGATTTATGCTTAGGGTCACATTATTCAAAATATTTAGAGACTTCATCATTTTTCATCTTAACCATCATCAACACAAAGTTCTTACTAGAATTTACCAACCTCTTTATTTGTCCTGCAGAGACTATTGCTAGATTGGTTTTCATCTTATGTGCTCGTACAATATATTCCATACCTTCTTTAAAAAGATGATACTTATTCTGCTCTCTATAAAATATTTCTTTTCAGTCATACAAATATGGACTCCCAAGTACAATTCCACAAATGTCAAGTGGCACTACATCCAATTCTACCTCATCCCTAAACTTTTCAGTGATTGCAAATTTTAATATACATTTCCTTGTAACTTGCAATCGTGTATCATTAGTAACCCAACCTAGAGGATAGGGCTTTTCATGAGGTACAGTAACTAAATGCAATTTCTTAACCACTTCTTCTGATATCAGATTTACTTGTGAACCACTATCAAACAATGTATCAATCTTTGTGTGATTTGCAATGACACGAACATGAAACAGTGCACTTCTATCTTTATCATTTTGCTTAGAAGTAGATGGCAGACTTGTACTTGCACTAGAACTTGATGGTGCATCAATGGGAAGTGAGATAATTTTATCCTTACCTTGGATTCCGACAGCTGTAACCTTTGTTTCATCACCTGAGTCGGATCCCAAGTCTTGAATAACTGCTGCAGTAGCTTTTCCTTTGTCTTTGTTTCCTCCGTACTTCTTTGGCCTTAACTCCGGATGAAGTTTCCAACACTTAGAGACATCATGTCCCTTCTGACAATGCAAACATGTAGGCTTTTCACCCTCTTTCTTAACAGTAGCCATCTTCTTTTTCCCCTTATCTTTACCTTTTGATTTGCTGTCAAATTTAAATGACTTCTTCACAAAAGTATCATTAGCATGCTTACCCCTGGCTTCTAAATGGGTAGCTTGAACACATACATCATCCAAATTACTGGGATTAAACATTGACAAAGTATGCTTCAAATAAGAATGCATGTCACCAATGTACTTAAGAAGAGTTTCCTGTGTATCTAACGAAACATTCAATGCAATAGCCCTCTTCCTGAATTCATGAGTATAGTCTTGAATGCTTTGTCCTTTAGCTTGTCTAAACATTTGCCAATTCATGGTTAATTGTTGTATGTGACCTAAAGGATAAAATTTCTTTCTTAATACTTCGATGAATTCATTCCAAACTGAAATAATTTTACCATTCTTTCGAAGATCTTGCTGAATGTTTCTCTCCCACCAAGTAAGAGCCATTCCACTCATTCTCAAAGTGGCCAATTGGATCCTGGAAGGGTCATCATTAATGCCCTGCACCCTGCAATATACTTCAAGATGCTTGATCCAATTGTCTAATTTTTCAGCATCTACATCTCCATTATAAATAGGTAATTCAAACTTTACATCCAATTTGAAATAAGGCATATTAGGACTTGCATTATGAGAAGTATGAGAAGAAGAAAAAGTCTGTTTAGTATCAGGAGGATCACCATCACCTCCTACTCCTTTACCCTTTTCTTCCGGCTTCACTTCTGCATCTCTGGATGAAGATCCTTCTTCTTTCTTCTTCCTTTCTGCTCGCTCTTCGAGTAGAAGTTCCATCATGGCTTTCATGCTCATAAAAGCCTCCAGAAACTCAGTTTCAGAAATGACAGGTTTTTCCCGTTCGGTATGTCCTTCTTCTTCCCCCCGTGGAGAAGACATGGTTCTTGAGAATGTTCTCCTGGAGCCAATCTCAGGATCTCCTTCAACTAATTCTCCTTCACCAACCTTTAACCTGGACTGGTAAGCATTCACAAACATGCACAACAGTCAACCAGCTCTGATACCAAATATGATCCGTAGGACCTCAACTTTAGTGCATCAAAAGTTTGTTGTAAAAGAATGCATTCAACAGATTAATTATTGGACAGTATTAATAGAAAATTAAATGCTCATAATAGGAATGAAAAACAAGACTGATAAACAGATGTCAAGCAGAAAACACGGAACCCCAAAATCACAGACAGAAATTGATAACGGAGTTCACCCCCTCCACTGGGCTACGTCTTCGGCTCCCTCTCCAATGGGAACTGATCCAATTAATTCTTTTAAACATGGTACAAATGGTTCTGGACTAATCACAGAAACTGGACATCAACAGTAAAGTCTTCAAGACCTTCTCTGAAAGTTACAAAACTGGACTTCAACGGACAAAGAAGCCAAGTATAACTGAGAGTAGTCGACTTCAACAGCATGTGGGTAGGTTTTTCCGGCAAACTCTCCAAGCCTGGGTTCTCCACGAACTCTGTCCAATCCTCCCCTTCTCTGAACGAACTCCTCTCTTTTATTATTCATCTTTGCCATTACAAATGAACCCAAACATTCAAAGAAATGCGACTGTACACCTTCTCCTGCCAAATGCCCTTGACTTTTCATCTCCCTATCGCCGTTACCATCATACGGCATCAAGATTCTGCAAAAACTGTTTTGAAAAGTCCCCGCGCGAACGCATTGAGGGAGTTAGAGTCGGAAGTTTTTGTTATCCGGGCTTCCGCAATGGTGGAAGAGGATCGACAACGGGCTCCGATATTTTATTTCAATGAACTCGGTCTCAATCGGCTATCGGCTGGTTTTCAAGTCAGAAGCTTTGTTACTTTGGTTTCTGCAGTTGCGTATGGGGAACCACTTCTTTTTCCAACTCCGTCGAGTTATTTGCCGATCTTTTAAGTTTTGAGGCTTCCTCCGTTGCGGCTACCGGAATCCTTTATGCTTCCGATCCTTCTATCTTCACCGTTGCGGCTAAGAAATCACTCTGGCTTCCGAACGTCTTTAAGTTCCCACTATTGCGGAAGGGAAATCACTCTGCCGTTGCGGCTGCCGGAAGCCTTTATGCTTCCGATCCTTCTATCTTCGCCGTTGCGGAGGAGGAAATGCTTCCGAGCTCCGCCGTTTTGGAAGGGGAAAAGCTTCCTATGTTGCGGAAGGAAGAAGGCTTCTGAGCCCCGACGTTGCGAAAGGAAGAAGGCTTCTGAGCCCCGACGTTTCGGAAGGGAATGTCTTTCGATCTCTGATTTGTTTTGCGGACAGACTAATTGTTTTGTTTCCCGCCGTTACGGAAGAAGATGCTCTTCTTACCTCCAATGTCGCGGAAAGAGATCTCTTTCGACTTCCGATCTCCGCGGTTTCTTTGTGTCCGATTTTCTTCATTTCGCCGTTTCTTTGAACCATTGTACCAAATTGGATCTTCAAAGAGGAATAATCCGCCGGATCAAACTGACAAGGGCATTCCATTCGAAGATGCTCCAAAATCTACCAGACAATTGTGTACATTCAGATTAAATATTTCAAAGGTCAGCAGAAATGGTTTAGTTCGAGACTTAGACTTTCCTCCAATACTGGCTTCATTTATCTCTTAATCTAATGGTACATTGTTTGGAGTTTTACTAAGTTGAGGATCCAAGGCTTCCAAAAGTTTCCTCTTTTGTTGCGGTAAATTACAAATCTCAAATAACGAAACATTTTCCTTGGTTTTCTTAATATCTTCTACTATATCATATCCCATTTCTGGTTCCACTGAACTTTTCTTATTATTGTCTGACTTATTCTCCACAGCCTTTGTTGGTTTACTTACTATTGGAGCTTTCTACTTTGCTATGACCTTTTCAGGTATTGGTGGGCTTTGAGTCTTACTAGCAAGTTTTTTCGTACTTTCTTGGAACTTCTTAATCTTGGGCAATAAACTCTCATATGTTATTGGTCCCTGATTTCTTGTTGTGATGTTTACTGCTGAGAGTTGTATTTCTTCAGTGGGTTCTTCTTCTTCCAAACCTAGTGTGGTCATACAGTCCCACGAAACCATAGTAGTTTCTTCTGAAGTTGTTTCTGTTTCAATTTCGTTAACTTCAGGTTCTATTAGTTGAACATCTAATAGCTGATTCACGACTAGGTTCATTGAATTAATCCAAAGAGGGTAGTTTTTCTCCGAGTGGGGTTGTTGGTGAAAAGTACAAAAATTATCCGTACCAACTTCAGTAAGATTCAGCACAAAAGAATTGTCGATGGGCGGTTGGGGTGGATTATTTTCTTCTTTCTTCTTGAAAAATTGTCTAAATGGCTTTCTAGAAGAACCTTCTTCTTTATCTTTCTCTAAGTCAACAATCTTGTTCGAGAGGTTTTGTACCATTTTAACCACATTTTCTAATTCGTTTGAACGTTCCTCTTTGGGTTTAGTCAGCAACAAAGGCTTCTTATTAAAAGTTTTTGTATCTGAATCTGCATACTATTTATTTATAATCTCGAGTTCCTCTTCCACCTTCTTAGCTTCTTCATAGGTTTCTAATAATTAAGGTCTTATCGACCGCTTCACAAACATTGCTATCTCTGGCGAAAGCACCAAAGAATAATATTCTATTAATGTCTCTTCAACAAGCATTATGGTAGCACTGAAATTATTCAAATGGTGAGCGAACCTATGATTAAAATCAAGAACTTTCTCTTCTTTTTCCATCTTTAGAGCAAGTAATTCTTTCATCAAAGTAGTTGTGGTTCTTCGGCATCCAAACTTGCTCTTAAACAGTATTTAAAACATATTCTAGTTTGTGATTGAATTCACATGCAGTCCAAAATACCATGATGTTTCCTTTCCTTTAAGGGTATGTGGAAAAAGTATGCATACTACATCTTCGTGTTCTGCTACTGATAATACTTCAAGGACTAAGAAAAAACTTTGTAAATGATCATCCACATCAATTCCTTATGTCGGGTCAAACTTAGGTAATGACTTCTCAGGGTGGACAGGTAAATTGTGTAATGGAGCAGCCAGGTTAAGAGGGGTTATGGCCCTCCAAGTTGGTGGTGGAGGTGGCTGATTAGCATTTGGATTCACAGGTTGATTTTCATTCACATTTCCAGCCATGATTCGGGGTGGAGACTGAACAGGGGTTCGAAAAGGTGAACAAGAATGAGAATCAGGTCCCAACTGGTCAAGAGGTTGAACAATTTCTTCCAAGGTTAAATCTACCAGCTCTTCAAAATCTCCCACTAACACTGAATCTTCTGTGTAAGAGCACTCTCTTCTGCGAGCTTGTCTTCTGGGTAAGTCAGGGATATTCAACAATCCTCCAAGCTTCCTTGCATACGACCTTGTGATTCTTCTTAAATCGTTAACTACTTAGAGAGAGACATGATAAAGGTACTCTAGAACTTCTAACTAAGGGTTAGCTTTTCTTTTAGGACTGGAGTCCTTGGGAAAACTGGTTTCACAACTGTCATCGATGGAAAATTCTCGACAAAATGGATTTCCTTGGCCAGCCATGTACTGCCGGCCCTCCTTCTAGCACAAAAAACTATTGATTCCTAGAAAAATCCCAGGTACCGAAAGTAGGGATTCTCCCCAATAACCATTCTCAAATAGAGCGTTTATCGTTTGGTATGGGGAATCTGTCTGATTTTCGGTTCGGCTACTGTAGAGTTAAAATATATTCTTAAATCTCTTTTACCGGTTGCGGCCTGATCCACCGTTTATATATTTTATCTTTTATGTATGAAATGCAAGTGCCTAGATTAAGTGCAAGTAATAGAAACAGAAAAAACTAATCTAAATCTATTTTAGCCTATCCCCATTGAGCAAGATTGATATTAAATAAGAATGAATGATGTACTATATTGTTTGCATAAAAACATCTACAGATAGATGATAAATCCAGGATACATACATACAGTATAAAGTTAACACAGAGATAGCTCAGTGATATTAAAACATTCATCATTCATTATTGCATAAGATTCATCACATAACATAAAATCAGTCATAACTCATAAATAGTTCAGAGGGTTAGGAACGATCTCACAGATTGTATATAGCGCTAAAAAAGAAATAGTTCTTCATTCATCTTTACACAACATGCTTTAAGGCTTATGCAATACTCTCTCCAGGAAAATTCCGTCTTCTTTATTATAGAAGGAAATAATTCTTCTTACAACAAGCTTCAGTAACTATGCTAGTGAAAAGTCCTTTCTCTATTTGACTTCACCTATATTTATACATTTCAAAATGACTCTTGGTTTGCTTGCCCCTTGGGATTCCTCAATATTTGGTTACAAAGATTTGTCTTCTAGTGTAGTCACCAATCAAGAGATAAATACAAAAATATTACAATTACATTTCCATGTGTCAAAAGAACAAAACACTTAAGTGGACCTAGTCTGTTATCATGCTAATTTCTTTCTCTGGCAAGCTGTATGTTGCTCGATGTAGGAGGGAGGCTCTCAGGGTTGTCCCGAATAGGGATTTGTCCTGGATCTTCATCACCCAGATCTTCGTGATCTTCCTTTCTTTGTTCTTCTGTAACCACCCCTTGGTTTAATGCTTCTTGAGCTATTGGCCTCTCTAGTTCTGCAATATTTTCTTGGATAGCCTCCTCTTTCTTTCTCTTATCTTCTTCGCTATTTTTCCTCTCTGCGCTTCCTTAGCTAGAAATATCTTTGCACCTGCTGCAAACCTCCTTGCAAATTCTTCTTTTGCTTTTCTTGTAGCTTCATTCTGATGTTGTGACTGCAATAACTTAGTATTTACATCATTAATATAACCTGTGCATTTGAATGAGAGAAGAAAACAAAATGTCAATAATACGCTAGGACAAACGTTCCAAAACAACGTCAGTACTTTGCATTACCCTGCTATCCTCAGCCATCAGGTCAAGACAAACACAATGCAGGTCAATGGGTAAAATGTTGGCAACAAAATTCCTTAACATATTAGTTATGCTTCATTTAACATGTTTGACATGAATTAAACTTCTTTCCTTCATGTGTCTATTTGACATTTCCTCACTCGTATCCTTGATTTCAAGAATAATTCCAGTGTACGCTTTGATATAAGCCTAGAATATTGCCACATGTTTCCATAAGATCGTTTTGGGAAACCCAACCTTGGTTTCCAAGTCCAAACTATGCCTTCAATTCTATCTTCATTTCTTCCCAACTTCTGATCTACTCTTCCTTCCCCTTGGTCACATCTTCTGCATGGTTCCTACACCATGGTTTGGCAGTGCCATTGAGAAACATAGTTGTCGCATTCACCTTCATCTCATCTGAACTTCTATTCTTTTCAGTGAGGTACTCCTCAACGTCCCAATATAATTTTCCCAACAACTTAGCGTTCTTAGTGCCATCATAGGGTTTCAGTTCCTTCATTTGGATCTTCATCGTCCCTGTTGTGCCCCGTTTGTTTTCCAAGGCTCACTTCAACAAGACAGTTTTTTTTTGTTTTTCTCTAAATTCAAGCGAAGCTGCAACTTCTACACTAAGCCTTCCAAATTCTTGACTTGGCCATCCGAGTCGTTTCTTCCAAGAATGTGGCCGTTGGAGATTATCCAGAATGTCCTTCAATCCCTCTACTTTCTGCATGATCTCTCTCAACTGGATCTCTCTCACCAAGTTAATATCCTCTTGGCACTTTCTGGTATTGGTGTTGAACCTGTCCCATAGTCAATCCATTTCGTCACCCATGGACGTTGCATTTCACTGTGCTTGCCATGTGCACTAGTGAGTTTGTCAACACTTTTCTCAAGTGTTTCCAACCTTCACTTAACCTTGGGTGTCTTTAGTTCTGAACATCCTTCGAAACTCTTCACATAAGGAATCTTCTACATCGGAACCTACTTTTGGGTCTTCAAAAACCTATTTCCTAGCACGTTTTCTCATTAACTTAGTCATTCTTCCCGCACTTCACAGAGTGTCGATTCATGGGTATGATACCAGGGATGATTTTAAGGAACCATACTTATTTAAAAGTGTATAAATGTTGGCGAATATTACCAATTCTTAAAACACCAACTATAAAATGATTGGCGATATTTTTCAAAATATATTTTAATTTCCAAGGATTTTATATTGTTTATATAATAATTTGGCGATTTTTAGGGTGAAAAAATTTTACCCCATCAAAATTGGGCGAAATAGGGCTTCAAAAAATGCAAAATGGCGAATCGTTTTTGGGATAAAAACATGGAAAAATAGCCCACTGGGCTAAAATTCGCCCCTAAAACTATCCCTGTATGATACTCTACTTGGGAATGTATTTGGGCTTCCATTGACAAACTTCAATTTCCTTGTGATCTAGGGGTTTGTTGCATGTTGACATAGCACCTACTCTCACCATGACTTGACTGAAACCTGACTTTTACAAGCTTCCACAACTTCCTTCATCTCCCAAGAGACAATGCAAATATCTAGGCTTTCACAACTTTATATATATAATAGCAAGTTTACATATTTATGATAGTACAAAGATAGGAGTTCCTATAGGCCAACCTCCTGCTCAATGCACCTAATAAGTCGTCACCAAGGAAACCCCATGAACTTAAGTCGTCACCAAGGAAACTCCAAGAACTTACAAAATCTCCTTGCAAAATCCTCAACTGTTACGAGATTCCAACATGGGCCAATTGCACCTATGCCTCTTAGTCGAATTACACAAGTCGTGAGCTTCTCCAATGGACTCTCTTTCTGCATGTTGCCACAAGGTTCCCAAGCCAAGCTCCCTAGGAATGTTACGTGTGCTGCAGCTGCGACCTACACCAAACTTCCTACTGGATGTCAAACCTTCTTGAGCAAGCTTCCTTATGCATGTTCTCTTGCCACACACACACACACACACACACACACACACACACACACACACATATATATATATATGCTTCGCATCGATGGGTCTGACCCTTGTATGGTTACACACCTTGCTTCGTGTTCATGCCAATGTTTCTTGCCAAATCTACCAAGATGTCCTCATGGGCTTATGTATGCTCAACTCCATTGTTGGAGCTTTCGTGCTGATGAGCTTCCAAAGCATGCCATCCAACCTGCTCCCAACACATCATTCATTGAGTTTCTAGCCCAAGCTCTGTGTCGAGCTTCCACTCCCAATGGTCACCAACGTTGTTTTTTACTTTCACAATGGTGGAGAGTCCATATTTCTGTAGAGATTCCAGCCGAGGTATGCCACACATTCTGGGCTCCCAAGGCATGCTACCTTCCAAGTCTCTAACCCCTCATGCTTCCTACTTGTTGTAGACTCCTTACCATGTGGTGAGCGTCCATGTACCATGTCTGTGCTTTCCATGCATTAGGTGTCCAAGTGTGGGTGTTTTCCCCATCGTGTGGCCACATGCCCAACTAGGTACCATGTGTTGATGGCCTTCAATATTGAGCCTCCAACCGTCTCAATGTATCCTGTCAAACTCCCTAGTCATGACACTTGGGTTGACCATCATGCTCCCTTGCATGCACAAAAGTTGTCAAAGTGCCTAAGGCACAAGGCCGATACATCCCGGAGTTGGAGGACATTTATTAAACAAATGGCATGCTTTCTTAAAGGGCTGGTTGTTTCCAGGCCTGGAATTTGACGGTCTGTAGAAGGTTTTTTAAATTTTAGAACATATTTGTCACTTATTTATAAAATTAAAACGTCAATTTAGAAGGTAGATTGACGTTTGCCAATTTAAATTGCCCATCCTAAATTTTAGTATTTGTTTGAGGGTGTAGGTGGTAGTCATCAATTTTAATATTTGTTTGAGGATGTAGGTGGTAACATATAGTAGTTTAAATTTTCAAATTTAGTATTTGTTTGAGGGTGTAGGTGGTAGTGATAAATTTTAATATTTGTTTGAGGATGTAAGCGGTAACATATAGTAGTTTAAATTTTAATACTTGTTTCAAGGTGTAGGTTGTACCTATGCTATTTATTAACCATGGCATTGGCGGGCCTGTCCATAACTACTTACCACAATGATTCTTTATTTCAGCTTCCATTTCAGTTGATAGTGATCGTTTGAATATTATAATGCACCCTAGCATGTAATGTCACACCCCTGGCTAGCCGCATCCGAATGTGATCGAACCCCACGTCCTCCAAATCCTATCTCAATGCAGCCACTCGGGATCGAATCCCATGTATGTCAAATCCTATCTCAATGGTAGGTATCACTATCCAGTACCCATCACTCCATATCGCTCTTGTTTCTCTTCTTTGTGCATATTGGTTGTGCATTTAACCATAGAGTTTTTGCTGAAGTCTTTCGGGAGATAACAGGTTCAAAGTTGTAGGCATTAGAGGGAGGTTCCGTCATTTCAGTTTTACTCGAGGACACTCAAATTTTGCAAGTTGCCACCAAGCATAAAAAGGTAAGCATTGGAATCTCACTTCCTTCTCCTTCGAAAGATAACTTTGTCCACCTTTCAAATATTGAAATAGGTTTTAATTCTTAGTTCGTCCATCTTTAAAATAGCCATGTACTAAATCCCTTGAAATTGGATAATGTATGACTAATCCCTTGTTCTAATCAATGTTGGTTTTATTTGGAATATGAGTTAACGAACTGGTTATGTTGGAATTTCTCTAATTTCTTTTACTTTTAACTATGGTGGAATTCCTTCACATAAGATTATTACCTTATTTACAACTCGGTTCTTTTAAGATTCTGCAATATTGATCTCTAACATTTGTAATTCAATAAAATCAATAATTTGGTGAAGCGAATATCAGGTTTACACTCTGTGAAGGGACATAAAATAGTCATAGCAAATTGTTGTTAGCTCTTTCTTAAACTTCATAAAAATATACACACTTTAAACTACTAATTTCTTCTTATTTATGTGGTAATACAGTGACACAAACAAATTTCTCATCCATATATTTTATTTGTTCCTATATATATATACACACGCTTTTAATCAAGATTTGTGGAGATGGTCGTATGCTCCAGATTTGTGGACATGCTTGCTATATTTTTGTGTTTGTTTTAGAAAAATATAGTTATGAACTCTGTAAAATTATTTTAGGATATTTTTTATAACAGTGATTTTAAGAAAATTTTCTTTTGTAAATATTTGACACTCAAACATTTACCAAAAACGTAAATCAAAGGGCATGAAAATTCCAAGAACGTCATCAAATTTATGTTTGACAAACAGGCTAGATCTGAAATTCTAGTCATTGTTGTTGCTAAGAATATTCCATCGATGTTCTACATAGATCACAAGCTAGATCTTCATCCAGACGAATTGTGCCACTTCATAGTCCCCACTTTGTCATAACTGGACACTTTCTTTCAAACAACATGTTTAGAAACATAAAAAAGGCTAATGTCTACTAGTTACTAGTACAATGCATGGACTAATGTTTATCACACTACATTAAGGCATAATATCATATATAACATGGAAATTAATAATCGCTCATCTAATGTTTCTAAATTAAATTGCATGTTATTTTAAACCAAAATACATAGTCTATCCTCAAACTAAGTTCAAGCAATGCCTCATTCTCTACTTACTCATATCTCCTGAAATCTAGTGTATCTATTTACAAAGTACCAATTTATCAAATCGTGGTGCCTCTTGATTAAATATAAAATTTAATTAAGAACCCGATTTGAAATAATATATTATATGTTATTGATCATTTCTGAAGTTGCACCGTGTTAATAATTTAGAAATACAAATATGTTGATTAGGTATTATTAATTAGAAAGACACATTATTGAATTTATTACATTTTATTCTATATTTAAAATTAATGATTGGTCAATTTCGAACATCTTAAAAACATGTAATATTCTATTTAGAAGGTAATATTCCGACTATGCGGCATTGCATACAATGCATACAACACGATCAATGTTCAAATTTAAATCCTTTCGATCCCTTTCCAGGAGTTCTATCCCAGTCTAGAAGTGTAAAGTTAAAATTGCCCTTAAAACAAAATTAAACCTGAATTTTACCCTTCCAATTAAGAAGGACATAATTTATATCAACATTTCAAAAGAAGGGAAACATTTGAAATTACTCATCCATATAAATTTCTATGCTATAAAGTTCGACTCGTCATTCAAAATATTGGAAATATTATAGATTATAATCAATCACTCACTCACGCCATGCACTCACTGCTTAGTTGTGCAAGAAGACAAGTGATAACTGACGATTATGAGGCATTGGCTATCAGGATTTCACTATGACTCTGGAGTCACTTGGGGTTGTGATCTAAGGTGTGACAATGTGTCAATGACTACAGTTGTAACAACAGAGAACAACTACTAGTCTAATACTAGGCCCGAAATGAGCCCAAAACTTTGTCCCTACTATCTATGTGAATCTAGCTACCAATGCCCACCCATTTTTCGTCAAAATAAATTTCAAATGGTTGGTTTTATGAGTCCTCTACAAGACTTCATTTGTTGCATGAATATCATGGTCTCATGCTAACTATAAACAACACTCAATGTCATGCAACTACACATAATGGCATGCAGCTACGATCACAAATTGTGCAGAGGTTGATTTATGCATTGAAATAGAGAGGTGTCACTAGGAACACGATATGGAGAAACAATGAGTTAGAAAAAACATTTCGACCAAGGCACCATAATGGTTATTAATAAAAATAAAAATAAAAAACAATTTTTGGATCAAGAATAGCCTTCAATTTGATGGGTGGCATGATCATGATGTAATCTCCCTTCGTCCTTCCAAACATTTATGGTTTCTCACAACAATTGTTCTTGGTGCTCACCACCAAAATACATATAAAATTTACATATCTTTACATCCTCTTCTCCTAAAATCATCATCTAATAGTCATAACTAAGGATTATTATGTATGCACATCCTCACATTATAATATCAATTGGGTCAAGGCACAAAGACAACTATAAAATATCAAATGTGTCAAGATGCAAAGAGTAAGAGACAACTATAAGTAAGTCTTATATTAAAATTACCATATAAATCTTTAATTGACACTATCAACTGAGATTTGGAACCATGGATTGTTTTGATCTTCTTATAACTTCTTACCGATGTGACTGCAAGGCATTCTTTGAAGGTAAAATCGATAATTTTATGTCTTCTTCCTCATCCTCGTGCCTTTTGATAAGACAATAAGGAGGGTAGTGTCCTACATTAGCATGGAAAACGATTTCGACATAGAGGTAGATACATTAATTGTTTTCATTAAGTAACTTAAATTTTGTAGTAATGATTGTTGATTCGTTGAATCATGGATTGGCACAAAACACAACAAGTTTTAGAACCTCGAGCTCTTAATTAGTCACACCTAGAACTTTCTCAAATCTAACCATTAACAAACTTCTTTTGGTGTTCTATTCAATTTAAAAGGAAGATTGTCGAGACTCGGACATGAAGTGAGTTGCAATGCTCCAATTGACTTAGGATTGATTCCATTGCCCCTCCATCCCATACATGTATGTCGTCACGACAAGTAATGAACAACAAAATTGTATGCCTCAACCCCGGTGATGCTAACATGCTTGGCATGTAGGATTTTTTTAATATTTTATGAGTTGTGTATTATTTTTTCATAGTTCACAATGCCCGTCCTTCTTACATCTCCCACGCTTGGATGGATTCCCTCTCTGGTTTGAATTAAGTTTTTGGTTGGTTTTATATGTATTTTTTGGTTGTAGGTTTATTATAGCCTCATTTTGCTTAGTGGCTTCCTTCTGTACATAGTTAACAATAAGTAAATATCTCATGGTTCTAGTTGTTCTTAATACTATATCTAGTTACAATGTTCTCCAATATGCATAAGATCACGTAAATGCCCCAATATGGTTATGGCATAGTCTAAGTAGTTTTTCTATATAATGAAGTGTGCTTCAACTCGAAACATACAATAGAATAGCTGTTATTCTACTAAACTGTAAAATAAATGTTACACATAAGTCAAATTAATGTGTTCAAATTAGTTTTTTTTAAATATCATTTTTTTCATGTAGATATTAGGAATTGTTCAATTGTTTAAGACTGTGAAACTTTAAAAGGGCAATATTTGTTTTTTTGCATTTTTAGGAGGAAAGGGTTTAGTTAATTTATACTTGTCAATTGAAGTACAATTATTTGTATTTCCCTTCAAGAATCAAATTTGAAGAGTATGGTGTTATTTTGCTTTGAAGGGATATGATATGTTCAACCCTTCAATGATGTCATGTTAAAATAAATTGTTCCTTTCATTTGAAAATGTAGTAATACATAAAAATTCCATTGTATATTAAAAGAAATGTAATCAAATTCCTCAATATAGTGACAATATTGCATTGTTCCACTCTATGGTTTTTAATAAGTAATGTATAACCCAAATAACCCAAGAAATTAAATAGAGGAAATTTTAGAAACATAAAAACTACATGGCAATATAAAACTAATTTATACTTCTCAATTGAAGTACAATTATTTGTATTTCCCTTCAAGAATCAAATTTGAAGAGTATGGTGTTATTTTGCTTTGAAGGGATATGATATGTTCAACCCTTCAATGATGACATGTTAAAATAAATTGTTCTTTTCATTTGAAAATGTAGTAATACATAAAAATTCCATTGTATATTAAAAGAAATGTAATCAAATTCCTCAAATAACCCAAGAAATTAAATAGAGGAAATTTTAGAAACATAAAAACTACATGGAAATATAAAACTAATTTATACTTGTCAATTGAAGTACAGTTATTTGTATTTCCCTTCAAGAATCAAATTTGAAGAGTATGGTGTTATTTTGCTTTGAAGGGATATGATATGTTCAACCCTTCAATGATGACATGTTAAAATAAATTGTTCCTTTCATTTGAAAATGTAGTAATACATAAAAATTCCATTGTATATTAAAAGAAATGTAATCAAATTCCTCAATATAGTGACAATATTGCAATGTTCCACTCTATGGTTTTTAATAAGTAATGTATAACCCAAATAACCCAAGAAATTAAATAGAGGAAATTTTAGAAACATAAAAACTACATGGCAATATAAAGAAATCAATTGAAAAACATTTATAACCAATCAAGATTCACTTGGCAAGTAGTAAAACTTCTAGCAGAAAAATCAAGATTGGAAGAAAATGAATACAATCTATACAATGTCCATTGAACATAGAGATCAATAAATACAAAATATGGAGTGAACCTAAAAAATATGTTCATGAATTCCAAAACTATTATCTTGAATCACTTCAATAACAAACTTCACTCCTTTCCAAGAAGAAGCAAATAAATACTTATAAAATAACACAACAAAAAAAACTACTCTTGTGATGCACATATCTGAAAAATCATTCAACCACAAGAACAACCCAACCAATATTGAGATCCAATGAGGAAACGAATCCCTTTATATATGTTTGTTCATATTCAACTCTGTGAATCAAAGGAGAGAAATAGTCCCCAAGAGGAAATAATCATTAGCAAAGGTATATTGTCTCTCTCTAGTGGAGATGTACACTTCTGCAAGTTCGTAGTGGACTAGTGGTGATAGGGCATATGTGTACTTCCTTTGCTCAGGAAAATCACTTGGAGTTTAAAGAGGGTATAATATACATTATGAATTAATAGGAAAAGAAAGGGTGGAACTATCCTAAGAAAGGGTCGATGGTGATGGTGGAAACAACCTAAACAATGGTTCAACTCGATAGTGGAATCAACCTGATTAAGGGTGAAGAGTTACTCAAATTTGAACTTATGTTTTTAATAGGAACAATTCAAGGTACCTAATCTCCTTGAATCCTAATTCATAGTCCAAAGGACAAGCTTATTTTATCATGATTCTTGGAAACACTGATTGTGACATCAAACTAGAAGGCAAGTTTTCCTCTTATGACTTGTGGGGGGATTTGAGAAGTGCATTCATCTATGTTTAAATACCAATGGATCCATTCAACATATATGGATAAACGCTTCTAATCAAGTATCCATATGAACCATTCACAAACCCAATGAAAGATGAAGTGACCCACCATCTCCATAAATAGCATAAATATCCATGTCTCACTTATCAATGATGAAGTAAATACTGATCAAAAAGTGATCAAGGAACTTTCTCCAACATGAGCCTTGATAATTATGTATGTTCGCCTAACTAAATAGCTAACACTATAGAGTCTCGATTGAAGCTCGAAGTTACATGTGCCATGGCATGAGCTCCCTCCCCCTATCTAATTACTATAACTCTAGCATGTACTAAAACACGAAACAAGGTAGAAATATGAAATTGAAATAGACATGAAGTAGGCACAACCTAAGCCAGTGTAAAAAATGATGAATTATAATTATAATTTTTTATCATGCGGTGCACAATTTAATTCTATATTATGTGATTACATTCTCTATTAATAAATTACTTATTCACCTTATGCATAAACTCAAGGTCTTCACTTAGTGAAACTATATCATAGCACCTTCATTCATGAGATATTAAATAATACCCATAATTTCTCTATATATTGATAAATACCTACCAAAATTATTTTGTTGACCCCCCCCCCTCCAAATACATATTTTCAATTTTAAAAAACCCTAGTTTTACTAGATATTCAATATTTTGACCAGATACCACTTTTTATACCCCCCATTACATATAAACCCTTGATACCCTACTCCCCTCCCACTAATACCTACAATATATTGACCTTATTTTTCAAAAATTAAAAACCCCCCTTTATGAATGAGCATGATAATATATTGCTCAACAAAGTGAATTCCCTGTGCACATAGATTGGTTGAGATTTGAGAATGAATAGTTATCAAACTAGATTAACTGTTTGAAGCATGTTCCTAATTGATTTCAAATGTGATATCCTACTAAAACACAATCATCATTAATGCATTTATTTGCTACTAGGATAATAACTTACCAAAAAATATTGTCAATTAATGCTTTATCTGCTACCAGGCTACCAACTTACTAGATGTGATTATCAATTAATGCTTGGCGCTTTAGGTTGCAATGTGCGTAATAAGTGATTATTAATTATAACCTTGAGGAAAAGAGTGGAAATTTATAGAAGTGTTTATAGATCAAACATGTTAATATAATACAAATTCTCCGTCAAATTTAACCTAGAAGAAAGTGTTATCAAATCACCTTATTTTAAGAAGTTTTCTCGTTTGAATCCCTTCATTTTGGACAAGTTTTCTAACCAAAAATTGCAACATAGATCTATACCAAAAGGGTGTGTACATTTGACTTCCAAACATCACACACACTCTTTGCAAACTTTTGGAAATCTTGTTGTACCATTCCACTCCATTAATATCTTAATGTACAGTCTCATTCAATTTTGCTCCAAGCCTCCAAACACTCAAACTTGAAAATTTTGATGAAATCATGAAGCCACGACTAGTAGTGCAACCACCTTACATTATAGCATGCGTCCCATCCACCAAGTGATAATTGTTAAATACAATAAACTACACATGGCTTTGCAAGAATAGTTTTAGAGGATTTGAATCCTATGTAATACACCAAACAAATGTTTAATTATTTATGATTTTCAATATTTATTTATTTTTTAAATGTTTTGACAATAAAATAAAAATAAATGTAATGGATTATTATTATTGAATAATTAAAATACTAAGAGGAATCATAACTGGAGTAGTAGTTAAAAGTGTGTTTGTTGACCCACAAGGGGAAACGACAAATGGTGAAAGTTGTTGAGTGAGAAATCAAGTGATACAGGAGGCATATTCCCCAAAATCAGGTCAAGACTCCTTGTGGGGCCCTAAAGAGCAGGAGGATCATAAATGACCAAGTCCTAAGCAAAATACTATAATATAGTGTCTCCATCAAATAAGCAGGAGGCTAGAGATGGATGGGGAAATAATCTATTGATGCAAAGAGATGGCACATTGATCAGAAGTTGTCCTTGTGGTTCAACAAACAGGCTCAGGGTTTCTGGAACAAATAGGTTTTGGCCTCTCCAGGATTTGGTTGGGAGGAACAGCAGCCTCGGTTCTGTTTTCCTGACATTGGTGACATGTTCCTTAGTAAATTTATTAATTGTTTAGTACTGATAATTACAGTCTAAAAGTATATTTGAATTCCAAGTGCATTATAAACTGAGAATTTTACCGTGCATCCATTAATATTCTTTTTATCTCTTTTAATGATACTTTCTTAGTTTATAAGTTGTTTTTAGTTAATTACTTATGTACATAATATAGAATCGCGTATCTCTTTTATATGTGGAAATTTTAATGGTAAATTAATCCTCTCTATAATGTTTTTGTATGTTAAGCTACATCAATTTATTCAAACCCTATATTGTTTAAATATCAGACTTAACGAGAAGAGTCGAGACTCTTTACAAAGATCTTTTCTCTTATATAAAATACAAATCTAGATAACCCTACAACTCTAAGTACAAGTATGGCTACATAGAATATGTTTATATTTCAGCAAAAATCACAGATACGCTAAGAAGAGCCGAAACGCTTCTTTAGGTGGTTCATTTCTTTATAAAGAATATTAAGCCTAGATATAGTTTAATAAACCTTTGTTTTTAACAATTAATCAAATAAGGCGTAAACATATTCAAATCAAAACCCCCATATAGATCTAGGTAAATCAATTTTCTCAATGAGCCGAAGGATATTCCACACATCATAAACTTTGTTATAAACTTCATTAAAATATTACAGTCTTTGTTTCGGGCTTCCATACCCATAACTAGAAAGATCTAGGATAAAGATCTAATTAAAAAAAATAGAACCACAATATCCAGATACAAGTGAATAGACATCCATTTGAAAAATCTGAGTTTCCCAACCATAGCAATAATCATATCGAATTAAGATCGAGGAATCATAACCGTAGAGTTAAGATTATCCACCAATTGATTCACAGTCAAATCTTAATAATAAACAATTACAAAACTGTAAAATCTATGATGTGAGTAATCCAATCTATCTAACCTACAGACTAAAACCCAAAAATCATAAAGGTCCCCCAAATCAAGCCACAAACCAAACTGTTGCTAATTCAAACGTATCTAAAGTGATAGAGGCTATGAATTCCTCTCGTAACCAATACATCTAAATACAAACCCATCTAGGGTTATGTGTAAAACAAAACTTATCTTAAAACTTGTTAGTGGTTGTAAATCCTTTGTTTCCCATAGCCTCGAAGAAGAGCAAATGGAACTCATCTTAAACACAAAACCAAATGGAGGCATACCTTGTGACTGTTTGCATTAACCGAAGTGTATAGTGCAGAAGTTGCGTCGATTCATTTATGCATACAAGAACAAAAGACGACTAACATTATTATCAATTATAGTTGTTTAAATACATCAAATTTCTAGCTAGCAGAGTGAAGGATAGGGTTCCTCACCTCAAGACAGAGAAGAATAAAGCTCAAGAGGAGGTAACCCTGTCTTCGCTCTCATCGGGCATGTCCATTGATAAACTGCATCCATGTATATTGTTAAGTTGTATAATCACCTTCATATTTAACTGTAACATGTTTTAAAAATCAGACATTGTGTAAAAATTACCTTGGAATACGAGATTGGGCCATAAGGGTGAAGCCAAGCCTATCCAAATATTTCGATTGCACCCTAACTTCACTTGCCAATAGAATGACGAAGTTATAATAAACCCCATTAAATTTGAAATGTCATTCTTTTATATACTTACATAGGGATAAGATTACCTTTACTATACACATAGAGGGCCAAGGGTTGGCTACTCCTAGCTTCCTTCTTCCTCCTCTACCCTGTGCAAACAAAAATCAAATGGGTCAAATCTGTTTCAAAACTATGAAGCCTTTTAATAAATTTGCAGAGTTAAGACATGAATTATTTCTTCCCATACTTGTTAATAAGCCATTGTAGGCTTGAAAATTCTCTACCCGAACTTGAAGGAAAGCGATTGGGATTCCACTGAATCATACGATGAGCATAGGATGGTTGAGACTGTGTAGAGAAGTCACACAACCATTACAACATTAACTAAAAACACTTAAAATATTTTCCAAAATTGTAGTGTTGCAAACCAAAACAACTATTGTAGACCCCAGAGGGTAAACCTAGTGGCAGTGCAGCACTATGGAGTGACCGAGCAAAAACCTCTAAACCACAATTACACAAAAAACTGAAAAAACCCTCACGACAATATGAATGTAGTGTAAAAAACCTACTAAAACCTTTTCATCGACAAGCACCAAATCATAGACAGCTAGAGGGTTGGGATCATTTCCTTCCCATGCAAAATATGTTGGTCAGTTAATGTTCATGGCTGCGCTGTCAACTTGCAACCAGGGTTACAACCCATAATTAAAACATAGCTTTAACAACCTCTTTAAAACTCTCTTGATCACAGTAGTCAACCACCTTGTGCCTCCCAAGATCGTACGCCAAAACTGTGGCTTAAAACTTATAGCATGATTTCCCATATAACCTTTCATTATCGCTTACAAGGCTACAACATATTCCAAACAATTTATATGTATCAACATTTTCCAAATCCGCATGTAGGGTGGGTTTTAATATAAGCTTGAAACATATAAATTTTTTTATTTAGCAAATTATGGTTAGGACTAGGTCTATAGATCTAGGTTTAGTTCTTAAATAAACGAACCAATACCATAATGACTTTAAAACCTTAACATCACCTTGGAAAGGGTTGCGACCAAGTTGTAATTTCACTTAGAGTCCATGACAAGCGAACGATAAACCTATCATCAAAAACATTAAAGAGTTTAATATATCTTATCCATGTAAACGAGTAAATAACATGTTATGACAAGTAAGAGTAATAAACCATAAACCAATTTTTTATTTATTTGTGAAAATTATGGGTGTGTGACAAAATGGTATCAGAGCATGGTTACAACACTTGGCCTGAAAAATCCCAACACTCAAATTGATAAAAGCAGAAAACTAACTTTATTTTTATGGTTTGACTATTTTTGCGAACAGGAAGAGAATAATGACCTTGTTTTGCAGACATCATGGCAGATGTGGAAATGTCTGTTGAAGAAGAATCACGTCCTAAGGATCCAGTAAACAATGAAGAAGGTAACATTAGAGACGATAAAATTTGGGTAAGTCTGAATGAAAGTAGGAATGATAACCCATTTGGACTCCAACAAACAGTAAAATATTTAAGGGTTGAACTGAAACGATTTAAGTAAGATAATGAACACATTTTAAAAGCACAAGAAGAATTAATTAATATTATGCTAACTAAACTACATAGTAATGAAAAAGAAAACTAAAGAACCTGAATTAAATATGGCAACAACTACACCTTATAAACGTAAGTTAAGAAAACTAGAATTTTATAAACATGAGACTGGATCTTCAAGCAAAGAATCAACTAAACATAATAATAAAAAATATAAAGATTCTAGTGAAAGTAGTGATAGTAACCAGAAGAAAAAGAAATACATACCTTATGAACTAATTTCTAGAGAATTTAAAAATATCAAACCTCTTGTGTTCAACGGAGAAATTAAAAAAGGAGAAGAAGCAAAAGCTTGGCTATCTGGAATGAAAAAGTACTTCCAAATTTATAACTATTCTGATGAACTAAAAGAAAAAATGGCAATTTATAACTTGACCAGAAAAGCTGATATTTGGTGGCAAGTCAAAGAAAGTAAAAGGCATTAGAGAACGTTATGTAACTTGGAAAACCTTTAAGAAATATTTCAAAATAAAATATTTATCAGAACAATATTACGAGGAAATGGCTAAAGAATTCTATGAATTATGATTGGTTCCAAGACTATGAAAGAAATTTGCAGCAAATTCTTAAGTTTATTACTTTAGGTGCCTTATATTATTGATGAGAAACCAAAAATACAAAGTTTCCTCAGTTGTTTACCTCTTATGTTCAAAGAGAGAATCGAATACGATAATCTAAAAACTCTAGAAGAGGCAATGAGAAAATCAAACTTCTGTTATGATCAAAATAAAAACAAACGAGAGAACATACCTAATTGGAAAAATAAAAGACGTGACAATTTTGAATATAAAAAGAAAGGTACTAAGTTTTATAATAACATTGATAATAATTATCAAGGATACCAAGGAAATAATTATAAAAATTATAAACAATAGAATCCTACAACAACAAAAGAAAGGGAAACACCCATCGCCTTTAATAAAAATACTACACAAAGGGAACCACTAAAATGCTGGGAATGTGGTGAACCAAATTACTTTAATGATTTTCCAGTAAGAAAAAAGCATTTAAATAATGTCCATTCAAATCAAGAAGCTACTACAGTGGGAGATATAGCAAGAACCATGCCCAGAATCAGTGCAACATTGGAGAACAGGCAAGCAGATCATCAAACATCTATGGTCGAAATCGAAGGTATGTTAAAATACAAACCCATTTCTATATTGATTGATCTTGATGCAAGTTTAAGTTATGTATCACCCAGAATTTTAGAACTATTTAAGTTACAGCAAGATAAGTTTGAAAAATCTTGGTTAGTTCAACTTGCTACAAGCACAAAGCGAAAGGTCACTAGCTTTGTGAAAAAGTGTGATTTTATTAAGAATGGCTTAAAAACACATGTTGATTTAAATATTTTACCTCTATGATTTTATGATGTACTGATAGGAATGAACCGGTTAGAGAAACAGAGTTATTTTAAACTATTATGATAAAACATTCTCCTGTTTGGATGATCAAGGTAATACCATTGTTGTAAAAGGAATTCCCAGGAAAGTTACCATAAGAGAAATATGAGCCTTACAAATGAAAAGGTTTGTTCGTAAAGGATGTAAGGCTTTTGTAGTTTATGTAATGCACGACAAAGAGAAAGATAATCAACTTATAATATAATATATACCAATTTCCAAAGATTTTAAGGATATATTTTCGGAAGAGATTCTCGGACTACATCCGGAAAGGGATATAGATTTTACAATCGATTTGGCACTGTGGGAAGTACCAGCATCAAAGGATCCCTATCGGTGAATATAATAGAGCTTACATAATTAAAATCACAAATACAGGAACTAATCAATAAAAAATACATTCGACCTAGTGTTTCCCCTTGGGGACAATTTTGTTTGTAAAGAAAAAAGATGGCACTCTAAGATTGTGTATAGATTATAGACAGTTAAACAAAATGACAATTAAAAATCGATATCATTTTCCTTAGATTGATGATCTATTAAATTGGTTTCAAGGGGCAACAATATTTTCAAAAATATATTTAAGATCCATATACCATCAAGTACGGATCAAGGACGAGGACATCTTTAAGACTGCTTTTAGAACTAGTTACGGTCATTATGAATTTGTCATAATTCCCTTTGGGTTAACAAATTCCTCGACAACTTTTATGTGTTTAATGAATAGTATTTAAGTAAATACTTAGATAAATTCATAGTCCTCTTTATCGACTATTATAAAAATAAACAAGATCATGAAGAACACTTAAAAATAATCTTACAAGTGTTAAGGGAGCACCAATTATTTGCTAAGTTTAGCGAGTGCGTCTTTTTCAATGACAGGATTCAGTATCTAGGACATGTGGTGTCTAGCGATGAGATATATGTAGATCTCAATAAAATTATAGCTATCATTGAATGGCATGTTCTAAAGAATGTAACTGATATAAGATCATTCATAGGGATTACTAGCTACTGCCTAAAATTCATTGAAGGATTTTCTAAAATATAAGACCTTATAACTTCATTATGAAAGAAAGGTAAGAAATTTGATTGGAACGAAAAATGTATAGGGAATTTTAATAAATTAAAACACTTGTTCACAATAGCCCCTATTTTAAATATTGTTGATCCATTTAAAGATTTTGTTGTATGTACATATGCATGCAAGGAAGGTCTAGGTGGAGTACTAATTGAAGAAAACTATGTCATAGCCTACAAGTCTAGGAAGCTAAAGGAACACAATAAAAATTATGCTACTCATGATCTAGGACTAGATGCTATCAGTCATGCGCTCAAAATGTGGCGGCACTATCTCATTGGAATGCGATTTTTATTAATGTCTACTAGTATAAGTTTAAAATACTTATTCGATCAACATAATCTTAACGCTAGACAAGCTAGGTGGTTATCATTTCTTAGCAAATACAATTTTGAAATAAAACATATAAAAATAAAAGAGAATAAAGTTGTGAATGCCTTAAGTCACCATGCAAATTTGGTGTATGCTGTTAAAAAATCAGACCTCTGTTCACTTACAGATTTCGTCAAACACTTCATAAACCTTCAATATCAGGCCTCAACAGTAAACCACAATCAAGCATATTTATTAACCATTCAATGGAACTATCCTGTAGGCTGATATACTGTTTATAAAGCACATTTAGCAGCGGAAAAACATGAATAACAGCAGACTGTAATACACATTTAAAACACAGTATTTTGGTCAAATAGACCCTGGAAAAACCCCCTCAACCCCTGGGGGAAAACCAGCATGCAGGAGAAAATTTTTATTGAGCTTTTAAAAAAAATATCAGACATCAATTTACAATCAAAATATAACTTATCTTGACCAACGCAAATAACCCAGTAAACTGTTTTGGTTTCCGTGCTAATGCTGCCTTGATTTCTGTGCAAATCCCTTCTCGAAAAATGTGCAGAAATAAGTCACTAACAGTCCTCGATTTCTGTGCCTGAGAGCATTAAATGTAGCCCTCGAAATCTGTGCCAAAACAGTCAACAAAAGTACTGTACGGACTGCATTAAATGCATCCGTCCGGCCTCAAAAAACGTGTTGTTTTTCCTTGGGAAAAGTGCCATATTTCTTCCTCGAAATCTGTGCCTGATATTCTTGAAAAACGAGCCCAAAAACGTACTGTACGGACCTGTACTTTCTTCCTGAAACTTGGGTTTGCAATAAATGCAGCAGTACCTTTCTGGAAATGCGTGCCAGCAATAAATGCTAGCCGTACTTTTCTTGGTTTCTGTGCAGCAGTAATGGTGGCTCCTTGATATTCAAGCCAACTGAGAATCACTCCCAGCCCTGTCTGAAAATCGTGCCCTAGCTCTCCTTCAGCTTTCTCCTGCAAAAAAATGTGCTTCTCACACTTCTCTCCAAGCTCCTCTCTTGGAAATCGAGCCCTCTCCAAGCTGTTCTCTCTTGAATATGTGCCAAAATGAAATCTCATGTACTTTATTTACCCTATTAGGGTTATTCTCATGACTTTTCACCTTCTACGGTCGAGATTATATCTTGGCCAAGAGATCTATGGCTGGGATCTAATCTTTCACTCACTTAAATCTCCTAAGTGAACTTTACACGAAATTTTTCTTTTTGAAAAGTCACATCACCCTAAATATTAAAAAAGTACACTTTATGACTTAAAGTCACTTTAAAAACATATTAAAGTGAAACTCACTTTTAAAACATAAAGTCACATCAAAAATGTACTTTAATAAAAAATACATTACTAAAGTCACTTTTCGAATATAAATGAGACTCCATACTTAATCACCCCTGCACCTAGGCACCTGATGCAGGACTGCCACCGAGCTATCAAAAACTAACACTCCCTCTTAGTGAGGGAGGTACTACTGTCATCAGCTCCACCTGGATCTCTGCCTCCAATAACTAAAGCTCCCTCTGAATCTGAATGCCTATCAGATCTCTCCACTAGAACAACTGCTGAAGGTCTCCGTCTGACAAATCTGAACTGAGAGTTCTCCTCACTCTCCTGCTCATCCTGAAGAACCATCTCATACCAACTCTGTTTCCTCACAGAGTTGGATGAATCCTCCATACTGACAGCCACTGCTGCTGCCACTGAGTCTGATCTCTCACCAGGCTCACCATCCACCGGATGACCCAAAACTCGGTACATCCGGCCATCACGGATGCCAAGCAGACTTGCTGCACCCAGGCCTCCACTCACCGGATATATGTAAACATGCCCACTCACATGAAGAACCGCATATCCGTCATCCTCCAAAGCTGAAACTGAGACCAAGTTCCTCTTCAGCTCTGGAACAAACAACACATCGCTAACCTCCAGATAACCACCAGACTCGAGTTGGAATATGACTTTTCCAACTCCTTCTACTGCATGGGTGTCGGCATACCCATCCTCAGTCAATATAACTCTGTCATGATCTGTCAACTCTTGGAACACTGCTCGTATCCCTGTCATATGGCGTGCTGCTCCGCTATCTATGTACCATGCTCCAGTGTCCAAACTCTCTGCTACACTACTGTCTGAAAGAATTGAGACGAGCGAGAATTCCCTTTCGAGTTCCTTCGCAAAATCTCCGACTTCAGCTAGAGAGGCTTTCTCAGCCTCTTCTTTCTTCTTGTTCTTCTTCTTGTTGGGACACTGCCCCGCATAGTGACCATAACTCTGGCAAGCAAAGCATTTTACTTTGCTCAAGTCTTTGGCTCCACTGCTCGAGCCACCCTTTTTATTTCTACCCTTAGCTGAAAGGGCCACATTCTCATCATCAGTAACCTGCTCAGTCTTCCCTTCTCGGATCTCCTCCTGAGTAAAATCATCCCATAGTCTTTCCCAAGAGGGAAATTTCTCTCTGCCAACTACACACTTCACGCACACGTCCCACTCCTTAGTGAAGCCCTTCAGTGCTATCCGCACTAGCTCGGGATCAGGAATCACCTCACCAACAGCACTCAATTCATCTTTTATCTGTCTGAGTCTAGTGAGGTAAGAGGCTACATTCTCACCTCTCGTCATCTTAGTGCCATGAAGCTTATCTTTTAGGGCCATTTTACGATTTTCATTCTTGTTCTCATACAAACTTTTTAAAGTATCCCACATCCCCTTAGCAGTTTGTTTCTCTGCCAAATGTGGGATGAGGTGATCTCGAACACCATCCAGAAGCAGTCTCTGCGTTCTGGGCTCCTTCACCTCATGTATGTCAAGGGCTATGGGATCAACCACGGGAGGAGCCACTGTGGTACTAACAAAGGCCCACAACTTGTTTTCCTTGAGAACAGCTGTCATCCGTGCTTTCCACTGTAAGTAGTTGGAAATACCTTCCAACCTATCTTCAAATCGGATGCAAGCCATCATTCTCTTTTGCTCTTTTTCCAACAAGGCACACTCTGCCTTCTTTGACCAAAAAAAATCTGCTGTACTAAACCAGCACTTCTCTGCTCACTCTCAGCAAAAAAAATTTATAGACAGCTGTTACTTCACATGCACTAGTGTCTTAAAAAAAATCAGCACTTCTCTGCTGCCCAACAATCTACTGAAATCTCAGAGCCCTAGCTCTGATACCATGTTAAAAAATCAGACCTCTGTTCACTTACAGATTTCATCAAACACTTCATAAACCTTCGATATCAGGCCTCAACAGTAAACCACAATCAAGCATATTTATTAACCATTCAATGGAACTATCCTGTAGGCTGATATACTGTTTATAAAGCACATTTAGCAGCGGAAAAACATGAATAACAGCAGACTGTAATACACATTTAAAACATAGTATTTTGGTCAAATAGACCCTGGAAAAACCCCCTCAACCCCTGGGGGAAAACCAGCATGCAGGAGAAAATTTTTATTGAGCTTTTAAAAAAAATATCAGACATCAATTTACAGTCAAAATATAACTTATCTTGACCAACGCAAATAACCCAGTAAACTGTTTTGGTTTCCATGCTAATGCTGCCTTGATTTCTGTGCAAATCCCTTCTCGAAAAATGTGCAAAAATAAGTCACTAACAGTCCTCGATTTCTGTGCCTGAGAGCATTAAATGCAGCCCTCGAAATCTGTGCCAAAACAGTCAACAAAAGTACTGTACGGACTGCATTAAATGCATCCGTACGGCCTCAAAAAACGTGTTGTTTTTCCTTGGGAAAAGTGCCAAATTTCTTCCTCGAAATCTGTGCCTGATATTCTTGAAAAGCGAGCCCAAAAACGTACTGTACGGACCTGTACTTTCTTCCTGAAACTTGGGTCTGCAATAAATGCAGCAGTACCTTTCTGGAAATGCGTGCCAGCAATA
>LPNX010981864.1:254707-327792 GCA_001517045.1 Pseudotsuga menziesii
AGTTACATAAAAAAGGTACTTTAATAAAAAATACATTTCTAAAGTCACTTTTCGAATATAAATGAGACTCCATACTTAATCACCCCTGCACCTAGGCACCTGATGCAAGAGTGCCACCGAGCTATCAAAAACTAACATATGCAACAACAAACAACAAGTATGAGTAAGATTTAGAAGATGAAATTCTAAATGTAGAAAAATTTGACAAAGAATATCAAAAACTAAAAGGAAAGACCACCGAAAATGAAATGAATCAAATAAAAATAGAGTTTGGTCTAAACGGAAGGGGATTATTATTACACAAAGGAATATTATATATACCAAATTCAACAGGTATTAAATTAATTATTATGGACGAATTACATAAAATACCTTATTCGGGACCTCCTGGATACCAGAAAATGATTACCATGACAATGAAGGATTTCTTTCGGCCTAATTTCAAAAACGAAGTAGCAGAATATTTAGCACGTTGGATTGAATGTCAACAGGGAAAGGTTGAACATCAACATCCAGCCAGGTTATTATAGCCACTACCTATTCCAGAATGGAAATGGGAAATTCTCAACCTGGATTTCATAACTAGCTTACCTAATAATGTTAAAAAACACGACTCAATCATGGTTGTAGTATATAAACTAAGTAAGGAAGCTCACTTTATTCTAGTAAAGTCTACATATAAGGTTGTCAACATTGTTGTTATTTTTATGAAAGAAATTTCAGGTTGCACGGTGTAACTAAAATAGTAATCTTAGATAGAGATGCAAAATTTACGGGAAATTTTTAAGTCCACAGGTCAACCAAAGTACCAAACTTTAAAACCATCATAACACACAGATGTATGCATAAAACATGTTAATCATTGCTTGCAAACATGGATCGACTATGGTTTAACCCATAACCATATTATATATTATATATTATAAACTTGTAAATTAAAAACCACATTTCAATGTAATGTTAACAATTGCACTTTAGGACCAAGGTTGGGCCTTGGGTATTTTCATACATGTTTTAACCTTGCGCTTAGGACCAAGGTTATACCTTGGGTCCCTTAAGCCATATTACATTTTAAAAAAAATATGGGATTAGTGACTATACCCATAGTCTCCCAAGTATTGTCACATGCACATAAAGCATCTATGCAATGAAGACCCAGACTTAGCCTTAGGACTAAACGAGCCTTGGTAAACCCATAACAAGATAAAATGAACAATAATATCACCTATAGGTATGACGACAAATGGGTGGTAAACTCCGTAAACATCCACGTTTTGTGCAACCTGTCAATATATAACAATTCTAAGAATTGTGTAAGCGACTTTATGAAACAACAACAAATGTATTCATGCCATAGTAACTCATGCATATTAGAAGCATATAGTTGTGTTTGTGGTTATATGTATTCATATATATCATTTTTATTTTATTTGTATTTGGAGGTCCATGACAGAACAACAAATGGATAGGGTAAAAGACATAATTAGCTAGGGACGTAAATGTAAATGCCCATGTGATTGTTGGACTACATCAGTGGATGTCGATGTGAATCACTCACACACACACACACACACACACAAGTCCATAGTCGGGATTACTGTTTTGGGGAGAGACTGATGCAAATTCAAGCAAAAAGCATCAACAAGTCGCTTTCGAAAATCATTCGTGAAGGTGTTAAAGTCAATGAAATAATGTCTGAATAAAATTGTGATTGAGGGGGACTAGAAGCAGTTCCAGGATGACAAGCAAATGCACTGCAGTGCTTGGCCGCGGGAGATGTTTGTGATTTACTATAATGATCTCCACAACACCAGCTCCATTGATGGAAAATTTCTAGCGAAGCAGACATAAACGCTGGAGGAGGCCAAGGGTGTCAGGCTTCTCAATTTCCTATCATATCCAGTGTTCGTGAATCTCTTGCAGAGGTTGGTGGACCAGATCATAGGAATGGCATTATATATTATTCCATGTCACAAGTTATTTCATGTAGTTGTAATGTCAGTAGTTTTAGATATCAATTTCAATAGGTGTTTTAGGCAATTATAAAATGACTGAGTCTGAAATACCCAATTGAATATATATAATATATTTTTTCTATATTTTTTGACAAATTAAGACTCGAAGGTGTTTTTGGGTGGTTATTAGATGAATGGGTATTATATATCTAATTGGATACATGATCTTATTTTTGTATATTTACTTGCAAATTAAGACTGGATCTTGAAGGAGGTTATCAGCATAATGACTACGACAACACAAACTTCTAGTGAGCAAGAGAGTGAAAGCACTTACATCCATGATTCAAAGATAAATATGCCCATTGCCAAGAGGACAAGCCCAGCTCAAAGACCAAGGTGGCAAATTTTAAAAGGCAAATTTTCTTAACACTCATTTTAAATTTAAGTTAATTAAAACATACTCTAAATACCAAATCCCATGACACATTTTGCCATCCTTGCCACCTTCAAAGTGTCACGAATTAATTAAGGTGGTGTTACTCATTAAAAAAGACCCCAAAGTAGGTACCTATGATATTTTTGGGCAGACTTCTCACCTTAAGCACTGTTTCTCCCAACGGACACCCACTTCACATTTGACAAGTTTGACTTGCCTTTGAACCTCTCGAAGTACCAGATCAGGAAAGCAGCTTTAGCGGCGAGTCGGCGACTATGACAATTTCAAATAGAGCGAGTTTATTGGCGTCACCTTATGCAAGGTGTCAACTGGCACCCCTGATATATTTCCTATCATGTATGACTGCCAAAAACCTTGGAAAAAAAACTATAGTTTAAATTTTTTTTCATCCTGTACGGTTCATGCCGACGGCCAAAACATTGGGAAAACCTTAAGTTAAAAAAAAATAACTGTACTGTCGGATTAATACTTCATGGTCGCTATATGACCCCTTTGGGGCATAATAATAATTCCATCTACAACATTTTTAATGTCAACTAATTTAGTGATTAAATTATATATATAATTTTTTAGGATTATGTCTCATTTATTTTCACATTTTTGAAATAAACAATATTATAAATATTGTAAATTCATCTTATCTTTAAATCTTAATATTATTTAGCTATTTAGAAATGCAAACTATTTTTAATAACAAAAATTTAAGATTAAATATATACTTAAAAAAAAATTCTCATTATGAACTTATATTTTCATTCACATCATTATTATGTGTATGTCTTTGAATGTGTATATATGTATGTGTGTTTATATATACATATAATTAAAATATTTTAATATCTTTATCTCATTTTTGTAATTATATAATATGAGAATTCATCCTTGGAGGTAATCTCGACCATCATCATAAAGGATGTTGGTATTTTTAAACCGGTACCACCATTTAATCGTGAAATAAGACCTAATTTTTTTTTATTAGTTAAGAGTTAGTCTTCCTCAAACCTAAAGAAACAAGTTAACCATCCAATATCTAAAAGCATTTTAGAAACCACTAGTGTGTCATTCCAAGGGATGTGGTGTGGTTTTCCTTAAATAAGTGTGATGAGGCATCACACCTTCATAGATAACAACCGAAAATAATTATCCACACTATACTTTGACAACAAAGTTATAATAGATTTTACGACCTTTATAAAGAGTATATGAAACTCATCATCATGAATAAAGAAAATATATGAAAATAATTGTTTTTATGTTTCTTACAGTGTTCGACTAAAACATGCTATTCCACATAGGTAAAACACTTTAAGCATCTGCTCATATAAACATAACACATATCAGCTCACCAATGTTTTTACATGGTTAAAACTCTTAAAGAAGGAAACATCTTATGTCCCTAGCTAAACAAATACTTCAGGATATATATCAATGCAAAAGGAAAAGTAATTTACATATGAGTTTCTCACAATCAATCATCAAGCAAATAACCCTCCATGCTCTTTAAATAGAGATCATGGACCAATCAAGTGTTAAGCCACGAATCAATAGCCATTAAGATCTAGGTAACCGCTAAATCACTCTATGTTTATAGCATATTGTGATCGTCAAATTACATAGGTACAAATGCATACTAAAGAAACACACTTTACCTAAAGACACTTTAGACCAAGTTGATCTTAACTAACTCGTAAGTGTCTAAATATCCTAACATCACCCCTTAAAAAAACCTAAGATGTTTGCAACTTGTTCATCATTCAAGAAAAGTAACACTTCGAGAACACGATCCTAAATAAGTTTTCGATGAATTGCGTCTATAACTTAATGTGTTTGTTGCACTGATGTTGAGCTAGAACTTTGGCGAGTTTTATGGAACTTTGCTTCTCACACCAAAGGGTAGTTGTATGCTTCTTGTAACATACCCATATAACCACCTTTAATAATGGATAAACCAAAAAAATATTTGATACCCGATAAACATATGTCATAAGTCATAGACCATTTTATTCAATCTCTATCATATAATAACCAAGGACTTCGTGCTTGTTACAAAACTCATTTTATGGTTCTTCGACTTTTAGCAGATACCTTAAACACCACAAAATACAAAGGAACACTTTTAAAATAGCCTTACAGATTTATCCTAATTCCTTTATGTCTTCAGATTCCAAAATCTTAAGTTTATCAATTTTCTGCAACAAGTATTCCAGAAAAATTGCTTCCGTAGTGGACCTTCCGCAAGGATCCTCCCGCAACTCCCCTTCCACAATGTGGATTGTGGATTGCTAGAAGTACCTTTGAAATCTACAGATTTCCCTTCCGCAACACATATTGCATATTGCAGAAAGCACTTAAATCCTTTACAAATTTCCCTTCCGTAATTCTGCTTCTGCAATGCAGATTGTAGATTGCAGGAAATACTTAGATCCTTGACAAATTTCCCTTCCACAATTCTGCTTCCACAATGTGGATTGCATATTGTGGAAAGTACTTAAATCCTTTACAATTTCCCTTCCACAATGAGGATTGCGGGTTGCAGGAAGTACTTAAATCCCTTACAAATTTCCCTTCCGCAATGCGGATTGCGAATTGTGGAAAGTACTTAAATCCTATACAATCTCCCTTTTGCAATTCTGCTTCCACAAGGAGGATTGCGGGTTGCGGGAAGTACTTAAATCCCTTACAAATTTCCCTTCTGTAGTTCTTCTTCTGCAATGCTGATTGCGTATTGCGGAAAGTACTTAAATCCTTTACAAATTTCCCTTCCACAGTTCTGCTTCCGCAATGTGATTGCAGATTGTGGAAAATACTTAAATCCTTTACAAATTTTACTTATGTCATTCCACTTCCGCAACGTGAATTGCGGATTGTGGGAAGTACTGAATTCTTTGCAAATTTCAAGCCTTTGTGGGTCGTCTTCTGCATGAAATTACTTAGGGGTTTTTATTTGTAATTTTCTTGGAAAAACAAAGGGCGATCATTCATTGAAAGTTTCACTGGCTTAGGAAGAGTTCATGGCTTAAGACGAAGTTCGAACTTAGGGATTCTAAGGTGGTTTTCAGTAGTCGACCTTTTTATGAAAATTCAACATGAATACTTTCCTTCCATAGTTTCACCATTCATTTAAGGGTTATAAGTAGTACATAGGGGCTTCACTAAGATGGAAAGGATTTAAATCCAAAAACAAGCATTTAAACTTCCCTACAGGGGATCCCTTACATCTAGGTATTAACCGTGAAGTTATAAAACATCCAAGTATACTCTTTGCAGAAAACAATGTTACGCTAAAAGAAAATCCTACACCCAAATGTAAAATCAAAGTCATTCCAAGATAGAGCATGGGCTACCATCCGATAAGCAAAATTTTCGTCTAGAAACCGAAGAGCTAGTACTTATCATTTCCTTAGCATTGAAAACACACATTTTATACACATATACTGATATACCCTGAGATCAAAAGTATGCAACGATTTAAACATTTAAAGGAACTTGGTTTTACGACGAGCCGAATGAAGAAGGAATAGCCACATTTCACCCAACCGTAGATTAGGACCAGTTTGCTTTTTGTCCTCAATCACCCCCGAGCTAAACTATGCATTCCAAGAGCGGTGACAACCAACCTCAGGTTCAATCTCCCAGTGAGAAATCGCTTGCCAAACACAGAGTGCTCACACATCAAGTATTTCTTTCATCTTTCCTAACATAGAGTGCTCACACAACAAGTATTTCTTTCAGCTTTCCTAACAGAGAGCGCTCACACAACAAGTATTCATATTTTTCCAGCATACTAATCAACGTATTTCCTCCTCCCGTATGCTTCCTTTAAGCGTCTCAGTTGTTTCCTAGGTATTTTGCAGCTTACAACCCATTCCTAAAGGAATTTCCACCGCCCACTACATCCCTTGATTTCTAGGGTGTGTCTAGATCCATAATGGCACGTTGACACATGGTGTAACCTCCCCGAGGTTTCTCTTTCACGTCCCTCCACTCTCACATGCATAGTTTCCTCATTCAACATGGTTGCCCCCATCATTCACGATTTCATTAAAAGCATAATATTTTAGTTACAATTGTCCTCTAAGGACCTATTGGTGGATTCCAGATCTAGCCATTCTCATTCAAAATATTACAATAATTTTGTTTTTGTTGGGGGATGTTACATCCTCACCCCCTTATTGCAACATTGTACACAATGTTCTTATTCTTCTTCCCTAGATTCTGGAAATGATTTTGGGTACTTATTTCGCAAATATTCCTCTAATTCCCAAGTGGCCTCCTTCGGGATAAAGTGCTTCCATTGCACATTAACCAAAGTGACAACCCGGTTCCGAAGTATTGTTTCTTTCCTGTCCAGAATGCGCAAAGGTTTCACTTGAAATTCTCCTTTTGGTTCCACCTACACCACATTTTAATCAATGATGTGAGTGGAATCGTGTATATATTTCTTCAGTAATGAAATATGAAAAACATTATGAATTCTCAAGTGTGCTGGAAGAGCAAGTTTGTAATCCATGGGTCCAATCCTTTCCAAGATTTGAAAGGGCTCGCAAAACCATGGTGCTAATTTGGTATAGCTTCCCAATTTGAGGGAGCTCTTTTTGTGCTTGACTTGGAGATAAATGTGGTCTCCGATAATAAACTCTTTATGTTGTCTTTTTAAGTCAGCGTAACTCTTTTGGCGATCCTGTGCCTCTTTCAAGTTCTTTTGTATTTTTCGAACAGTTTGTTCCATGTCTTATAACATTTTTGGACTTACTATTAGAAGATCCGTGGGGATATCCTAGCTAACATGGGTAGTACATTTCTTCTCATATAGGATTTCAAACGGGCTCATTTTTGTTGAGGCCTGATAACCATTATTGTATGCAAACGCTACTAGATGCAAATAGTCCTCCCACTTAGTGGGTTTTTCCATGACATACATTCTTAGCATATCTTCGATGACTTGATTTGTTCGTTCTGTCTGTCCATTTTTTGTAGGGTGATAACTAGTGCTTAAATTTATCTTGGTTTCTAACCCTGCAAACAAATCTTTCCAAACATTTGATGTAAACTTAACATCCCGATCATAAATTGCCATCTTTGGTACTTCGTGAAGTCGGAATACTTCTTTCAGGAATATCTCTACAATATTGATGGCTTTATAAGTTGGCTTCACATGAATAAAATGAGCATACTTGCTTAACTTATCTACCACAACCATAATAGAATCATGTTGTTTTTCTGTTAGTGGAAAACCTGTGATGAAATATAAGGATATCACCTCCCATTTCCATTTAGGAATTGGAAAAGGCTATAACAAACCTGCTAGATGTTCATGTTCAACCTTCACCTGTTGACATTCCAAGCATTTAGATAGATAATCAACTAGATCTACCTTTAATCTGGTCCAAAAGAATTGCTTCCTGAGGGTTGTTATCATTTTTTGGTAATCGCGGTGTCCTGCATAAGGAGGTTTGTGCATCTCATTTAAATTAAACCAATTTAAATATGCAACATCAGACATGTATATTCTCTTCTTAAACCAAATTAACCCTTTCTCGTCTACTTTAAAATCCGTCCTATTTAAATTTACCTCATCTTTTTGTAGCTTGTTCAATAAATTTACATACTCAACATCATGTATAATAGTTGTTTTTATTCTGCTCAACAGGTCACTTTCTGGTTGGCTCTTAGTTATTTCATACACTTCATGATTTCTTCGACTGAGTGCAACAGCCACCTTATTTTCCTTACCTTTGATATGTTTTATTTCAAAATCGAACTCACTTAAGAAGGTCATCCATATTGATTCCCTAGCACTAAGTCCAGGATGAGTAAACAGATTTTTTACACAGGTGTTATCTGTCAATAGGAGGAACTTCTTCCCTAATAGGTAGACTTTTCGCTTGTTTTTAAGCCTTTGAGTTTGCTTTGTTTGAATATTCTAGTGACTTGAAGTTAGTCCTCCTACTTCTCCTATGAGTTCAATGGTATGTATATGAGTCAGTGATCAAGGCTTCAGATACCTTATTCTCTGTACTGCTTTGTGTAGTGTTAGTTAGTCGCTTGTTCTTTAGTAAATCTAGTGGATTTTGTTCATTAGTTTTCCAAGTCAGCGTTTTTACCAAGTTTCTTTCTTGTTTGTTTGAAGTTTGGTCATTGTAGGTCCTCTATACTTCATTTTTCTTTTGATGTGTTGTAATCATTCAAACTTGCTCAAAAATTTTCATTTAGATGCATAGTAGTTTTTGAAGAATTTGAAAAAGTGAAAGAAAAACATTTCATGTTTTTGCATATAGTTGCACTTAGTAGTTTTATTTTTAGCATTTTCAAATAAAATTTCAAAAATTATAAGAAGTCTTAGTTTTTTCAACGCTTCGTTTTAATTTCATTAGCTTACATTTACAAAAATAAAAGAATTTTGGTTTAAGTAGTTGTATTTTTCTTTATACATCATTTTTACTTTTCTTATCGAGTCTATAACATCACAGTTCTTCACGCCACTTACCTTCTGACTAAGAATAGCCCTTAAAATAAATGATATAATTTAAAATATATTAGTAAGTTTTATTTTATAGGGTCATTCACCAACTATCTTAGGATAGACTTGTGGGATAGGGAGTTTAAACTCCCCACAAGTGCTTAAATTCAGAGGCCAATCGATAAGTAAACCCTTTCCTATGTTGGTTGTATCTAGGAAGCTCCTCTCAAACGGGATTTAAGTACGAGGCCACGTAGAGGCTTGGACTGAGGAGATAACCCTCTGATTCCTTGTCAAAGCATAGACCAAGATTTTTGTGCATTTGGGGATTCTGTCCTAGACAGAGTTTCGGGATTTTCTACCCTGCCCATGTGTACAAACCAGGCTTGCAACTGTCCCCCTAGACTGTCAATATAGTTAAGGTAACCTATAGTCTCTCAGACATCTAGGGTTCATATATAGGTACACCGAAAGGCTATTTCTGGTTGACCTTGGATAGGCTTGGAAGGTAACCCTTGTAGAAAGTGTGGGAGGGCAGTGGGTGATTCCTCTGCTTGTGCCTAAGAACATCTTCAAGGACGCCAAGTAACTGTCTCTCAGCTTTCTCCCGGAAATAATATCTTATACCCCTTGTGATTGTTGAAAGACTTTAGGAAATTTTGTAGTGATTTCCCTGTGGTTTGTTTGTGTTTAGCTGACCTTAGGGTGTGAAGAGTCAAATTTTCAATCGTGGCGAACCAACCTTTCAGAAGGTCAAGAAGGTTGCAAAACCTTCACTTGCTCACTACAGTGGGCATCCACCGCCTCAAAGGCAGAGATTAGACACAGACGGTTCTTTTGAACCGATAGGAATTAGTGAAGTTTCGAGTGAACCAGAACTTAGGACAAACTAGGTTGATACAACCCCAGTAGAGATAGAAGACTTGCAGGCTGACAAGTTTGCGAGAAACTTTAATTCACCTCTTACTGACCTAAACGATCCAGTGATCATCCAGGTTCATCCTTTCAGTTCACTTGTAATTGGTGTTCCTATGGGCAGGCTAATGTCTAGTGCAAGAGAAATTTCTTCTACCTCCACCTCAACCACTCCGGCTGAAGGGGTACCACCTCCCCCTGTTGCTGCCCCTAGAGCAAACATACCTACTACTCCTTTAACTCCATCTAGTTGGGTGGTTCGACCACCGGTTTCAACAAATGTAGTAGGCACTTCTGGTGGGATGGTCATTGGGATCCCTAGTGTACCTCTTGTTTCAACTTCTTTTGCACACACTTCCCAGAGTGGTCCGGTGGGATCCTCTTCATTTGTCCAGGGTTTTCCTTGGAATGGGAGGCACATTCCCCCATCCACTCCATATGTAGCTCCCACACCTACCTATGTAGGGGTGCAGTTTGGAAACACTAACCCTTATGTTCAAGGTTTTCAAACGTCAGTTTCAGCTCCTTTGACGAGCTCTCCTTTCTCGCTTTTTAGTGGAGGGATACCTGCTCCTATTTTCCAAACTCCAATTTCATCTGGAGCAGCATAAACCACATAAACTGCACCACATATGAACAATCCACTAGCTTATGGGTGGAATCCTTTCCAAAGTGGTCCGACTACCTCACAACCAGTAGCTAGGGGCAACCTCACCTTTACTTTTGGGAACCAGGGGGCAAGCCCTTCTACTTTCCAAGCTCGTACTTTTCAGTCTCCGGTCAGACCCAAACTTCCGTTCCTAGCAACTTTAAACTTGCCAAACTTGGCCAAGTTAATGAATGACTCGGTGAAACATGATGCCACCTAGCCACCTATCCCTACCAAACTGCCCTCAGATATTCCAAAATTTGAAGGCAAAGTACCCAGGGGCTCATATCACCACTTTTCACTTATGGTGCTCTTCCAACTCACTGAATGATGACACCATTCAGTTGAGGTTGTTCCAAAGAACTCTTACTAGTACCATAGCAAAGTGGTACATTGAACTGCCCTCTGCTGCGTTTGATAGGTTTTGGGACTTAGCTGACATGTTCCTTAACCATTTCCAGCTTCCTATCCGGTACAACATCGACATAGATTTATTGTCCACTTTTCGGCAAGACAAAGCCACTCACATTGTTGATGTATTTGTGACTTCGGAATGTATTCACTTGTTTATTGTACCCCGATGTTTATTCTGGGAAGTATGTGTAATGTAATTAAGTCATGTCATGCCCCGATGTTCCGATCAGGAGATTCAATAATGTAAACAAGTCATGTAAAGTCATTGAGGTTAACCCTCCATTGTAATTCGGGTAAATAGTCCCCACAATTGTGTCAAGGTTAACCCTCCTTATTGAGCGGAGGGCAAAGTCCCCACATTTGTGGGGCACTAGGGTTATTAGACTCTCCTAGAGATGTCGGCCCTAGTAAGTAATTGTTAAGTGGGCCCGACATGTTGAAGTGGACATCAAGCGAACGAAAGAATATAAATAGAGAGTAAGCCTCTCTATTTATCACACACACACTCACTCATTGGGGTGCATGAGTGAGAGAGAAGTATCTCTCTTGAGTGAGAGAGAGAGAGAGAGAAGTTGTGGAGATCATCTTTATGTTTTCGGGTTTTACTGCTACCATTGGTGCTCATTCTATCTCTAAGTAAGTTGTGGGTTTTTCTCCTTTGTGGTTTCCCCAAGGAAAATTATTTGTGTCTCTTGACTCTTGTGTTTATTGTTGTGCATGTTATTCTCTCAGTTAAAGATCCTAAGATAATGCTAGCTTGAATGATAAAAATCTAACATGGTATCAGATCTAACCTGAGAAGAAGACATTATGCAGCTGCAGAAGCTAGGGCTTCTTACTTTTTGGGTCTCTCTCCACAATCCATCAACAAAAGTATGTTAGGCTCACTCTCCATTAAAGGGCGCATCTTTCTGTCGAAGTGGAATTCGATTCTGGACATTTTCAGTTTTTGGTGCGGGAAATTAGGGCTTTTTACAGAAGAGGAATTTTTGAGTGAGCCCAGCATAGGATTTCTCTCCTCATAAAAATCAAATTTTAGAGACCTGGGTCGACATTTTTGGTTGGGTATAACTCTGGGAAAGTCAAACCCTAGTTTGACCCCGGGCCGAAAAAACCCTAAAATACTAAAACTGATAAGTTTTGGTACATTCATTATATCTCTGGATTGGAGAAGGCTCAGGAGCTAAAACTTTCCCAAGACGAAGCTAAAATACATATTTACATTGTATCCAAAGTTCCGCCTCATATTCTCTATATCCTAGGAGATATGATCCCTCCAAGTTAGGGTTCCAGACTCTTCTAGGATTCATCCCTAAACAGGACACCTGGGGAGAATTGCTACATCTCGGGCTACAAAGGTCCAAATGAAATTTCTGAAGATGTTAAAGAAAGGGAACGGACTTTAATTTCTATGGTATAAGTTTTATACCCTGAATATGAAATAGTGACATGTGGAAGTCCGTACAACTTCGCTATGTTGAACAGTCCTGAAACAGGTCACCTTAGAAAAATGATCATAAGTCCCAATTGGTGAAACCAATTCTAAGGAAACATATGGTGTTGGAACAGGGACAAGAAAGGATACCTGCGTGAGAATTTTCAGACATAGAGGAGAAGTAATTGCGAAGATACCACAAAAATAGTATCAAGAATTTTTGTAGAAGAAATTGGAAAACTAGGGCTTCCTGTTTCGGGAGCTTCCCTCCACTGTTTTCAGAAAAGGAGTACATTGGACAGCTCACCTTGAAGAGGTCTATCTATATATCCAATTAGATCTGAAATATTCCAAGTTTTTAAAATTAGGGTTTCTCTAACAAACCCTAGAATAGCCAGCTCCGAAACCAGGATGGACACCTGAAATCGGTAAGATCTAATCCTTCGCTATTTTCATTTGAGGTTCTCATTTCAAAGTGATCTATTACATCAGCTTGATGATAAGCTTGGTGAATTTGACAACTTCCAAGCATGAAAGTATATGATCTCTCTAAATAAAATGAATTGGATACCTGCATAAGTAGAGAGGTTCCAGTTCCAGAGGGAGATGAGGCTCAATGCCTTACACAAGAAGAACTTGGTCAAGGCCAAGTAGATCATTGTTGATTCAATCATGGATCAAGTTGTACCACAAGTGTCTTCCCTAAATACACCAAAGATGTTTTATTCCTTGACCAAGTTATTTGAAGGGAAGAACATAAATTGGAATAAGACCTTAAGAAACCAGTTGAAGAATGTGAAGATCCAGAATGTAGAGACCATACAGTCATACTTTACAAGGGTCTCTCAAATCAAAGAACAACTTGAAGCGGTAGAAGAAGAAGTGGAGAATGTATAAGTGGTGATAACCACCTTGAATGGCCTCCCAGGATCATGGGATTCATTCATTTTAGGAATGTGTGCCAAAAGGAAGTGATTACTTTCAGCAGACTCTGGGAAGAGCACACACAAGAAGAAGCTCGACTCATAATAAGAGAAGAGAAGATGGGAGCAACTGAAGATCAAGCTCTCACCATCGAAAGAAGATCCCTCGAGCGATGAGGAATATGAAGGACTCAACTCTTGAATAAACTCTTATCCATATTAACATTTGGATAAGAAATGATGAATGGAGAAGATGATGAAGCTGAAGGCTCAAGAAGGAGTCTACCCACGAAACAAATAAAGATAAGTATTCAATTGTCATTTCATGATATTGTTTTGTTATGCATTTGTTTATATTCAGTTGATGTATTATGCATGATAGAATGTTTGCATTAATGACAATATAATACTAATACGCATGTGATGGGTAAGTAGCTCATGGTGCTATACAACTCTCCATTGCTACTTATCTAGAATGAAACATCTTTGTTGACATATTGGATTAGTGCACAATCTCAATGTTGTCCTGGTAGAGATGGAAGGCATCTAGAAAGTTTCCTTGAGATATGGATGAATGTTGTATTGGATAAAATAGTTGCATGATCATATATTTATGCATAAGAATTTTCCATTATGAATATGCCTTAAGAAAATTTTCTAACCATACAAATGCATTTGACTTGAGGAAAGATCACGTACAATCACCTATAAGCAAAGAAGGATGATACTTGTTCCGAAGAACAAGTGATGACGGTTCAATAAAGAATCCAAGATGAAGAATAATATGATGATACTTTCAAAGAAGAGATATCAGACACAGTGCAGTTATGTAACACTGTTGAGTGACATTATTGATGAAAAATCTTCCAAGAACTAGCTAAGAAGAAAGGGAAGGAGTGTACCAGTTCAAGAAGGATGATGTCTAGGATGCAGTATAGAGACCTGAAGAGAAGTTCGTAGTTCCATCATGTAGTAGATGGAAATATCATGGATATAGGGCAATATTTGTAGCATGAGACATAGACTATGAAGAGACATTTGCAGCCACTAGAAATACACATGACAGGAAGAATCATGTGTGCAAATGAAAGAAGGACTTGTACAAGCTCAAAAGACACCCATGGGATAACACATACATGAGGAGCTTGATGAAGACTTGAACCTTTGCTACAAGGTTGAATATGAAAGTCTATAGAGGATGACAACCTCACAGATGGGTGCGAGAAGAAATTTTGAAAAAGTTCAAGATAGAGGATCTTGGTATCCAATGATCCTAGATGGATACATAGAATATTAGTAGAAGAGGAAGCTACTTGTCACTCCGGTACAGAATGTTTCAGTGCATAGAGTACGAAATACAAAGGGAGAATGATGCTTCGATTCAGAGGGAGTGACTATAAAAGATCCTAAGGTTCGACATGGTACAACAGGATGGACATCTTACTGATGATTCTAGGCTTTACTGAGAGTAAAGAAGATTCCAACCTTTGCTTCAAGGTTGAAGGCAGAAGACCAGTGATGCTCCTGTCATATGTCGATGACTTGTTCCTAACAAAAAATAGGAACTCATTAAAGTTGCAAAAGGAATCTTGTTGTCGAGTTCGAAATGAAGGACTTGGGCATGATGCACTATTTTATAGGCAGGGAGGTGTGGCAGAATGCAAATGGAATATCCCTAAGACAAGGGAAGTATGCAGTAGAGATCCTAAAGAGGTTTAGGATGATGGACTAAAAGGCCATGACCACAACTTTGGCATTGAACCTGAAGCTATTGAGTGATGCTTCATTAGACACGGTTGATGCTAAGATGTATCGTCAAATGATTGGGTCCTTGATGTACCTGACGAATACGAGACCAGATATTTGCTTTGTTGTGAACACATTGAGACATGTTCACCTGATGGTTGCAAAACATGCAGTGAGGTACCTGAAGGGTACAGTTGACTATGGTCTCAAGTATAAGGCTGATCAAAAGATTAACCTGGAAGGTTATGTTGATTCAGATTGGGAAGGCAGTGCCATTGATAGGAAGAGAACTTCAGGGTGCTGCTTCAGTATGGGATCAGGTGTGATCTCTTGGTTTAGTAGGAAGTAGTCCTGTGTTGTACTGAGTACAGCTAAAGCAGAGTATGTCACAGCTTGTTCAGCTAGTTGTATGGATGAGGAAGCTACTGTCTAATTTATTTGATCTCCAGTTGGATGCTACTTGTATATATTGCGACAACCAGAGTCGTGTGAAGTTGTTTGAGAACCCAGTGTTCCATGACAAGTCAAAGTATATAGATATCAAATATCACTATATCAAGGATATGGTGTAGAGAGGAGTAGTGAAGCTCCATATGTTGCGACGGATGAATAGATAGCTGATGTGTTGATGAAGCCATTGGCCAGAGTGAAGTTTGAGTACTTCAGGGAGAAGCTTAGTGTTCTCCAGATCGAGGTTCCATCCAAAGGGGAAGTGATGAGTCCGTGAGCCATTCTGACATGGTGAGAGGATTGGTTCCTTCCATGGTCAGATGTAAGGGCTGAGCCATTCTATCATGGTGAGAGGATTGGTTCCTTCCATGGTCAGATGTAAGGGCTGAGCCATTCTATCATGGTGAGAGGATTGGTTCCTTCCTTGTCAGATGTGAGTGTTGAGCCATTATGATGTGACTGTAGGATTTATTCCTACATGATCAGATATAAGTGTTGAATGCCATTCTTGGAATGGAGGCACCTGGTCAGTTACCAAGAATACTTAGCTTGGTGTTGAGATGCCATTCTCTGGGAGAATGGAGGCACCTAGTCAGTTACCAGGAATCCTAAGTCTTGGACTAAGAGCCCTTCCAATGCGGTGTGTTCGCACATGGTCAGATGTAAGTGTAGAGCCCTTCTGATATGGTGTGTTCGCACATGGTCAGATGTAAGTGCAAAGCCCTTCCGATGTGGTGTGTTCGCACATGGTCAAAAATAAGTGCTGAGCTATTCTGGCGCGATGTGTTTACACATGGTCAGATGTGAGTGCTAGGCCTTTCTGACAAGATGAGGTCAGATGTGAGTGCTGGGTGTGCCTTTCTGACAACATGAGATCATTTGTAAGTGATGGGCGGGCCATTCTGACTTAGGGTCTGATATAAGTGCTGAAGAAGACCTACATTGAGGCTAGGCCTACAACCAGCATGAAAAAGGGCTGGCTCTATAGAACTTCCTATGACGAGAAGAATGAAGAGATAGCACCATTTGATTGAGATATCAGAAGTAGTAATGATGACGATGATTCAGTGATGATCTAGCTTTGATGATGATCTAGATCAAGTGATGATCTAGACTTGATGATGATCCAGCAATGACGATCTAGATCAAGTGATGATCTAGACTTGATGATGATCCAGCAGTGATGATCCAGATCAAGTGATGATCTAGACTCAATGATGATCCAGTGATGATCCAGACTTGATGAAGATGAATTGAAAATGAAGATGACTTGACGATGAAGATGAATTGACAATGAAGATTACTTGAAGATGAAGATGACTTAAGATGAAGATGACTTGATGATGATCCAGATGATACAAATAAGAATACTTGTGCTGATAAATTGTGTCGAGAGAATACCTTCCTAGTTAAGAGGGAGGGTTGATGTATTTGTAACTTCGGAATATATTCACTTGTATATTGTACCTCGATGTTTATTCCGGGAAGTATCTGTAATGTAATTGAGTCATGTCATGCCTCGATGTTCTGATCGAGAGATTCAATAATGTAAACAAGTCATGTAAAGTCATTGAGGTTAACCCTCCATTGTAAGTCGGGGCAATAGTCCCCACAATTGTGCCAAGGTTAACCCTCCTTGTTGATCAGAGTTCAAAGTCCCCACAGTTGTGGGGCACTAGGGTTATTAGACTCTCCTAGAGATTTCATCCCTAGTAAGTAATTGTTAAGTGGGCCCGATATGTTGAAGTGGACATCAAGTGAACGAAAGAATATAAATAGAGAGTGAGCCTCTCTATTTATCACACACACACTCACTCATTGGGGCGCATGAGTGAGAGAGAAGTAGCTCTCTCAAGTGAGAGAGATAGAGAAAAGTTGTGGAGATCATCTTTATGTTTTTGGGTTTTACTGCTGCCATTGGTGCTCATTCTATCTCTAAGGAAGTTGTGTGGTTTTCTCCTTTATGGTTTTCCTGAGGAAAATTATTTGTGTCTCTTGTCTCTTGTGTTTGTTGATGTGCATGTTATTCTCTCAGTTAAATATCCTAAGATAATGCTAGCTTGAATGATAAAAATCTAACACACATTTTGGATCATATCCAAGAGTGGCGAAGGCGGAAAAGGCTCATTAAGGCCACTATCCCTCCCGAGTTTTTGTTAGAATGGTTCCTTAAATCCTTATTGCCATATATATCTAAGGATGTATCCACTTTGGGAATAACTAATGAGGAAGAGGCTATCCTCAGGGCCCAACAGTTAGATTTGATATATTCTCGGTATGGGATTTTAGATGAAACCATCCCTAATGCACCGAGACCAACCCATAGTGTTAAAAAACCTAAGCTTGTACCCCATGTCGATGGTGTCATTGGTTTAGTGAAATATTCCACTGTAGAATATTTAGCCAAACAACTCCATGAGTTGTCCATCAAACAATCTATGGCGAAGGCAGCAAAGGCTGCCCCCTCACCCCATAAAGCAAATGTTTTTGCACAATCCTCCCAAAAGGGAAATCAGTAGCCCGGTGGGAAAAAGAAAAAGAGGAAGAAAGGTTTGGGAAACCAAAACAAGCCAAAACCCACAAAAAATGCTGATGGGGGGACAAAAGAGAAGAAGAAGGTGAAATTTCCATGTAAGTTGTGCCAAGAAGATCACCTGACCCATCAATGTTCCCTTATTGACCAAGCTCAGAAGTTGCTCAAAGGCCAACAACCGACTGTCCTGAAGGATCCTTTTCCCCAAGGACAGAATTCTACTTCAGCTTCAAATGTAGCAGGGGGCACCCCAAATGCTCCTGATCCAAATTATGTCAACATGGTTCGATCCCAGACTTTACTCCAGACTAGGAACAAGAACTATGATACTAAGGCTCCAAAGAAGGGTAAGTTTATAGGTGAAACTTCTAACCCTCTAACAATTGAAAAACATACCGAAACTATTCCCAAGATACCGAAGGGTGTCTTTAAGAAAACATTGCACAATCCTAATGATAGGGCTGCAGCCAACTACTTTATAGTTGAAGATTTATCCCAGACCCCGTGTGTGATGTCAGCTTTAGAGGTGTTACAGAGTTGTCCCACCCAACGAGATGCACTCTTAGCAACCTTAGGTAGTATGGATTCATCGAGCCTCATAGCAAAGTTTAATTTGTCTGATGTCAAAATTCGCCTACCTTATCATGTGGCCTTATCGATAGATGTCATCCATGGCAGAAAAACCATTGGAAGGGAAGTTGTCGATGAGGGAGCTTCCACATGTGTCATGTCCTTGTCTTACTGGAAAGCTCTTGGATCTCTAGAGCTAGTTCCATTGAACACCCTACTTACTGCTTTCAACAGAAGGTCATTTCGTCCACATGGTATCCTACCAGCTTTCGAAATAAAGTTGGCAGGGAAGGCAGTGTCTATTGAGGTAGAGGTGATTGATGCACCTTTGGATTATAACTTGCTCCTAGGGAGAAGTTGGACTTATGGCATGTCTGCTATTTCATCGGTCGTACTTCGGGTAGTAGTGTTTACACACGAAGGGAAGTTGGTTATTGTAGACCAACTCAGTTTTACTCAAAATGGCCGCATGGAAACTAATGAGTCCACCGTGACATTGGTTGATCAGGTTAAAACTACTTCAGAGAGCTTAGGGGCTGGAATGTATGCATCATTGATGGGCACATTCGATTTTCCAGCTTCGATTAATTATTTAGGTTCTACTAGTGTAGGGAATTCTATTGCAACAGTTGTCGATATAACAGATCCTTGGGTTCTCCCTTCCCACCATGAACCTGAAGTGCCCTTATCGACAGTGGTATTTTATCAATCTATTGTTCATATCACTATTGATCCCATTCTGGTCCCTCTCACAGTCTCAGAGGAGCCAGAAGAAGCCTATCTACCTACTTGGGCAGAGAACTCTTTGCATAATGAAGATTGCTTAGATATGGTTTTGCCATATGACGAAGCCATCTAGAAGCTATGTGCGGACGAGATAAGATCTGCAAAGATCTTCACCATTGATCCTATTTTTTTCCAGAGTTAAGCAGGATTGAAAATCAAGAGTTCCATATGAGACTGGCAAGTGATGCTGATACACCCATTAATCCCTTACCTAGGGAAGGAATATTTTCTAAGGGGAATATGGAAAAAAATTTCTGTTACTATTCCTATCAACATCTCTGCAAACCCAAACATCGTGGAAAATGTACATATAGGTGCCAACTGCTCCCCGGAGGAGATTGCTATCTATACAGCCTTGTTTAAGGAATTATGTGACGTATTTTTCTGGTCATATGAGTAGATGCCAGGCATAGATCCATCAATAGTCAAACATGAACTCCAAACATATCCCGATGCCAAACCCGTTCGACAAAAACTTAGACCTGTCAATCCAAGTAAAGCGGCAGCTGTTAAGGTTGAAGTTGAAAAACTACTGAAAGTCGGTTTCATTTACCCAATATCTTTGATAGAATGGGTATCCAACCCCGTTCATGTCGACAAAAATCAAGGGACAATACATATTTGTACTGACTTCCACTATCTAAACAAAACCTGTCCTAAGGATAACTACCCCACACCATTCATAGATCAAGTAATCGATGCTTGTGCAGGGAGTGAAGTCTTTTCATTTATGGATGGTTTCTTTGGGTATAATCAAATTCAAATTAAACTGAAATACCAACATAAAACAACTTTCATCTATCCTTGGGGTACATTTGCGTACAAGAAAATGCCTTTTGGATTGAAAAATGCAGGGGCTACCTTTCAGCGGGCAATGAATTTTTCCTTTCATGAATTTAAGTCTATTGTCGAACCCTACCTTGATGATCTTCCAGCACATTCTCATAAGAGGATCGATCACCCAGATCACTTGCGTTTAATCTTCAAACGATGTCGATACTACAAAATTCGCTTGAATCCCCATAAGTGTTTTTTCTATGTTGATTCAGGTAGATTGCTCGGGTTCATTGTTTCTAACAAAGGTATTTAGGTGGATCCTTTGAAACTTGAGGCCATAGTAAACTTGCCTCCTCCTCATTCCATTAGGAAGCTTCAAAGCCTGCAAGGGAAGTCCAACTTCCTTCAACTTGTTATCATAAATTATGCCAAGATCACTAAAGGTTTCATGCACCTATTGAAACAGGACACCCCATTTGTATGGGATGAAATCGCACAACTTACGTTTGAGGCATTAAAGAAATCTTTGTTGCCGGCACCATTACTGTGCCCGCCATATTACTCTCATGATTTTATATTGTATCTGGCTGCATCTGAGTCGGCCATAGGGGTAGTACTAGTCCAAGAGGATGATAAGCTCCAAGAGCATGTCATCTACTATCTTAGCCATGCTTTAACTGGCATTGAACTTAGGTATTCCCACGTCGAGAAGTTGGCATTAGCAGTTGTGTATGATGTTCAGAGGTTGCGTCACTACATCTTACTGAGAACCACGGCGGTAGTGGCGGATGTTAATCCTTTCCAATATTTTTTGTCCCAATGGATAGTTGGAGGCAAATTCAACAAATGGATAGTCATTCTCCAGGAGTTCGACTTAGATTTCCAATCCGCCAAATCAAAAATATCCTTAGTTTTTGCAGAGCTCATCACAGAATTTCCAGTTGAGGAAGATGTAGCCATTGAAGAAGAATCATTCCTAGATGAGCACATATTTTTTATTTCCACCTCTGAAACTTGGTATGGAGATATACTTGTCTATCTCCAAACTCTTAAGTGCTTTGCAGCCTTTTCGCAGGAAGTACGGCGCAAACTACACTTACATGCAAAAAACTACCTCATTATTGGAGATACTTTATATCGTAGAGGGGTAGATTCTATTTTGCGTCGATGTCTTACCCACGAAGAGGCTGAGACTATCCTAAATGATGCCCATAGTGGAGCATGTGGAGGTCATTTATCTGGGTTAGCAACGACCCAGAAGATCTTACGTGCCGTTTATTTCTGGCCCACGATCTTTAAAGATTGTGTGGAAGCCGTGAAGTGATGTCATCCTTGTCATCTTTACACCAAAAAGATGCGGTCTCATCCTACTCTGTTATTTCCCATCATCTTAGTGTGCCCCTTCACGAAGTGGGGGATAGATTACGTGACGTGCAACCCAGTCTCGGCTAGGGGGCACAAATACATCATTGTCGCTGTATATTACTTCACGAAGTGGGTAAAGGCAATGCCCACCTATAAAGTTGATGAGGAAACTATAGATTTTTTCGTTTTCAACCAAATTATAGCACGTTTCAGTATTCCTAAAGAGATTGTCACTGACCATGGGAGTCACTTCTAAAATAGCATGATGACTAAATTGACCACTTCTACCTGCAAACCAATGGTGAAGTCGAGGCTGTAAATAAAACCTTGAAGACTATTCTCAAGTGCACTATTAATGCATCTTGGTCCAATTGGCACATCATGTTGTATCCTGCACTTTGGGCTTATCGGACCAATGTGAAAACTGCCACGGGGTTTTCTCATTTCCAACTCGTTCACTGAGTGGAAGCAGTAACCCCGGTTGAATGCAAAATATCATCTTTAAAGATTGCTATTCATGTGCTACCTGATATGACTGAGCTAGAAGAACAGTTGTTACACTTAGAACATCTAGATGAACAATGTAGATATGTGCTGACAACAAACGAAGCTCATAAAAATAGGGTCAAAAATCAGTACGATAAATCGGTTAAACCTAGGATTTTTTCTGAAAGGGAGCTTGTCTTTCTTTGGGATCAAGACAAAGAACCCCTGGGGGCAGCGAAATTCAGGTCTATGTGGTTAGGACCTTATGTCATGTCAAAAAATTTAAAGAAAGGTGCATATGAATTAACTAATTTCAAGGGAAATAAGCTGCTTGAGCCTAGAAATGGGCTCTACCTCAAAAAGTACTATGCTTAGGCTTAGCACTTTTTTGTATTTTTATTGTATGTAACTTTATGTACAATAGTTCATCGGTTTGTGTTCTTATATCATTTTTTGGTTGTTACAGATGTCTTCTGAGTGGTTCGTAGTTTTTTCAAATGGCGGTAGTCGCCACACTTGCAACCTGGCTTCAGCCGCATGGGTTATTTACTCACCCTCAGGATAGCTAGTTGCCTCTAGAGGTGCTTGTCTAGGTCCTGCTACCAATAATGTGGCTGAGTACAGGGCCATCTTTGAGCTATTATGGGATGCCTTGTCATGAGGCATTACCCAGCTGGAAGTCAGGCTTGACTCTCAACTGGTAGTTTCCTAGCTCAATCGAGCTTATCAAGTGCGAAACCCTATTCTACTACGTCATTTTATGCAAGTTAGGTTATTGGAAAGAAATTTTGATTTTATTTCATTTAATCATATTCCAAGAAATCAAAATTCATTAACTGATGCATATGCGAATTATATCTTGGATTGGCATTTAACACATATTTCATAAAATTTACAACAGACACATTGAAAAACACATGTAAATAAATTGGTAAAATATATATATGTGTGTGTGAATATTTGTCCATATAGATAGGTTGAGTTTGATCCTCATATCCAATCATAACTATATAATATACAAAAAATATATACAAAAAATGGATCATAATCCATAAAAGTGCTCCTAAGTCTAAAATTTTACCACCCTGGTCATCCTGACCACCCTGGTCATCTTGACCACCCTGGTCATCCTGACCACCTTGAGCATCCTGGTCATCTTGCTCTCAGGTTTCTTCAGCCTCTTCGACTGCAGCAGCCTCTATGTAAACAAGAACCGCTCTTCGGGAGTACAAGGTCATTGTCACCGTGGAAATCCAACCCAGCATATGGAAACTGCTCCAGTGTTGGTAGTTGTCACTCCCACCATAGGTAGAAGTCATCATCGTACACACTTTGAACCGATCCACCGCCACCCTGGCGGAGGAATATAACTCCCCATTTACTTAACCTAGGTTGACGGGGAGAGGAAACTGGTAGAGGTAATGAAAGACTAAGATCGGGCACTCTCTCAAAGAAAAAGGCCACCAATATGCTAGAATAACCGAATTTTTTTCGTTGGCCTCTCTTGTAGTCAGAGAGTTGCTTCTTCATTATAGGGATTACTCTCGAGCACCAGTCATATAAAGCTCCCTATAGACATTCCACTGTAATTCTCATCTGGTTTTGAGTTGCAAGATGAAGTGATGATGATCCTGCAACCCTCACTATTGTGCTTACCAACACTTGTAATAGAAAGCTGTGAAGATGAACAATAGGGATGCAAGTACCCCATTTTTTAGTACCAGCACGTAGTAGGTATCAATATAGTTCTGAACACTTAGAAGGCCACCGCCCCTACCAGTACCTTCCAAGTTGATAGGAGCTCCCCGTCGTGACAAACCAGATATGAAATAGATGTCTTCTAGCGTAATCTCTAGAATCTCACCTTGCAAGTCAAATGCACCTAGATCATGATCCCAGTAGTTTATCAAAAACTACAGTAAGTGGAAATTCGATCGCATAGGTGAGGTACAAAAGAATTTAAGCAACCCATTTTGTCACAATGCATGCACCGTGGGGGCACTTCGAAGAACATCTTGGTCCATGTCTTCATTCTCCCTCTCCCTGCACTCCAACACCATGTTTCATCCTATTATCAAGACCATTATCAAACATTAAATTCATGAAAAAACTTTTGATTTTGGCCCTAGATAGCATTTTTATACATCGCTCAGTATAAGCAATTGTCCTTTGGACATGTCACGTATCATACACAAGTTTCTTTCAAGCAAGCCATGTATAAAATGCATACATGTAATTGTTTATATAGCATACCCGCATATACAACGTGACTGCCTTTAAATTGGTTGAAAACATCAAATTTTTCATAAAATCAAAAATTTGCTTGGATGAAATGAAAGAGCGTGGAGAGAAGATTTACCTGGCACTTGCGATTTGGAAATTCATCCAACGGTTTGACCACAGTGAGCAATTGAAAGTAGAGGTAAAACTTGTCTATATTGGGTAAAAATGCCAAATGGTGAATTTGACTTCTATTTTTGCACTATTTAAAGACATTATTTCAAAAGTGGGTTTTTGAACCTATAGTTTGTAATTTTTATTAAAATCAAACTAATGCCATGTTATTTTTTACCTAATGAAACAGGTCCAAGGTTATTCAAAGTCGTCTTCCAATCATATAGGGTAGCATTTTGATCATTTACATGCATTTTTGCATCTATACTTAATCCACTTTACCCCTAAGATTACTACTTTGACCATGGACTATGGTATTCAACCATTAGTACCTTGTCTATATCATTGTTCTTTCGTGATATGGATTTCCTAACATGAGTACCCTAGCTTAGAACACATTTATTGTCTTTTGGGACTCATTCTGCATTTGTCATAGGTTCCAGGGAGCCTTCTTAGCTATTTTTCATGCCAAATTGAGCCTCATTTTTTGTCTCTTTTTACAAGATATCCCCTTTATAAGGATCCCCACCCTTATGGAGTTTCTTTAGGCCCAGGTCTAACTCCTCAAAATAGACTTGACTACTAAGTAAACTTGTTCATTCAGGCTCGTTAAAAATATGTGAATGGGCATCCACATTGGTGGTAGGTTATCTCTTTCTCAGACCATATGGAATAATACGAGAAAGGATCACTCTCTTTTCTATGGAATTGAGAAGAGTATTCTCAGGCATAGGTTTATCACTTTTCTAGACCCGAGGGACTAAAATTACGGAAAGGACTACCCAGTATAAGCTTAGTTTTCTCTTTTTCGTGCTCTAGAACTAAACATGAAAACTATTCTGAGTGAACTTTATGTTTTTGTCATGCTCATTAAAAAAAAGAACAAAAAATTGAGTTTAATGTTGTAAGCCCCATTTCTCGTACTCAAATGGATATTTCCGAGTGATCTTCCTTTCCTTCACACTCACAAAACTCAATCTATATGTTGCTTTTGAAGGAGCATTGGGTTGGTGGTAATTTAACCTTTTTCAGACCTCCCTGACTAAGTACGAAAAAGGTTCACCTTTTCTTCTTTGAAAGTTAAGAGAGTTATTCTTAGATATGTTTTATACTTTTTCGGTTTTAGGAGACTAAATTGGATGAAAAAGGAACCCCCTGGAGTCTTCTTTGGCGTTTTCAGACTCTCTAAATATGAAAACACCAAGCGAGCATGTACTAGTTCGGGCTCGTAAAATCAACGAATAAGTGACATTATCAAGCATTATTCCTTCTTCTCTTCAAGCTTGTCAAAAATGAAGAGAGATCTTATTTGACTTTCCTGTACTCATTAAAGTTTAACAGGAAAGATAAGGAAGAAGTTTTTTCTTTGGGTTACAGTCAGTGGCAACATGTCCTCCTTGAACATAGCACTCTTTGAACTTTTCGATACTCATGTCTTAGTGTACACTTTTAGTTCAGCTATCACTTTGAGTTTCTTACTCCTCCATTTGTCATGTATGCCTGGGGAATCTGATCATGTCTCCTACATGACAGATAAGTGTAGTTGTTCTATCTACAAAGTTAAAAAGCTGCCTTGGGTCATCTTTGTGTCATGCTCACTGTTCCAAGATCTATCCCTGCTTCTGCTTTTTATCCTGATTCCATCATTATCCTATCTGATATCCCTTGTGTCTACCTTCCTTTATCCAGTTCCTAGTCACTCTTGTGATCCATTGGAGGATCTATTGCCTTCCTCATCATAGCATGGTTTCTAATCAACATTTCTTGAAGACGAGGACCTAGAGTTTTTTATGATGGTACCCTAGGATTCACTTTCATCATTGGTGAATTCCTTTGCTTCAGTTGTCAATTGTAACCTATTGATTGGAAATCTGTTGAATCCTTTCCATTTTCAACTTTGACACATCTATTCACATGGCCTGGATCGTACTGGTTCCTTTGGATTATGACGAAGACCTTAGGTTCACATCTATAACCTAATTTGTGCAAGATTGTGTTGTGTTCACTTACACAACTTCTAGATCTTTGAAGACTCATAATGATTGTATATTGTGGCTTCAATCCACCTTTGTAATATACGTGGTCTAGCACCCGTATCATATGATGTACTCAAATATTGTAAAAGATCTAGTGTTCTAGTATATTGAACATGGCATTCTCAGATATGATTTTTTATATGACATTCGATATGTATTTGTTTCAGGTACTTCCTCTATTTCCTTGGACTTCTGAGTTCTCCAAGATAATGATTATAATGTATTTCGGCCATCGCTTCCCTCTAACCTCACACATTAGGGGGAATCTGTTATCAGCCAAAATGGCACTTCTCCGTCCGAGTGCCGACATCCCTCATGTTGGTACATAAAAGGACAATTTGGATTGAAGTGGCCTAAACACTATAGATGGGAATGACCTTTGATGCATTTTCCTCAGACCAGCTTTGTATATTTTTATTATGGATTTTGGGTTGTATACGCGACTATGTGCATTGCAACTCGCGTGCCATATATGAGTATTTGCATTGCAACCCGCATATACTTACATACGCGAGTTTCCTTCAAGTAACCCGTGTTCCATACGCGAGTTGCCTATATTAATACCCGTGTGTACCCTAATTCGACATAAAAAAAATATAATTTGATATTAGATGAGATTAGTTGGGGCCTAATCCATAACTATCCCAACCATCTCGACCATCCCAACCTTCGAAACCACTCTATTTCCAAAAGTATAAATAGAGGCCTTGGGGTGGGGGCTAATCAATCAAATTTTGGAGAGCAAAGTTATGTTGGTGGCATATCTTCAGAGTATTGGAGCAGCAGAACTCAGAGTCCTTTGGTTGCAGAGGAGTCCTTGTGTCAAAAGTTGGGTTGTACTCTTATCTTGTTCACCACTTGTTAATAAAGAGAGTTCTTCTTCCAAACTTATATTGAGTTTTTTCATGTATATTGTCTTAATGAATATGTGTGATTATGTTATATATATGATTTTCATCTAACCTCTAATATACGTATGCATTAGATATTACTTGAAGGATTTTATCTTTGCAGGTGGAGAAGTACATCCCTAGAAGCTTTGGAGAGAAGTGGAGTGAGAGAAGATCAAGCTTGGATCAACCATTGTTAATCGGGTAAGTCAATATTTTCTTCCTATTCTCTTTCCATTCCCTATAAAATATGATTGTCTGCAAGTTAGTAGTAAGTTGGTAACCCCAGACCCTAGGTTGCAAGGGTGTTTTATCCTGAACAACACTCCTTTGAAATCAATGACAACTATATTCATTGTCATCGTCGTCATCCTCATAACCCTTATCATAATCATCATCATCCTCATCTTCATTGTCATTATCGTCATTATCATCATCACCATTATCATCATTATCTTCATCATTATCTTCATCATTATCGTCACCATCATCGTCATCATCATCATCATCATCATCATCGTCATCATTTTCATCCTCAATGTCATCATCGTCATCATTTTCATCCTCAATGTCATCATCATCATCATCTTCATCATCGTCATCATTATCATCAGCATCGTCGTCGTCGTCATCATCATCTTCATTATGATCATCATCATCCCCATTATTCTTGTCTTCATAATTTTCATCAATATCCTGATTGTCATCATAATCCTTGTCCTCATCGTCATCATCATCATCATCATCATCATCATCATCATCATCATCATCGACATCGTCATCCTCATCCTTGTAGTCATTATCATCATCATCAACATCCTCATCCTCATCCTCATTTCCATTATCGTCATCATCATCGTCACCATTATCATCACCGTCATCATTGTCGTCATCGTCATCATCATCGTCCTCCTCCTCCTCATTATCATCATCATCATCATCGCCATCATCATCCTTGTCATCATCATCATCATCCTGGTCATCATCCTCATCATCATCACCGTCATCATCATTATCATCATCGTTGTCATCATTATCATCATCATTATTTTTACTTATGTATTTTCATTTATAATTGTTTAAAACAAATTATTAAAAAAGAGTATTCAATATAAATTTTGTATCATATTGTGATAGTATATTACCAAAAATAATAATATTTGTATCATATTGTAACAGTGAAATTAAAAATATATATATTTGTAATATTTGTATTGTATTGTGATAGTGAAGTTACCAAAAAAAATATAATATTTGGTATATGATTGAATATACTATTAATATAGTTTGTTTATATTTTCATGTATATATTAAGAATTAATTATTTAAATTGTTAAATAATAAATTTTACTTTTATTTTAAAAATTAAATGTATTATTAACATTATTTAAATCTTAACAAACAATATAATAAATATTCGATTATTTAATCAATTTGCATTTTACACTAATGTCTAATATAACTTAATTTGGCTAATATAACTTATTTTTTCTACTATATATAAAATGTTAAACCAAGCAATCTATCATCATTATCATCCTACATGCCATGTCATCATGTCCTAGGTTATTCCTTTGTCTTACACTGATTTTTCCCTACCATCATGTCCTTGGTTATTCCTTTGTCATTACTGAACTCCTTTGACATCAATGACAAGTATATTCATCATCATCATCGTCATCATCATCATCCTCGTCCTCATAGTCATTATCATCATCATCATCATCATCACCCTTATTGTCAGTATTATCATCATCATCATCGTCACCATTATCATCATCACCATTATCATAATCATTATCGTCATCATTATCGTCATCACCATCGTCATCATCATTTTCATCCTCAATGTCATCCTCAATGTCATCATCATCTTCGTCGTCATCGTTGTCATTGTCATCATCATCATCACCGTCGTCGTCGTTGTCATCATCGTCGTTGTCATCGTCGTCGTCATCATCATCATCCTCCTCATCCTCATTGTCATTATCGTCATCATCATCATCGTCATCATCCTCATCATCATCTTTTTTATCATCTTCATGTTCCCCATCACTGTTGTCTTCATAATTGTCATTAATATCCTCATCGTCACCATCCTCATTGTCATCATGATCCTCATCCTCGTCGTCGTCATCGTCGTCGTCGTCATTGTCATCATTTTCCTCCTCCTCCTCCTCCTCCTCATAGTCATTATCATCATCATCGACATCCTAACCCTCATCCTCATTTCCATTATCATCATCATCATCATCACCATCATGACTATCGTCATCATCGTCATCATCTTCATTATCATCCTCATTGTCATCATCATCATCATCATCATCATCATCCTTGTCATCATCATCCCCGTCATCATCATTAGCATCATCGTTGTCATCATTATCATCATCATTATTTTTACTTATGTATTTTCATTTATAATTGTTTAAAACAAATTATTAAAAAAATACTCAATATAAATTTTGTATCATATTGTGATAGTAAAGTTACCAAAAATAATAATATTTGTATCATATTGTAATAGTGAAACTAAAATAATATATATTTGTAATATTTGTATTGTATTGGGATAGTGAAGTCACAAAAAAAAATATAATATTTGGTATATGATTGAATATACTATTATTATAGTTTGATTATAGTTTCAGTTATATAATAAGAATTAATTATTTAAATTGTTAAATAATAAATTTTACTTTTATTTTAAAAATTAAATTTAATATTAACACTGTTTAAATCTTAAAAAATTAAAAATTATAATATATATTTGATTATTCAATCAATTTGTATTTTACACTAATGTCTAATATAACTTAATTTTGCTACTATATTTAAAATGTTGAACCAAAATAACAAATTAAAAACAATATTATAAATTTCAACCTACTTAGATAACTTAAGCTATTTGAAAGAAACCTACCTCCATGTGAGGATGTTTCCAAGCTACCTGAATACCTCCAATACTCCATCATCATTGTCATCATCCTCATCATCATCTTCATCATCGCCATCGTCATCCCCAGCATTGTCGTCTTCATCATTGTCATCATCCTCATCGTCACCATCCTCACTGTCATCATGCTCCTCATCCTCATCGCCATTATCATCAACAACAACAACATCATCATCATCGCACTCATAGTCATTATCATCATCATCATCCTCATTGTCATTATCGTCATCATCATCGACATCATTATCATCATCATCATCATTATCATCATCATCGTCGTCATCGTCATCATCATCATCCTCATTGTCATGATCATTGTCATCATCATCATTATCATCATTATCATCATTTTCATCATTATCATCATCATCATTGTCATCGTCGTCATCATCATCATCATTGTCATTATCATCATCATCATCATCATCCTCACCATCGTCTTCGTTATCATCATCATCATCCCCATCGTTGTTTTATTCATAATTGTCATCACTATTTTTATAGTCACCATCCTCATTATCATCATGATCCTCATCCTCATCATCGTCATCATCATAATCATCATCATTGTCATCGTCGTCAGCACCCTCATCCTCGTAGTCATTATCATCATCATCCTCATCCTCATTACCAATATCGTCATCATCATCGACACCATTATCATTATCATCATCATTATCATCATCATCATCATCATCATCATCATCATCACCATCCACATTTTCATCCTCAATGTCATCATCATCATTGTCATCATTATTGTCATTATCATCGTCGTCATCATCATCATTGTCGTCATTCGTCACCATCCTTATCATCGTCACCATTATCATCATCATCATCATTATCGACATCCTCATTGCCATCATCACGGTCATTGTTGTCGTCATCGTCATCATCATTATCATCATCGTAGTCATCATTATCATCATCATTGTTTTTATATTGTATTTCATTTATAATTGTTTAAAAAAATTATAAAAAATATATTCAATATAAGTTTTGTATCATATTGTGATAGTACATTAGCATTAGCATTAGCATTAAATATTAGTATATATATTAATCATTCATATCAGTTTATATAGTAAGCATTTAGCATTATAGTTTGATTGAATATACCGATGTTTACCATTTCACTGTTCACATTTCATGGTTTCAAGTAACTAGTTGGAGTTCACGGTTCACATTTCACGATTACAGTTGCAACTCACTGGTTGGATTTCATGGTTCAAATTTCATGGTTTGGAGCTCAAGGTTCACATTTCATGGTTGCATCTCACTGGTTGGAGCTCACTATTAACACAAAAAATTGTTCACCTAGCTCTACATGGCCTAAACTTCATACATACATCATATTTCCACCATATTTCCCTTACCTTTGACCTTCACAACTGTATTTCCACCAAAAAAGGTCCAAAATATTATTATTTACTATGGTTTACCCTCATTCTCTTCCAAAAAGGGTTAAAAAACCCTAAAAAGGGTCAAAAACCCTAAAAAGGGTTCCAAAACCCTAAAAAAGAGATAAGATCAAAAAACCACAGCAAAATACCATGGGTTAACCTTGGATCGAAAAACCCTAAAACCTTACTATAAATACATTGTGAAGGTCTCTCCAAAAACATTGATAACCTTTTTTCCATTATCATTAGTACATTGGGTTACCTTTCACTCTCAAGTATTCACACACCATTTTTCCACCATCCTGTTACCATACCATTCCAATTTAGTATGTCGAGACATCCTCCGTACCCACCTGGAGAACTAGCCTGTGCAGAGGCGGACCACTTCTGAGACAACCACGGTGGCCCACTTTACAAAAAGAAGGTATACCACTCGTTTATTTAGTATTTTATTTAGTTTAATCCTCGTATTTATATTTTCTATTTTTTACTAATTTGTTTTATTGTTTTAGTTTTCCATGAAATTATCTCCCTTACTATCGCATTGACGTAATGCTGGTGCTTTTGCACGTAACAAGGGAGAAATCCCTATTACACTCACGATTCACATTTCACAGTTAGAGCTCAAGGGTTGGAGCTCACGATTCACGTTTCATGGTAGGATCTCAAGGATTGGAGCTCTCGGTTCACAATTCACAGTCACAGCTCACTGGTTGGATCTAACGATTCACATTTCATGGTTGGAGCTCATGAGTTGGAGATCACAGTTCACATTTCACGGTTGGAGCTCAGGGGTTGGAGCTCAGTGTTCACGGTTCACAGTTCACAGTTCTCATGCATAAACGGGTAAGCAATGGGATCCCATAGACAATAAACATTGGATCAATTTATAATGCACCTTCTGTCAATAGAACCTAGGGTTTTGAATTTACAGTGAAATCCCTAGTTCGTTTGAATTTACAGTGAAATCCATAGTTTTTTTGAATCTACAGTGAAAGGTTGCCCCCACTTTGCTTTCCTAGCCTTCATCTACCCTCTCTATTCACTTTAGGGTTGTGGCCTTTCCTCTTCTACCAAGTATTGAGGCTGCCCTTACAATGGAAACCTCACCTTTCACCCTTAAGGGCTTCCCTTTCAATGGAAGCCCTCCCGTTTTGCAGCCTGATCTAACTTCCATTCTACATCACCCTCTAGGACCTACACATTGGAAAACAAAAGATTAATATATGTGGATATAAATTGCTAGGTTAGGTTATAAATGGAAGTGGACTATTTTGGCATCTTTTACCTTCACAACATAGTCTACACTAACACATGAACACTAAATCACACTGCTGCTAAACATACCTTCATCTACCCTTGGTCTTTACCTTAGGGTTGTGTATTTGTTTATTTCCCCTTCTATCGAGTATTGAGGTCGCCCTTAGAGTGGCATTCTCCCCTTTCACCCTTAAGGGCTGCCCTTATAGTGGCAGCCCTCCATTTTTGCAGCCTACTCTATTTACATCCTTTAGCAGCAGATAAGTGACACATAATCACGATCCTCTTGATAAGAACATGGCCCCAGCCCTAGAGGGCATACATAGAACACAACCCAACCCTTAGAGTGCATACACAGTCCAAGAGAGGATCACGATCTACATAAGAAACCCACAAAGAGGAAAGGTGGTCACAATTTGCACAAACGGCATCAAGAACCCAAGACATCAAGTGAAGGAAGATGCAACCCTAGCAACAACAAGCTCATCAAACAAAACTAACAACAAACTATAAAGCAGACAAATATCATATCTAATTTTTTCTCTTGTCTAGATGCCATATAAAAAATGGACAAGTGAACTTTAATTTATAATATTGACAAGACTTCTAGAAAGATCACTCAACTAATCCTAGCTTTTAGGAGTTTTGCCGATAAAAAACATAAAATAAAGTTAAGTGAACTTAAGATAGGGAACAACATAATCAGTAGTAAAATTACAGTCAAACTAACTCACAGTAATTAAAGAACAATTGCTAAATAGGTTTAGTTTGAATCTTCCTTATACTCAAACATATTGTGCCAGCACTTGTCAATGTAAGGATAAGTTGTCATAAGTCATACTTTGAGAGAGAGAAGGTTAAAGTGCTATGGGATTAAGTTAGAATTGCTAAATAGGTCTGGTTTGAATCTTCCTTATACTCAGACATATTGTGCCAATTCTTGTCACTGTAAGGACAAACAATCACAAGCCATACTTTGAGAGAGAGAAGGTTAAAGTGCTATGGGATTAGATTAGATACATACAATAACAAATCCTAGTCACCAAGTTAGAATATCTCATTAGGATAGTGACAATTATACTTAGTGCAAACCACAAATAGCGAACCTAAAATTCATGTCTCCCTCTAGCAGACTTAACACCACTACTGACCTATCATTTAGGGTTTGGCATAGCCATAGATCATCTAGGATAGGGAACCACGCTTGGTACATCAGTCACGGTTCAACAGAGAAAGGGACACGGCAGTCACAGTCTCATAGTCACTATCCAGCATAGAAGTGACACATAGTCATGGTCCAATAGATAAGTGACACACATTCATGGTCCTCTTCATAAGGTCATGACCTCTTCCCTAGAGGGCATACACAAAAAACAACCCTAGAGGGAATACACAGTCCAAGAGAGGACCACGGTCTGCATAAGAAACCCACAAAGAGGAAAGGTGGTCATGGTCTACACAAACAATAGCAAGAATTCAAGACGTCAAGTTAAGGAAAATGTAATCCTAGCAACAACAAGCCCGTCAAGAAAAACCAACAACAAACTCTAAAGTAGACAAAAATCAAATCCAATTCTCTCTCTTGTCCAGATTCCATATAAAAAATGGAGAAGTGAACTTTAATTTATAATCTTGACAATCCTTCTAGAAATATCACTGAACTACTCCTGGATTTTTGGATTTTTACCAATAAAAAACATAAAATAAAGTTAAGTGAACTTAATATAGGGTACAACATTAACAGTGGTAAATTACAATGAAACTAATTCATAGTAATTAAAAAACAATTGCTAAATAGGTCTGGTTTGAATCTTCCTTATACTCATACATATTGTGCCAACTCTTGTCACTGCAAGGACAAGTTGTCACAAGTCATACTTTGAGAAAGAGAAGGTTAAAGTGTTATGGTATTAGGTTAGAATTTCTAAATAGGTATGGTTTGAATTTGCCTTATACTCAGACATATTGTTCCATCTCTTGTCACTGTAAGGACAACTATCACAAGCTGTACTTTGAGAGAGAGAAATTTAAGGTGTTATGGGATTAGGTTAGATACATACATTAACAAATACTAGTCACCAAGTGAGAATATCTCATTAGGATAGCAACAATTATACTCATCCCAAACCACAAATAGGAACCCTAAAATTCATAGCTCCCTCTAGCACACTTAACACCACTACTGACCTATCATCTAGGGTTTGACATAGTCATAACTCAGCTAAGATAGGGAACCACAGTCCTAGTACACCAGTCACAGTTCAGAAGAGAAAGGGAAACGACCATCATAGTCTCATAGACATAGTTCAGCAAAGGAGTGAAACACATTCACGATCCTCTTCATAAGGTCATGACCCCAACCCTAGAGGGCATACACAAAACATCCCATCCCTAGAGGGAATACACAATCCAAAGAGAGGATCATGGTCTGCATAAGAATCCCACAAAGAGGAAATATGGCCATGGTCTGCACAAACAATATCAAGAACCCAAGATGTCACTTCAATGCATATGTAACCCTAGAAACAGTAAGCTCTTCAAGCAAAACCAACAAAAAACTTGAAAGTAGACAAAAATCAGATCTGGTGTTCGCTCTTGTCCACGTGCCATATAAAAAATGGAGAAGTGAACTTTAATTTATAATCTTGACAAGCCTTCTAGAAATATCACTCAACTACTCCTATCTTTTAAGAGTTTTACCAATCAAAAGAATAAAATAAAGTTAAGTGAACTTAAGATAGGGCACAACATAAACACTAGTAAAATTACAATGAAACTAATTCACAGTAATTAAAGAACAATTGCTAAATAGGTTTGGTTTGAATCTGCCTTATACTCAGACATATTGTTCCAACTCTTGTCACTATAAGGACAAGCTGTCACAATTCATACTTTAAGAGAGAGATAAGGTTAAAGTGTTATGGGATTAGGTTAGAATTGCTAAATAGGTCTAGTTTGAATATGCCTTATACTAGTAGACATATTGTGCCATCTCTTGTCATTGTAAGGACAAATTGTCACAAGTCATACTTTGAGAGAGAGAAGGTTAAATTGCTTTGAGATTAGTTTAGATACATACAGTAACAAATCCCAGTCACAAAGTGAGAAGATTGCATTAGGATATCAACAATTATACTCGGCCCAAACCACAAATAGGCACCCTAAAAGTCAAAATGTATGAGTATAAGGCAAATCCAAACTAGATCTATCTAGAATTACTATTTTTCTTTAGTATCTATTCATTAGTTAAACTACATTGTAATTTTTTTATTGTTTATGTTCTATACATTGGAATTGATAACTCATCTTAATGACCAACTTTAACGTAGTGACCAGTGGAGTGTTAAAGTTGAAAGAGATCAAAATTATATTTGAATTTATTATAGAAGTACTTTTCTAGATTTAGTTTTTTTTTTACTTCTGCTTATACATTGATGATAAAAATATATGTGACAATATACCTTTAGAGAGAGAAAATGTTAGATTCATCGATCTTGTTATTCCTATGGGTAGAAGGGGTTGTTTATCCACCTTTACGATACACCTTGGTCTTGTGGGTATGACCATAAGAGGTTTAAACTACGCCTATCAAGCTTATGCCAATAGTTAGAAGGACCATGAACATAGTGAATTTATTCAAGTTGAAAGTGTGGATGGGTAAATTGACTACCATATCACTCTATCAACCAATTAACACCAATCACATGGAAGGGGACACATACAAAATAAGTCTTAAGGCCCATGATGGCATACAAGGAAGAAAAAGGGTTTGAGGGTTTCATGCAATAATCACTAGGATTGGTGTGGAATGTAAATGTGATGCTACTTATGACATCTACCATATATTATGTAACATAGAGAACATAAAGAGTATTAAGTTAATGTCATGTAGGTTAATTGTATCCTTAAAAAAAATAATCTACTTAGGGGATTAGAGCACACAAAAATAGGTTAAATCATGACATGCTTGTAACCCACAAATGTAAGGATAAACCATAACCATTCTAACTCTCTCTCTCTCAAGGTATGTATTCGGACAGCTTGTCCTTACAATGACAAGAGCTTACTCAAAATTTCTGAGTATAAGGAAGATCCAAACCATATCTAACTAGCATTACTATTGCTCTTTAATTATTTTTCGCTAGTTAAAATTCATTGTACTTTTGTTGTTGTTTATGTTTTGTACATTGGAATTGATAGCTCATCTCAAGGACCAACTTTAATGCAGTGACTAGTGGAGTGTTTGAAAATTAAAAGAGATGAAATTTATTTGAATTTATTATAGCAATACTTTTTTGGATCTAGCTTTGTTTTTTACTTTTTCTTATGCATTAAATTAGTATAAAATTTTAATTTTTCTTATATCAAATCAGAGGCTATGGATACCATCAAGGGGCCATATCTAGTAGTTGTATTCTTCATTGGAAGTTGTAGAGTCATAAATTCTTCTTTAGGTACTAGGTTATACATTTGTCTACCCATCCCCCATTAGGTTACCTAAGACCCATAACTAGTGGCGAAATATGCCTAGCGACACCCACATTCCAACTTGTAGGAGAACAATGATACCTTCAAGAAATCATGTACGGTGGTATGGGGTGTTGTTAATTTAATTATATGCCTACGATATTACTATACAGAATAATACTTGAGTTTTTTTCCATACTTCCCTATCCATACAATCCTCATGATCACAATGCTATCGCCATGCAAAGGATAAGGAAACACTAAAAGGTTCAAATTCTTTGGACATGGGAAAAAAAAAATTCTAAAATTTTCAATTTCCCAGAATAATCAAAATATATAAAAATTCATGGAAACAATAACCATAAACCTCACTATTGATTCAAGACACACTTCATGAGAAATACATGGGTGAGATGCAATCTTGAATAATGTTTCTCTTGGTGCAGGCAGAACCAAATATGTATTTGTCATATTTGTCTTCCTCAGGCGAGGGGAGTTTAGGAAGACTATATAAAAGTGAGACATCCATAAGGTATACAACAGGAATATCAACTAGATGTCAAAAGATTAGAAGAAAATCCCAAAAATGCATGCATTTTTTTCTCGCTGAAGGGGGGTCATGTTCATATGATGATGATACCATAGGCGACATCAAGGTGTCATTGAGGTACAAACATATAGTGAAACAATGGGTACCCAAGGATCTTACTCAACTAAACACAGTTTTTTGTGTGAACAAGAGGATATATCGAATTGCACCATCGTAATTACATGGTTTGGGGTTGTTTTGCATGGATTACATAAAGCTTAGTTACAACAAATGTACATAATTGATGGAGTATGTTGGACCATGTTACAACTACAGATATTGGATATGACTGATCCAATATACAAGAAGTATGTGCATATACGAATTGACTACAAATTATTTACAGTTGAAAAACAAGGATCAAAATAAAGAAGTGATGTTGTACGTTGACAAAAGGCCAAAATCTACAAGGAATGTTGCGGGATTTTTAAACAATACACAACCTAGGTCTACAATTAAGCAACCCAATTGCATATTTGAGGGGCACAAAGGAAACTATGTTTTTGTGTGTTCCATTAAATCAATAGATGGAGGGGAAGAACTGATTATTAATTATAATTTTAATCAAATATATACAAATGCGTTTACTATCAGATTTGTACATCTAACAATTTACCCAACCTTTAATTAGTGAATCTAATATATTGTGTAGTTTTTGGTAGTCTATTGTTCTAATTTTGTTAAAATTTTATGTATTTAAGATGCAGGGTATAGATTGGGGGATATCCCCAGTAGTTGATCATAGGAGTACACCATCCTCGAGGCAGCAGGTATACATCATTGTAATTGTACAAATATAATATGAACAAAATGTTTATTTGTTATATTTTTCATGAGTATAATTGTTCCGTTTAGATAATGTTATCTATATTTTTGTTGCAGGGTGTTGACTGAGAAAGCTCCCTACCAGTAGATCAAACAGTACCTTCCTTGAGGCAACAGGTATACCTCATTGTTATTTTACTACTATAATGTACGCAATATGTTTCTTTATTATTTCTTTTCATGAGTATATTGGTTTCATTTATATAATGAATTATGTATTTTTCATCACAGGTAAGTGATCATGGCATATCCCCGACAGTTCATCAGAGGAATAGAACATCCTCGAGAAAACAGGAAATCCTCATTGTAATTTTACTACTATAATATGTGCAATATGTTTTATTGTTATTTATTTTCTTAATTATATAGGGTTCATTTTGATATTGAATTGTGTATTTTTCATCACATGCAAGTGATTAGGTTTTTTTCGTGAGTACACTGGTTTCATTTCGATAATGTTTTTTACAATTAATTATTGTAGGGAAGTGATCAAGGCAAGTCCCCAACTGTTGATTAGATGAGTACACGCTCCTTGATTCAACAGGTATACCTATTTATAATTGCACAAATATTATATGACCAATATGTTTTTTTTGTTATATATTTTTCTTGTGTATATTGGTTTCATTATGATAATGTTTTCTAAGATTTTGTTGTTGAGTGATGATCGAGGAAAGGCCCCAGCTATGGATCAGACAACACCATCCTCAAGGAAGCAGGTATACGTAATTGTAATTTTTGAAATCAAACATGAGCAATATGCTATTTTAGTATGTTGTTTTCCTCGATATCTTGCTTTCATTATAGTATTTTTTTTATATATTTTTGTTGTAGGATATTGATTCATCATTTGATCTAGCATCAGAAAAATCAATAGATATTGATATGGATGAGATCATGCATGATGAAGGCATTATATCTTCTCTAGAACCAATTAAAATGATAGAGAATACCTAAACAAAAATAAGGGCATCCTTCTTCTGTTATTCATTCAATCGCAAACAAACGAGATTAAAGCAAAGATTAATGTTTTGGTGAAGAGATCTAAGGCCTTGAAAGTAAGTTGTAGGATCATAAATTAGAAGATAAATTCATTTATGATTTTTTAATTTTTAGTTGTATATGATCATGAACTATCAATTGGTTTGTATCTACAAGATTGTTTCCCCCACACACTAGTGGTGAGGGTTGTGTTGGTATTAGTGATGCATGTGGAGAGTCGTCATATGGGCATATGACTCCACCTACATCTCATGTGTCATTGTTCTTAACTGAGCATTCAATGACACATTCCATAACACCCCTGATGCCAGATGTGAGTGCACCCACTAGTGGTCAACGCACGCCAGATGGTACAAAACAAGGGGTCGATGCAAAGATTACTAATGATAATGCTCAAGCGACATTTCTTGGATATTCTCATGTCACTAGCATGGGTACACTAAAGACAACAATTTTGGTGGACGGAAATATTATTCCCATAAAGATAGAGAAGATCCTAGGTATTTATACATTATTTATCTTATTTTTTATAATTTGATTGTAATGTAATAAGAAAACATTGTTTTTCAACTAATGATGACATGATGGTCTTGCAAGAAATGATTTTTTTTATAAACATCTAAGTGATCTATCATTGGATATATTTGGGCCCACCATCCATACAAGGTGGAATAAATAAATAAAAAGTTTAAAAGATGAGTTCACTAATCACTTGGTTGACTTGTTTGGAAGCAAGGCCTTCAATCAGGCAGAGGTCCTAAAGAATCCTAACCAACATATGAAGATTGTGAGGGACCTGATTTAGGGTTCATCTAGAAATGAACTCTAGGTATGAGCACCCTCCAATGATTTTAGCAAGAGAGTGAAAATCCCTAGTAGAAGATGGAAAGGAGATGCCTTTGAGAAAAGAAGGAAAGCTACCGCAATGCACATGAATATATGCGATACATTCAACAATGTAATTATAAGTCTTATTATTATTAATTTTTAGATTAAATTTGAAACATATAACGTATTTAAACATTTTCATAGGTTGTCAGACACAACAAAGGACACAAAGACAAGACAATAAAAAAATGGACAACACAAGCTTGGGCCTAGTGGTTATTCCAATTTGGAGGCACAAATTGTAAATATAAAAAACCAATATTACATTAAAAAAAAAAAATGCAACTTATTTCGTTTTATTGAAATGTAAAAGGTAAATTCATGACATTATGAAAATATGTAGGCCGATTGATTCAATTAAGTGCCCACAAAGGAAGACTTAAATCTTGGCTTCCATCACGGCTTTCGAGTTGTTGTTGAACGCCTAAAAAGATTGTTTGGGAAAACATAGTCTTCAGGTTATCCATCTTGTGCGCAAGTATATAAAATCAATGAAGTTTATTTAATATTGATTACTTGTGCAATTTATTCATTATAAATATTTGCAATAAAATATTGACTCAATTTTGAGCAGGAAATCAATTATCCACCTAATTTCAAGGATGGAGAACAACCAATCAAAGGTTATTCTTCGAAGCCTGGTAATGAATGAATTCATATGCTACAATTTAAAATTTTGTATTGAAAATGATGAATATTAATTGCACTTTTTCATTTTCAACTGCAGAGAACATAGAGGCTCATACTGTACAAGATGAGCATATACAGGAAAAAAAAGTACATGATGTGGCCACATCAAATAAAAAAGACCTTTGTAATATTTTTTAATAAAAACTTGCCATTATTGCAGAAAATCTTGGCCCCTTGCAGCAGCATCCACGTCACAATTACTCTACTTAGAAGACACTACAACAAGTTGTTGATGTATTTGTAACTTCAGAATGTATTCACTTGTATATCTTATATTGTATTTCATTGTACCGTGATGTTCCTATGGGGAGAGTCATTAATATAATAAAGTCATGTAAATTCATTGAGGTTAACCCTCCATTATAAGTCAGAGAAATAGTCCCCACAATTGAGTTGAGGTTAACCCTTTGTTGTAAGTCGAGGAAATAGTCCCCACATTTGAGGGGTACTCGGGTTATTAGACTCTCCAAGTGAGATCATCCCTGGTAAGTAATTGTCAAGTGGAAAACTAGTATAAATAGAGAGTGAGACTCTCTATTTGAAACACACACTCACTAAACTAGAGCGCATGAGTGAGACAAGAGGAGCTCACACAAGTGAGAGAGAGAACAGCTGTTGGAGATCATCTTTCTGTCTTTTGGTTTTACTTTTGCTATTGGTGCTCATTCTATCTCTGAGGAAGTTGAGGGGTTTTCTCCTTTATGGTTTCCCTGAGGAAAACTCTTTGTGTCTCTTGTCTCTTGTGATTATTGGTGTGCATGTTATTCTCTCATATAATATCCTAGATCGTATTGCTTAAATGATAAAAATCTAACATGGTATCAGAGCTAACCTGAGAAGAAGACACTTTGCAACTGCATAAGCTAGGGATTCTTAATTTTTGGGTCTCTCTCCATATATCATAAACAAAAGGAGGCTAGGCTAACTCTCCATTGAAGGGCGCATCTTTCTGTCGAAGCAAAATTTGATTCTGGGCATTTTCATTTTTTTACCTATCACTACTGCGGGAAATTAGGGATTTTCACAGAAGAGGAGTTTTTGAGTGAGCCCAGTATAGGATTGCTATCCTCCTAAAAATTGAAATTTAGAGACCAAGATTGAAATTTTTGGTTGGGTAAAACTCTAAGAAAGTCAAACCCTAATTTGACCCAGGACCTGAAAACCCTAAAATACTAAAACTAGTAGTTTTGGTACATTTTCTATATCTCAAGCTTGGAGAAGGATCAGGAGGAAAAACGTTTACAGGAAGAAGATAAATTCATGATGTAACCTATCTAAAATTTTCAGCCTCATATTCACTATATTTTGGGAGATATGATTCTTCCAAATCAGGGTTCCAGCCTCTCCCAGGATTCATCCCTAAACATGACACCTAGGGAAAATTTCTATATCTCGGGCTACAAAGGTCCCAATTGAATTTATCAAGATGTTCTAGATAGATAACAAACTATAATTTCTGTGGTAAAATTTTTAAACCCTGAAGGTGAAATAGTGACATGTGGTAGTCTGTACAAGTTAGTTATTCTGAACAGTCCTAAAATAAGTCACCTTGGGAACACTCTCATAAGTAGCAACTGGTGAAATCAATTCTGCTCAAAACTGTGGTGTTGGAAAGAGGACAAACGAGGCTACCTCAAGGAGAATTTTCATACACAGAGGAGTATTAATTTTCGATATATTTCAGAAACAATAATAGGAAATTCTATAGAATAAATTGAAGAAAACTAGGGCATCAGATATTTTGCAGTTTTGATCACAGTTTTGGGAAAATGAGTATTCTGCTCAGCTCTCCTTGATGAGGTGCATCTTCCTATCCAATAAGATCTGAAATATTTCAAGTTTCAAAAATTAGGGTTTCTCTGACAAGACCTAGATCAGCCAGATCTGGAACTAGGACGGACACCTCAAATCGGTAAGATCTAATCTTTTGCTATTTACATTTGAGGTTCTCATTTCAAAATGAGTTATCACACCAGCTTTATGACAATATTGGTGAAGCTGACAAATTTTGAGTATGGAAGTATAGGACCTACATGATCATTGAAGAAAATGACTTAGATCAATATTTCAGCAAAGAAGTTATAAGAGCCAAAGGGGGATGAGGATAAGGCTAGAGACAAGAGAATCATTGCAGATTCTATTAAAGATCATCTCATTCCTCATGTGTCATCCTTGAAGACACCAAAAGGAAGTGTTCAATGCTATGATGAAGCAATATAAGAAGAATGAGATATTTTTATAACCACCTTGAATGGCCTCCCAGTATCATGGGATTCATTCATTGAAGGAAGTGATTACCTTCAGCAGACTCTCGGAAGAGTGCACACAAGAAGAAGCTCGACTCATAATAAGAGAAGAGAAAATGAGAGCAATTGAATATTAAGCTCTCATGATCCAAAGAATATCCCTCAAGCGATGAGAAATACGAAGGACTCAACTCTTGAAGAACCTCTTATCCATCTTAGCATTTGGATAAGAAATGATGTTAGAAGATGATGAAGCTGAAGGCTCAAGAAGGAGTCTACCCACGAAACAAACAAAGATAAGTATTCAATTGTCATTTCATGAAATTATTTTGTTATGCATTTGTTTATATTCAGTTGATGTGTTATGCATGATAGAATTTTTTCATTAATGACAGTATACTACTAATATGCATGTGATGGGTAAGTAGCCCATGGTGCTATACAAATATCCATTTCTACTTATCTAGAATGAAACCTCTTTGCTGACATATTGGATTAGTGCACAATCTCAATAATGTCATGGTAGAGATGGAAGGAATCTAGAAAGTTTCTGTGAGATATGGATGAATGTTGTATTGTCTAAAATAGTTGCATGATTATATCTTTATGCATAAGAATTTCCCATTATGAATATGCCTTATGAAATGTTTCTAACCATAAAACTAATGCATTTGACTTGTAGGAAATATCGCGTACAAGAAAAGAAGGATGAGACTTGTTCCGAAGAACAAGTGACGACAGTTCGAGAAATAATCCAAAATGAAGAATGATGACTAGAATGCGAAGTCAAAGACCTGAAGGGAAGTCCGTATTTTCTTTCATATGGATCTACAAGATCCAGCATGCAGTAGACGAAAACATCGTGGGATACAAGGAAATATTCGTAGCATGAGGCTTCTCACAAAAAGAAGGCATAGACTACAAAGAGACATTTGCAGCCACTGGAAATCGAGACACATGACAGTCAGACTCATGTGTGCAAAGAAAGAAAGAAGGCCTTGTATGAGCTCAGAAGGAACCCATGGGATAACACATACATGAGGAGCTTGAAGATCACCTAAGTGATGAAGATCTTAACCTTTGCTACAAGGTTGAAGATGAAATCCTATAGAGGATGACAAACTCACATATGGGTGCGAGAAGAACTTTTGCAAAGGTTCAAGATAGAGGATATTGGTATCCAATGACCCTAGATGGATACATAGAATATTAGTAGCAGAGGAAGCTACTTGTCACTCAAGTAAATAATGTTTCAATAGATAGAGTACAAAAGGAAGAGGGAGAATGATGTTCCACTTTAGAGGGAGTGACTGCAGAAGATCCTGAGGTTCAACATGATATAATAGGATGGACAGATTACTAATGGATCTAGGCTTTACTAAGAGTAAAGCGGACTCCAAACTTTTCTTCAAGGTTGAAGGTGGAAGACTAGTGATGCTCCTATTATATGTCAATGACCTATTCCTGACAGGTAAAGAGGAACTCATTAAAGATGCAAGAAGGAGACTTGCTGCCGAGTTCGAGATAAAATACTTGGGTATGATGCACTACTTTCTAGGCATGGAGGTCTGGCATAATGCGGATGAAATCTCCCTTGGACAAGGGAATTATGTAGTGCATATCTTGAAGAGGTTCAACATGATGGAATGCAAGGCCATGACCACACCTATGACATCGAACCTGAAGCTATTGAGTGATGCTTCATAAGAGTCAATTGATGCTATGATGTATCGTCAGATGATTGGGTCATTGATGTGCCTGACAAATACGAGACCAGATATTTGCTTTGATGTGAACACATTGAGCTAGTTCCTAACAGATCCGAGACATGTTCACCTGATTGCTACAAAGCATATTATGAGGTACCTGAAGGGTACAGTTGACTATGGGCTCAAGTATGAGGAAAATGAAAATATTAACCTGGAAGGCTATGTGGATTCAGATTGGGAAGGAACTGAGTACAACCGAAGCAAAGTATGTCACAGCTTGTTCGACTCGTTGTGAAGCAGTGTGGCTAAGGAAGCTACTATCTAATTTATTTGATCTCCAGTTGGATGCTACTTGTATATATTGCGACAACCATAGTTGTGTGAAGTTGTCATAGAACCCGGTGTTCCATGAAAATTCGAAGCATATCGAGATCAAATATCACTATATCAGGGATATGGTGCAGAGATGAGTAGTGAAGCTCTAGTATGTTGCGACGGACGAGCAGATAGCTGATTTGTTTACCAAGCCATTAGCCAGAGTGAAGTTTGAATACTTCAGGGAGAAGCTTGGTGTTCTCCAGATCGAGGTTCCTTCCAAGGGGAAGTGATGAGTCCATGTGCCATTTTGACATGGTTGCGGGATGTGCTCCCCACATGGTCAGATGTAAGTGCAAATCCCTTCTGACATGGTTGCAGGATGTGTTCCCCACTTGGTTAGATGTAAGTGCAGAGCCCTTTTGACATGGTTGCAAAATGTGTTCCCCACATGGTCAAATGTAAGTACAGAGCCCTTCTAGCATGGTTGCAGGATGTGTTCTCAACATGGTCAAATGTAAGTGCATAGCCCTTCTGACATGGTTGCAAGATGTGTTCCCCACATGGTCAGATGTAAGTGCAGAGCCCTTATAACATGGTTGCGGGATGTGTTCCCCACATGGTCAGATGTAAGTGCAGAGCCCTTCTGACATGGTTACGGGATGTGTTCCCCACATGGTCAGATGTAAGTGCAGAGCCTTTTTGACATGGTTGCGGGATGTGTTCCTCCCATGGTCAGATATAAGTGTTGTAGAAGATGAATACCTACATGGACGCTAGGCCTACAACTAGCATGAAAAAGGGATGGCTATGTAGAACTTCCTATGACGAGTAGAATTAAGAGATAGTACCATTTGCTCGAGATAACGAGAGCAGTGATGATGATGATGATCTAGTGATGATCCATATTTGATGATGATTCAACTTTAATGATGATCCACTGATGATGATGATCCATCTTTGATGAATGATCCAGTAACAAAGACTTGTGCTGATGAATTGTGTCAAGATAATACCTTCCTAGTTAAGAGGGAGTGTTGATGTATTTGTAACTTCGAAATGTATTCACTTGTATATCTTATATTGTATTTCATTGTACCCCAATGTTCCTATCGAGAGATTCATTAATATAATAAACTCATGTAAAGTCATTGAGGTTAACCCTCCATTGTAAGTCGAGGAAATAATCCCCACAATTGAGTTGAGGTTAACCCTCCATTGTAAGTCGGGGAAATAGTCCCCACAGTTGAGGGTTACTAGGGTTATTAGAATCTCCTAGTGAGGTCGGCCCTGGTAAGTAATTGTCAAGTGGAAAACTAGAGAGTGAGACTCTCTATTTTAAACACACACTCACTCAACTAGAGCGCATGAGTGAGAGAAGAGGATCTTGCACAAGTGAGAGAGAGAACAGCTGTCAGAGATCATCTTTCTGTCTTTGGTTTTTTATTTTGCTATTGGTGCTCATTCTATCTCTAAGGAAGTTGCGGGGTTTTCTTCTTTATGGTTTCCCTAAGGAAAACTCTTTGTGTCTCTTGTCTCTTGTGATTATTGATGTGCATGTTATTCTCTCAGATAAGATCCTAGATCATATTGCTTAAATGATAAAAATCTAACACAATTTGTAGATGCGACGAGAATTGAACAACAACTTATAGAAGATGAGTTGCTTGCTGATTTTGTAAAAAGAAAATAACCTAGAAAGAAGTGACTGAATAAAATCTATCTCTACTTTTTTTTATAATAAGTTAAATCCACATTTTTGCATATAATTTTAATAATTGTTTTCTAATACATGCATTGGGTATGAGGATTTGAGAGTGATGTGAGGGGGAGGAGGGGTCATAAGAGCTTCTACCTTCACGTGGTTGGCCTTGTTCAGTAGAGAATATTAATTTATTCTCGAAACCAGGAAGAGATCAATGAGGTATTTATTTTATTGAGAATTCCCTCGGGTATCTTAGCTATTGAAATCCATACATAGGAGTAATTTCCAAAACTACATTGACTAATTCCAAGCAACCTCTTCAAGATAACCATCTTTAACAAAAAATAATAATTCTATCTTCTATTTTTTGTATAACCAGGTCCAATCTTCATAATGGTAGCCATTGGTTTTAATAATAAACCAAGATATTTTACACCTTGGTACAAAACACAAAGGTCCTTGATGAACTTATTACTCACTATAATACCCTACGCCATTGGTTGATTGAGTTTAATGGCTACAACCCTTTTTATTATTTACTGGGTGGTTATGTAGCTTCTCATAAACTCTTTACCTTCTTTCCTATTGCTTCATCTCCCCCTTTGATTACTCATATCCATGTATGATTCTTTGCTTGCCTCATCTTTGTCAATTGACACTATTCTTGTTAATTAATATTCTTTGCATGTTTAATCCAGGAAGGATGTGTATGACACATGAATGGCGTCTCTTAAGTGATGTTTATGAGACATGGCTGACATCTCGTAAGCATCATTTAGGCCACATGAATATAGTCTCTTAAGCGACATTGAAACCACATGCATGCCACATTTCTATGTAAAAGAGACATTTGTTGAGTATGCATTTGCATACCTACAAAAATATTAAATAACACATGTGAAAATCTCCCACTAAAACAAATTAGTACACTTTACCATTTGTATGCACTGGTGTTTTTCATCATTGATACACACTCATGCATGTTTGATAAATGAGTATCAATTTTCATGAGATTTTATCACACATGGGTCTGCCTTGTATGTATGTACAAATTGATTCTCCTTGCATTTCAAGATGGGCATAGAAATTGTTTTTTTTCAATTAAAAGAACTTTAGTCTTATTGCAAGAACTTTACACATGTATTTAGTGCTGGAATAAATTGGCAACAAGTTTCAATAATTAGTTGTATGTTTCTATTATTGACATTAAGTTTCTTTTAGTGGTATGTTTCTATCATTGATGGTTATTTTAAAGATTCTCATCTTCTTGGTGATGGATTTCAGCATCAGGCCATGGTTACAATCCCTACAAATAAGGGTAAGAAGTGGTCGTGAGGATTATGAAAAGGTTATGGCTGATAATTTTGATGGTTAGGTAAATACATCCATAGATGATATATCTCATGAAGGATTGGATGACCTTAACCTACAAGAAAATTTTTGTTGTCATGATGCAAAGTCTATGGAAGTGTGGGTCATACTGCTATGTGAAAATTGTATTTCCTGCTAGTCATTTTTATTCAGACTTATTTATTATTACTAAATTTAGGAGTTGTGAACCATATATGGAAATTCTAATTTTAATGTAAGAGTTGCAATATATTTACTATTTGATAGGGTACCGTGCCTTTGGAATTGTAAATGACTATAGTGTTGTTTGCATGTGCTTGCAAATTGCTATATATGTCTTATGTTATAGTTGTTTGGTGTTGCATTCAAGGTTCCAATTGTGGCATATCCATATGAAAAATTGGTTCTCTCATTGCCTACTTTTTTATAGATCGCTTGCTTCAGACTTTTCTCTAATGTATTGTTACTCGATATTATGTAAGCGGTATTTTTTGTATGCATAATTTTCTTTTTCCTTTCTGCAAATTGTATATAGTAGAATAGTTTCAATATCTATATCAATAAAGGATGATCCTAAGCTTCCTTCGAGGTCACTACCAATATTCTTCCCTCCTTCTTTCGAGGTCACTTCCAATGACTGCAAATTAAAATGGATTCGTAGGTGTCATTTTCATGTAATAATTAAAGCATGCATCTAGTGTTTTGATATTATTTGTTAAATATGTGACACATATTTCTTTCATTTGATTTTTGCTTGATAGTGCATTCAGTTGATTTTTTTTCATTTTCTTTATTAAGTTCTTACCTATGATATGTTTTTTTTTCTCAAAGGAAACATCCATACATATGCACTTTTCCTTCATGAAAGGATTGTATGTATTGTTAAAACGGAAAAAAAAAACATAAATGTCCATTAAATGTGTGAACCTGAGTGGGAGGTATGTGAACTGTACACCTACACAATCCCTAACTTCCTTACTCAACTCTTTAAACTACTTTTTCTCAGTTTAAATGAGAGCAATTGGTTGGGGAATGAGAAGAGAGATTAAATGAGCATCTTAATGATGGAGAATTTTAGAGAAATCTGTGAGTATTTTTATCATCAAGTGCCTAAGGAACCCTAATTCCAATGTTTATGATCATTTTGTTGAGGATGGAGAATTGTCTCTTCAAAGAGCCTTCCATTATAGAATAACAAAGGATCATGTATCATATTCCTAAATGATAAGTGGTCTAAGGTGGAGGAATCTGGAACTAGGTGATGAAGGTGTCTATAGCAAGACAATCATGTAACCGTATTCTTTTATTTTTTAATTAGTAAATATGATGATATGTCTTCTCCCCTTCCCCATAGATATAAGCATAAATATTGAATAATCTTGTACTTGAATTTTTGTTTGGGATAAGAATCATCTTTCTAGTTGAGTTATTAAGATCAATATTTAGTTATTTATTGTCCTAATGATAAAATCTTGAGGAAGGTTTTGTTTTATTTGTGTGTAGGTTATAACAAGATCACTTGAATTAGTGAAGAGTTGGATTGGATCAGATTACATGTTTCTTCCTCACTCATTATTTTAGGTAGTTATACTTATATAAATTTATGATATAGGGAAATTCACTTGTGTCATCTTCCCTCTTTGTTAGTGGTTAACCCAACACATTCAAGGCATATTCAAAAATGTTAATATTTAGTTTATGAATTTATTATGAAGTTTGATTTACAAGTGATGGTTGTGGAGTATTATGACATGTATGAAATTTTTTGTTCAACTTCAATTGCATGATATGTTTGGAATCATTTATGAAATATGTATATTCATGGGCACATTATGATGAAAAAAGGTGTGCACTTGATTTTCTAGGCCATATATAGTATGTAGACTATGCTAACACGGACATAAAGTATGATCTATAGACTTCCATGCAAGTCAGCTTCATCTCCCCAATATCCATGCAACATACTATTAGAAAACATTAATGAAATTTTTTCAAATATTGAATGCAATTTGGTGTAGAGAGGATTGAAAAAAGTGCGGGAATAGATAGTAGTTTGTCATGGTAACAAAAATGGGTGCATATCGATGTTGGAAAATGTTTCTTTTTCATGGACTAGTCTACTCTAGGAGCACCTCAAGGTAGTATCTTAGTTGGAAACATTGATATTTGACTTGGTCAACTAGCATCCCTTACCCATTCAACTTTGTTCATGATGTACTTAGGTTTACACACAAATTTACACAACAAACATTAAGGACTAGGTGAACTTTGATCCTCAACATGGTCAAAATCCCTTACTCATTCAACTTTGATCATGATGTAGTTAGGTGTCCACACAAATTTACACAACAAAGATTAAGGAGTAGGTCAAATTTGATCCTCATCATGGTAAAATTAATTGCCCATCTACATTAATAAATATTTATTTCCCTGATCCATTTGAGGTTCAAAAAGGGATCTAGGTGTTATTTATTATAAAGAAATCAAAGATCCGGTGGGATAGAGGTTGTAATCTTATGTGAGCCATTAGTGATTTGAGTTGGTTTATGGGATAACCAAAAATACAAAGAAGATTATAAATACAATGAAGGAAACTGAATACTCTATGTAACGTTATTATACATTTCAGTTTTTTAATTGATAAAATTAGTTTTTCTAAAATTAATGGCATGCTACATTATATAACTGGTTTCTATCTAATTTTTTTCACGAGTTTAATCAAGTCCAAGTGTTTTTTTTATTACATATAAAGTGGGAAACGTCTAAATATTTTTTAGTTAAAATCAAAATCATGTCTAGCAATAATGTATTGTAGCGTAACATTGACAAATTGGACCATTTGCAGAAGACTTGTGCAAATTAGACACCACTATGAATTGAAAAATAAAAATATTCTAATGGCAATTAATGCCAGTAAATTTTCACTCATATTAGAGTTAACTAACTTTTAGGTGTGATTATCAAAGTGCTAAATGCATTTGGTCGTTCTTTTGCCTTGAAGTTTTGGAACCTCTATTCAATTTCTAGGGGTGTCAAAATTTCTCACATGGTATGCAAGCATAGTCCAAACTTGTTGTGGTATTATCAATGCTCAAATTGATCCTCTTAAAGTGATTAATTCATAGTAAAGTCATTAATATTGTGTTTATTGAACCACTTTGTAGGAACTTGATTGAGAGCCATGTTTGTGCTAATGATGGTCAAAGTGTTATCAAAGAACCTAATTCAACCTAGAGAAGCTTCATAGTAGAATGGTTCTTGATCCAAGATAAACACACTTTTGGTAGGTTTCCTATCATCATTGTAATATGACTGTCATTTTGATTGTTGTAAAACAAAAATAAAAATACACCTAGGTAATGGGCCCCTAGTGCTTGTCGATAGAAGGGTTATTACACCCATGACTTCTCAATGTCAAGCAGAAAATTTACAAGTACATAGGTGAGGCTTGCCACTAGTGGTGGCTAATGTAATATCATACCCGAGAACTAAACATGTGCTTAACCCTGACCTGATATTATATTGTATTTGATAGTATGTTTGTGGGTTCTGTGCTTTACATGTGCTAGAAAGATAATAAAAAGTTGCACGTAAAACAGTGTTGTGCCAAAAGGTCCTAAAAATTAGTTGATCTGGAGAAATAATAAGAGAAAGACTTTCAGTGAGAGAAGGTACACATACCACTAAAAATAATGTTGATAGTCTGTCAATATATGGAAGGCATGTAATCCATGCATGTAGGATGAAGAAGGTAAAATTATTCTCTCCAGCAGTTGATGCCTAGCTAAGTAAAACACCCACTTCAGTGTTATCCTTCACGTTTTGGATCCAATAAGTGGTCGATGAAGCTGATACTTGATAGGAATGATAGTATAGGTATTCTGGAGAGATAGGAAGCTACATGAAAAAAAAATTAACCTCTTTCAGTTCCCTAGTGAATTGATCTTCTCCTGGATGGGTGACACCCTACTTCCTCACATTTTTTTGCTGGATGCTCCGAATGTGTTTGGAATGGAATGATAATCACCTAGTATAGTGGTGGGCCCATTTTGAGAAGAATGGCATACACATGCATAATTTTTACTGAGCTTCTTAATTCTAGCAAATGCTTTTAGTATTTGTAGTTGCTCCCCCAACAACAAAACGTGAACCTGCAATAAAACTCTCTCTCTATCTGTTGGATTGTGGAAGAAATAAGAAGATGATGAATAGCTGATGATAGAACCATATGATCTATTTTTAAGTGATTAGGGAAGATATTTTTCACTGGAAAAACACGTTGTTAGATGAAGACCTTTATCTCTAACCCCAACTTGTTGTTGTGGCACCTGTTGTTGCTTCTCTAGAAACCAAACTCAATAATAATAATCATGGATGATCTTTTTAGTTCAACTAACATTCTTATATATATATTAGATTTAGCATGTCACTTTTAGGGTTTGCACTTTACTTTTTGCATGCATGCAATATTTATAATTGCTCATTAACTTAAGACTGAAGAAATAAGACTTGCATGCTTTATGATAATAACTCTGATGTCCCTCTTTACTATACTAATGACTTAATAATACTAAATAATTGTTCTATATGCTCCTGGTATTAAATTTCCTCAGTCAATTCCCTACAGAACATTACATTCCTCCCTCGCCAAATATTGCTTGTCCTTAAGCAATGCCAACGCAACTCCACAATCAATCAACTAAACCAATTGAATTTGGGGATGATCCTAGGGTCCCAAAATATCCTAGGATATATGTACCACCCTCTTCTCAAAGCACTGCACTACACGGTACTGCCACAATATATCCCATGGAAGCATCCTATAAGTAGAGTAACTAACCATGGTGTAAACGAGGTAGCATCACAAGAGACCTCCTGAAAGCATCCTCTAACAATCACTAAGATTCCAATCACTGTAATCCAAGGGTCCCAAATCAATTTAAGAATTGCAGAGATCAAAATGCATCCACCACTACCCTACGTAGGATCGACATGAGAAGCATATTGTAGACTCCCAAGTAACCCCATCAGTAAACATTGTATCCATCCCTCATAAGGTCTCCCACTTGGATCCCAATGCAAACTTGTGCATATTTCATCCCAAAAATACCAAGGATATATGGGACTATACCTCTGGATAGGAATGTATTTCTAAGAATCACCCACTCAATAGGACACCAACTCTTAATCTCTCTCCAATACAACCCCAAAAAAGACCTTGTCCATAAGCACCATCACAAGGAATAATTCTACCAAGCCAACATTCTGCCCTTCTGATTTCAACTGGAATGCTCATATACGGCTACCCAATTTATCAATCCGAACAACCTGTAAAAACCATCCTCCATTATGCAAATGTGGACTCAAGATACTACAATCCTTATCTATGTACTTCTGAAGAGGACTACTTTGAAATGCATTAGTATGTTCCTTTTGCTACCCCATCAAGGAATCTAATTGCTCTTCAATACTAGAAATCTTGGCCGCTGACTCAGTACATACAACTTGAAGAAGTGTAAGCTCAAAATATTGTTGTAATATGGTGTCTTGGAGTATCTTGGTCCTATCTTTAATTGCTAGAATCCTTTCTTTAACACGTCCAATATTCTTTCGATGACTATCATCTAGGAGCTCTATCTCATGCCTATATAAACTCTCCGTAACCTCCATGTATGACTTCCCACTGTCTCGACTGTTGTGCTCATTTCCTTGCACCTTGTGTATCTCGCCTATCATAACTATCTGAATTCTTGTTGTAGGAGATGAAGAGTGTACTAACTCCAACTCACCACATGGCTTGTCCACAATCTAACTATCAGATGTGCTGGTGTCGCTAGACTCATAGGATGGATCCAATGCTATCTCCTCATGCACATCCTCATCGTGTGCTATTAACTCCAAATCAAGCTCACCATCAACTTATACTTCAAGCTCATCTTTCTCCACTCCTCCAACAATGTTTTTAAGGAAATCTTGATCCAATTCCTTGGGTTGGATCCCAAAATTGATGGTGCAATAGTCTTGAAAGGACAATGCTGCACATACCTCATCATCCAAGGCTAGATATTCCCGATATCAAGGCAAGTGTTGCAGTGTTGCTAACCTCTAAAAAAATTTAGTCAAGATCCTTCTCATTGTCTACATGTTCAAGCCCGCAACTAGCCAGGAACATGCTCTGATACCACTGTAATATCCCAACTGATATTTTATTGTATTTGATGGTATTTTTGCAGGTTTTAATCTTTATATCTATGAGAAATATAATAAAAAGTTGCATGCAAAACAATGATGTGCCAAAAGGCCCTAAAAAATAGTTGATCTAGAGAAATAATAGGAGAAATACTTTCAATGAGATAAGGTACACATACCAGTGATCATAATGTTGATAGTCTATCAATATATGGAAGGCATGCAAGCCATGCATGTAGAATGAAGAAGGTAAAATGCTGCTCTCCAGCAGTTGATGCCTAGCTAAGTAAAACGCCCACCTCGGTGTTATCCTTCGCTTTTTGGATCCAATAAGTGGTCGATGAAGCTGAGACTTGATAGGAAGGATAGTATAGGTCTTCCAGAGAGACATGAAGATACATGTAGATGTTTTGATCTCTTTCAGTTCCCTAGCAAATTGATCTTCTCCTGGATGGGTAACACCCTACTTCCTCACGTTTTTCCTGGTGGATGCTCTGAATGTGTCTAGAATGGAATTATAATCACCTAGTATAGTGGTGAGCCCCTATTGAGAAGAATGAAAGACGCATGCATAATTTTTACTAATCTTTTGAATTCTAGCGAATGGTTACGGGATTTGCAGCTACTCCCCAACAGAAAAACGTGAACCTGCAATAAAATCTCTCTTTATCTATTGGATTGTGGAAGAATGAGGAAGATGATAAATAGTTGATGATAGACCTAGATGATCTATCCAGAAGTGATGAGTGAAGATATATTTCGCTGTCGAAACCGCTTGTTAGATGAATACCTTCGTCTCCAACCCCAACTTGTTGTCACAGCACCTGCTGCTGCTACTCTAGAAACCAAAATCAATAATAATAATAATCATGGATGATATTTTTGGTTCAACTAACCTTATTATATAGATTTTATGGTTAGCATGTCACATTTAGTGTTTGCATGTCACTTTTGAGGTTTGCACTTTACTTTTTGCATGCATGCAATTCTAATTTCTTGTTGACTTAAGACTGAAAAAATAAGGCTTGCATGCCCTGCATGCTTTATGATAATAACTCTGATGGCCCTCTTTACTATACTGATGACTTAATAATATTGAATAATTGTTCTAATATGCTCCTGGTATTAAATGTCCTCAGTTAATTTTCTATTTATCAGCAATGAAACATTACATGGTGATTAATGTAATATCATACTTGTGAGCTAAATAGGTGCTTAACCATAACATGTTTCTTCTTTATCCATCTATTAGTTTACTCACTAATTATCATTAAAATGAATTACTACAAATTAGTTAAATAAATTCCATTAAATTCAGTTGACTTGCTATGTCATTATCTTACAGTGGTTCTAACATAGAATTTGGGTGACAAAATTATATAATTGGGATCATCTTACTTCACATGAAAATTTTCTTATTCTGTTACATTTTCATAAGGAAACGTTTTGTTTTTTATTCAACATAAAATTACAAAATGCAGAAGGCCACTAATGCATCAATTAGATACATCATCACTCTCATAGGGAAACTAGTTTTAGGCATTCTAAAACCCCACTATTTTCCATGAAACAAATATTCGTATAACATGTAAAGATAACTTTCAACTGCCTATTTACATTCTAGACAAAATCAGGATCATCTAATTGGGATTGGTTCTATGCACGATGCTTTATTTCCTTGTACCAATATATACTACTTAGAGAATGGTATGGATACACAAAGAATAAATTATGAAGCATTGTTGAGATGCATGTATTGGGACAAAAATGTCCTACATCATGTTCAAGTGTAGGAAACATGATAAGATTCCTCACCTACTTTTGGCAGGCAAAACATAAGATTCAAGAAAGTATATGTTTATCTCATATTGTATTCTGTCATAACATGTAGATGCATTTTTATGAATGCTACTATTTATAGTTTACCATTTTTTTCTTCTACTTCACCATTAACTGCTTGCAATCAATTATTTCTTCCTAGATGGCTATAACCATAATATTAGATTAAAGCATATTATCTACCTTCAGAAGCCAATATTGTGTGACAAATCTTGACAAAGCAGTTGAAAACATGTAATCAATATTGACAGAAAAAAATGAGTGTTGGATTTAAAATCTCTTATAGACATACTTTTTACCTAAAACAAATGATTTCTGCTTTAGAACTCAAAAACAATTAAAACCATACATGTATCATTCTCTAATGATAAATTCATAAACTAAATAATACCTTTCTTGAATATGCCTTGAATGTGTTGGAAATGTCATCTCCCCTCTTTGTCATAATGATAAAATCTTAAGGTTTTTTTTTGTGTGTGTAGGTTATAACAAGATCACTTGAATTAGTGAAGAGTTAGGATTGGATTAGCTTACAATGAACACTTGCAAGAAAATTAACTAGATACAAGTTTCTTCCTCACTCATTATTTTAGGTAGTTATACTTATATAAATTTATGGTATAGGGTGATTCACTATTGTCATCTTCCCTCTTTGTCAATGGTTAACCCAAAGCCACTAGGGAATCTTCTCGTTGACATGTGTTTCTTTTGGAAATGTTTTTAACAATTTTGCAACGTTATTTGTAAGGAAAGTATTAAGAAAATATTCTTATAACTAAGTAGTTTTCTACATTATCAAAACACGGAGTCTCAATGGATATTTAAAAGAGGTTCCCATTTGGGAAATTGTCATCAATAGAATTGTGATTTGTAATGTTTGTTAGAATAGATAGGAAATTCGCAACAACATTAGGCTTCCCTGTCTTGTCAAGTATTGTCAAATCAAATCCTTTTAGTAGTAATAGCCATCTAGTTATCCTTCCATTAATATCATTCTTGTTCATTAAATGTCTAATTCTTATGTGGCATGTATGAAATAAAACTTGATATCTAGTATTGTAATGGATAAATATATTTATGGCGTATGCAACAATAAGAAAGTTTTTTTAGGTGATAGTATAATTCAATGTTGTGCAAAATAATATAATGTAGTACTTTCTCATCATTGGTACACACTCATGTGTATACAATTTGATTCTCCTTGCATTTCAATATGGGAATATATATATATTTTAATTACTCACAAGCGTCGCATTTCCGATGACAAACATAATATATCTGACAAGGTTTCCATACAACCAATGGAAAAAAAATCAGATATTTGTGTATATTTTTGTCGAACAGTCGTCATATTTCCAATGACTATATGTCAGTTAACTGACACCATGGTTGGATTATGTTATTGGTTAATCGACAAGTTTTTTATCGCATTTCCGATGACATTGCTGGAAATTTGATGTCGGTAAACCAACAAGGGTTTCGTCGAATGTTCGACAACATTGCTAGAAATTGATGTCGGTTAATCGATGATTTGTGTGTCGGACATTCAACGGTATATCAGTCGGTTAATTGACGAACAGGGGAAATCTAAAGGTTGGTTAACCTATGAAATGGGTGTAGAAAATTCGAGGTAACGTCATTGAATTTATATGTTGATCGTGCAACTAATTGTTGTCGTATTTATGACGAATTGTTGTAATCATCAGATATCCAACGTGATTCTACCGACATTTAAAAATAAACCACTTTGTTGGATGTTAGACAAAGTCTTGTCAAAATTCATACAAATATGTCGTCAGATTTTGGGTCCAAATTTATTTGTGCTTCAAACCTTCTCTAATACCATCTATCACACACCTAAGGAGTAGTGCCCCATTTTTTCTATTTTCAACTCGAAGGAATGTGTGGCACCGACGTGCCTCATCTGCAAGGGCATGGCCTACTTGTGACTATTACACCTGGACTATGCCTCTTCACTCAAGGCATGCCCATAACTACACCTTCTGATACAAACTATTAGGCCATTCCAAGCCCCTACTCGACTTACTCACCCAATAGTCACTTGCACAATATTAAGTTCAACACTTAAAAAACTATACAATTAAGCATTACTCATGATCATCACAACACAAGTATCCAACAATATGTACAAGAGACAACAAGTATGGTGGTTCCCAATCTAGGCACCCAAATTTTACATATAGTACAAGATACAACAAACTTGGAGTGTGACCAACCAAAAAAACACTCATATACAAATATACAACAAGTTGGGGATGATTCCCATACAAATATATATCTTATATAGTCCAGACAACCCCCAACACATTTTCCTGACTCTTCAAGAAAAGTTTCCAAGGTCTCCCCCGCTGTCTACACATCCAACCTCTATTGCATCCAAGGAACAACCTCAACACATGTCCCAAATTCTTCACTACATCAAGCACTGTGTGCTTTAGTATTTCTTCCTTGCATCGAGTGTACCCATCCTAATTGACTATGTGCATCACCTAATGGGGAAGTGTGCCCAATTCATACTAATTTGACCCAATAAACTACTCTTGGAAGCGCACCCAGGTCATACTACTCTTACCCGACAAAATATGCATGCAAGTGCACTCTAATGGTGCTACTGTATTTCGATAGAATGCACCCAAGTCATGTTACTCCATACCGATAGAATCCACCCAACTCATGCTACTATGTCTCGACAAATTGCACCCAACTCACGCTACTTTGTCCCTATAGACTGCACCTAAATAACACTGCTTTGTCTCGGTAGACTGTACCCAAATAATGCTACTTTTTCTCGAAAAAATGTGCCCAACCTGTACTACTCTATCCCAACAAACTGTTCCTAACTCACAACGTGTCTCGACAAATTGTTCCCAAGTCATGCTATTGCATCTCGACATACTTCTCTTGTATTCTTTCTTGAATGACTTTCTTCCTTTTGCACAGGCACCCAATTTAAATTTATATGGTACACCCTTAATTTCCAAGGTGCACCCAAATCCAACATGCTAAGTCAAGTGTTCCCACGTCAACATGTGCCCAAATCTCATGTGTTCCCAAGATGACGTGCATCCAACTCCCACAAGTTTTCCAACTCCATAAATGTTCCTGAGATGGTGTGCACCAAACTCTCACAAGTGGACAATGTGCTTCACAAGTAAGTTTTGACTTCACAAGTCAACCCGACAGGTGGGTTCCTTGGGTCCATGTGCCCATCCAAGGTGTGCCCAAATCCAACATGCTAAGTCAAGTGTTCCCACATCAACATGTTCCCAAATCTCAGGTGTTCCCAAAATGACGTGCATCCAACTCCCACAAGTTTTCCAACTCCATAAATGTTCCCGAGATGGTGTGCACCAAACTCTCACAAGTGGAAAATGTGCTTCACAAGTAAGTTTTGACTTCACAAGTCGACCCGACAGGTGGGTTCCTTGGGTGCATGTGCCCATCTCAACACACCCCAAGTCTCATGATCCCATCCATATTTTCAAGGTTATTTACACTTATAATTTTTGGAGTGTGCAAGCACCATACTCTTGCCATGCCTTCATGCATTACCTTAAGTCATGTCCATGTCTACAAAATTCAAGTGTGCCCAGATCCACACTCAACCTTCGCCGTGTCCTCATGAGCCTTAAACATACATTAGGGGATGTGTGCCCCAACCTTCATGTCAGAGTCATGACACTAGGTCCTTTCATTAAATATAAATATCAGTGGTTTTATTATGTAGAAGTAATGGTCAATGTTGTAATTATTTAAATCACTAGATAATTGATACACCTAATAAGCATGGTCTTAGTGAGGTGAAACTACTTGAAGCCCAAGAAAATGAATGGCATAATTTTGAGGCTCTTGGTCAATGAAGTATAGGTATCCCATTCAGTGATACTATTAAAGGTTTGGAATTAATTTCATACATTTTTCATGTGTTTAAACATATTACCAATTATCATCACGATGATAAGGAGGGGATGGGATAGGATGGTATTTTTACAATGTAAGGTGTTTTTCTCTTTGGTAGATGTTATGTTTTTTTTCCTAAGGAAGATTGAGAGCCGACAATGGTTGCTAGCAGACCATCTAGAGCTCTTTGATCCTCGATTGTTTATCCTTCTACAAGCCATTGTATCCTCCATATTTCTTATCTACCAGATATTTTCCTTCATGTTTCTTATCTTCTAGCTATTTTCTTAGGGGCTGGATTGTCAATTGTCTCTGCTCAGCATCCAAACTCTACTATTTCCACGAATTATTTGACCACTATGTTCGTTGTAGAGAGAAATGTATAGATTAAAGTTAATACAATGTAGGAAAAGATGAGCGACTCGAAAGTAGAGACAACTTCCCAGCTTGCTTAATGGAAAACTAAGAATTTTCTTTCATTTTCTTAGCGCGAGTCAAACCCTTTCAATATGGGCCTTTGGAATTGGTAAGTGTAGTCTATATACTCTCATTTTTATTATTAAGAGTCTGGTGGACTCAATTTACTTGCTTATATGCATAATATAGATTTCAATATCATGATAGGAATTGGGTATTTGTGGTCATGAGTTTGATTATCACACATACATTCCATTAAACTGGAGAAGTGAGTATTTTTTACTTATAAAATTTGTGTTTTCATATTATTTAGTTAGGTACTTTTCCATGGGGGAGATATGTTATCTCCATGTTCGTTTATTCCCAGAGCCGAACCAAAATTCCAAAAATCAGCCACCAATTGCAATATTTGTGCTCCGTATCTAAAATGTGGTTGTGAATAAACAACCTTCGACATCTCCAGGTATGCATATAATTACTATACTTATTGTTGGAAATATTTGGTTCAATTTTGTAATTTTAACCATGACACTAGTCTAGTACAAGTTTCTTAGGTCGTATGGTGGCCCGGGATTGGCTTTTTGTTGTTTTATGAATCGTGAGTCAGATTTGATGCTAATATTTATTTTGTTATTTTTTCCTCTGCTATAAATTAGATCTCTAATTAATGACTATGTCATTTTGTTTGAAAGGTTGGTTGTTGGTAGATCTCATTGCAGTTATCCTATTTCCTACTTTTAGGGGTGCATAATACAGAAACAAATATTCATATCTCTCCTGCCTAGCACAAGCAATATCCTAGTAGATTTGGGCTATGGAAACTCTTCAACACATGTTATGTTTAGGTGTTTAGTATTCAGTAGGTGCCAAAACATGGGGGGTGCATGCACCAAGCATCTCAGGTCATGCATGTTGCAAGGACTATTTGTAGCTCTTCTCGGGTAACCAGGACTGAAGGAGTTTCATTTGTTAGACCATTTTAGTCAATACAAGACTTTATAGTATTGCTATAAATTGGGGACCTAAAAAATGTGGAGTCACTATGAATCAAAACTCGAATAAAAAAATTTGCATATTTCTTTTTGGGGTCCTCAAGTGCCTATCACTAAGCATCCTATATCTTTATGTTGAAGATTATATGATGTTGGACTTTGAAATGGTGTTTCGATTTCCTTTTTTTGGATAAAACAAAAGATTTCATATATATATATATATATATATATATATATATATATATATATATGATTCTTTGCAACTAAGCTTTAATACGTCCTTTATAACCNGACTATTGTCCCTATATATAGATATTTACCTCCATATGCTTAAAACTAGTTTAAATTTTTCTGAACTTGACACAATTCAGAACAAACTAGACACATTTCTATCAAACTATGTATGTATCATATAGAATCAACTAGTGTTTTTATAACCGACTGATCTGGAACTAGAACTAGTTGGTTCAGCTAGTCAACCAACCATTGAACCAATTTGGGGATTGGTTCTATACTAAACTAGTGGTCTAAGTGATACTCCAAAAACACGGGATATATATTGAATTCCCAAGATACCTAAATGTTAGAATCAAAATAGATAAGAGCATCCTATATTATTTAGAAAATTGGTTCTCGGATACTCTTACTGTAATTGAACTTTATATTTGTAGTTGTGGATGTGCACTACTATATGTAAGTGGTCCAATAACAAACAAGTTCAAAATTAAAATATAGATTGTTGTTGAACTTTTCTAGTTGTTCTAGAACAAGTTGTGAAGCTTCAAAATCTCAAATCTACTAGCTTCCATTTCTATCTCAGACAACATACTAAACACAAACAAGTGGCTTTAACAATTATGCATGCACTGGGTGTCTTTTGGGCATTCACGTTCCAGGTACTAATGGTCAACCTATAAGATATTGCTTATATCCAAGTTGAGTGCCATGAAGCTTCCTCAATGGTGCATGTATAATTTTCACTCATAATATACCCAACATGAAAATTTCTTGAAGTTTAATAGTTGTATAATATCATAGAACAATTTCAGCGTCAGTAAAGTAAGCCAAAATGAAAATATAATGTTTAGGGTTAGATGTAGTTGATCATGTGGTAGGTTCTTCATCAATATACCATCTCTTTGTTTTAACTTATCTTTGAACCTCAAAGTCTACAATCATATGAAGAAGACCTAGAAAAGGTATTCTTAGAAATCCTTACTAGTACGTTAGTAGCTTGTAGCATGCTTAGAGCCTTGTTGTCTATGTATTTTGTTTTGGATATGTATTGCACTCAGTTCAATTTTTCCCTATTCACCCTTACATGGTATATATATGAGAAGACTCGATTCTGATCCAAATCCATTTTGACCCTTAATTGGTTCAAAGTCCAAGTACGACTTTAAAAAAAATTATACTGGTTGTTCCTTTGAGCTGGTCAAGTGGAAATTTATAAGGATAGGTAGTTTGTATAGAACCTCTCAATGATCATATCAAACCACTAAACCATCCTTTTCTTGATAAAAATATCTTCCTTCTCCATTGGGGAATGTCGACTTTAGCCTTCAATTTAAAGGATTGCTAATAATCAAACTGATTGGTATTGATGTCTGTTTATAGGGATCGATTTTGAACTAGGACAAGTACCTGCAACATTACTTGTCACTATCAAAATACTTGATCCAAAGATATTGGTTGAATTCGTCCATACTATTTGTGCCAATATGTTGATTTTTCATTCAGCTGATGTTGCAGGTCTGTAAAATTATGTTTTAGAATTTGGACCTGTCCCTCAATGTTAATGCATCCTCCAAGAGAAATTTCTTTGTGATCTCCATGATTTCATGGTGCACCCTTCCCGTTGTTTTCTTCTGCCAAGATTTTTAGGCATCATGGTCATCCTTCAAATTTGAAGTAGCGGCATAAATTCTAGATATACTTCCCCAAATTTGTGGATAGAATCCATGTGGCTTCTTATCTATTATCACGTGGATATACCTTCTCTGAAAGCACCCAAAGGTGTCTAGATAACTTTCAAGCAAGTGTTAATGTCAACTCACACATTCCTCTAACTTCAGGTTAGAGCTTTTCTAATCTCAAGGGGGTATCTCTAGATGATTAAAGGATTCAATTATGAACTCTTAGGCGACTATAACACCTCAGATATCAGATAAAGGATTGCTAATAAGCACTTAAATACTTAGAAATATGAAACTTATTGTTCCAAACAGCAAACATAAACTTTGATATTATGAATATACATGCTAAAACAAATAAGAAAATTCATAAATTCACTATAATATACCTGTGTATCTGCAATAAAAGGGGTAGAACAATGAATTGAATTGACCTGAAATGAAATTAAAACACTTTAAATCGATTTTCTACTATATAAGTATTCCCCTCACAAACTTGCAATTAAATTTGCAAACTCGCAATGACATTTAGTGTATTTTCCCTTAAAACCTTTTAAAAATCCATAATGTTTATGGTGACAATTGCCTTGTCCTTCGAAAATAGAATGAATGAAAAGAAAAACTTGCAAGGCAAACAAAACTACTTGAATCTCGCGAATTCATGTACTTGACAAATAAATATTCAAACAAGGGCTATGTGAAATAGATAAATTCTTACACACATGTGTTCTTAGATTGGTTTCCGAAATATGTTGATGGGATCTTCATTACTTGGAGTCATATATAGAACAAAGTTTCAAGCAAGTTGGATACATGGAAAAACTAATCCTCTTCAAACAAATGTGGATATCTAAAATAGTAAAATAACTACAAAGTTGTAATCTAAAGACTAAAACATAATATGACTAGCCCCTTATTAAATGATTCAATTAGGCATACATAGTAACTATCCATTGATAGGTGTTGTTACACTATATCAAATCATGACATAGGCATAAAATTCTCAGCAAAGGGTATGCCACTCTGATTTTACTTTCTAATAACCTTGCAATGGAAAAGGTATTAGAAAATAATAATAACCATTAGTAACCTTGCACTTCCTGCATGTTGGAAACTATCTTGCATCTATGAAATAACTGGAGAGTGCATTGGCAATATTTGATTATTTTCTTTCACATTTTGCATACTAGCTTGAATAAGCACCTCACCCATTGTAGGGCCAGATATTGTTGGATCAAAGTGAGGAGTGCTCTGGTGAGGTTGCACTTCTGGTTTCAAATGATAATATATGTTAAATGAGTAAGTTGGGAATGGTGTAGGTATGTCTATTTAATTTGCAGACACAAGCATTGGCGGCCTCTGTGGTAACACCTGATATGTTGGGTTATGTTGATAAAGTCCATCCATTTGTTACTTTTCTTGTTGATGAGAATATTTTTGTCTTGAATGTGGGATTTTATACTTTCTAGAATTAATGCAATATCTTTCTACATGCAAATGTCTATGACAATAATTTGAGGAGACTTGTTTTTCAGAAAAGTCATCACCTGATTTTGCTACTATGGATTGTTAATAATCAGAGACAAAATACAAGAAGAAACACCATTGCAAACAACAATTTAATGTGGTAAAACCCCATAAGGGGAAACATCCACACAGGAAAAGTATTGAATCTCATTAATCAAGAACAAAGAGATTACATGATGGGCGAATCTGCCATTCATCCTACTACTCCATTATGTATCCCAACCATGCACTATATACTTCATAAAATAAGTTTCATGAGTAAAACTGCTATCGGTTATGCTCGTTACAAAAAACTTCCCATGAACAAATCTAGTTTTGAGTTAGTTGTCATTATTAACAATCTCCACCTTGACAACAAAAATTTCTAATACTTTGCCCAAGACTATCCATCACCTTTTTTTCAAACCAAGAGAAACATCACACCATTGTAGCTTTTCTAACAACACTAGTTTTGTAAACTTATCTGCACAATTTTCTTGAGTATGAACCTTTTCTAGATCTACTCCACCTTCACCAATGGATTGTCTTACAAAATGATACGTTACATCAATATGTTTAGTCTCTCTATGATAAACAAGATTTGTAGCCAAATGTATAGCACTTTATTGTCACATAAAACAAGCACACTATTTTGCAACCTTCCAATTTCTCTAAGTAGACCTTTCATCCGAATCACCTCTTCGCAAGAATGTGAGGCATCATTGTATTCAGCCTCTGTAGTGGATAAAGCAATTGTTTCCTAAATCTTTGATATCCAACTTATAGATCCACCTGAAATAGTAAAGACATAACATGAAGTAGACCTTCTCTTGTCCAAATCACATGTGAAATATGAATCAACAAAACCGCATACAAGATAACTTTTATTGTTAAAGGTGATACAATAGTCAGTTGTGTCTCTTAGATACTGAAGCACCCATTTCACTTCATTCCAATGTTATTTTCCCGTATTTGCCATGTATTTACTAACAACACCTAGTGCATGTGAAATATCAGGTCTAGTACTACTGCATTGGCATATGGTACACGAGACATATAATCCTTTTCTTCAACACTACTAGGAAATAAACCGGAAGAAAGCTTAAAATGGGAATCCAAAGGAACATTCATGGGTTTTTCCTTATTCATTTTGAATCTTACAAGTATTTTCTCAACATAATTCTCCTGTGAAAAACTAATCTTACCATTTCTTCTATCTCTGTGTATTTCAATACCCAAATTTTGTTTTGTAGCTCCAAGATCCTTCATAGCAAAATTCCTAGTCATCTGAGCCTTCAATGTGTTAATCTCATTGATTCTTTTACTCACAATAAGTATATCATCAACATACAACACTAATATAATGAATATGTCATTCAACCTTTTGAAGTATAAACTATGATCATATTCACTTCTAGTATAACCTTGGCTCACCATGAAAGAATCAAACTTTTTGTACCATTTCTTGGGCGACAGTTTTAGGCCATACAATGATTTCTTGAGCTTGCAAACTAATATCCCTTTATGTTTCTGCACAAAACCTTCTAGTTGTTTCATAAAAATCTCCATGTAAGAAATTTGTTTTAACATCTAGTTGCTCTAACTCTAAATCAAGCAATGCAACTAGTGCTAACACAATACGAATAGATACAAGCTTGAAAACTGGTGAAAAAATCTCATGATATTCAGTACCTTCCATCTAAGATAACCCTTTTGCAGCCAATCAAGCTTTGTATCTTTCAACCTTACCATCAACGCCTTTCTTCAACTTGAAGACCGACTTACATCCAACAATTTTTCAATCTTTGGGGAGTTCAACTGATTCCCATATCTTATTTTTCTCCATAGAATCCATTTCTTCTTCCATTGCCTTTTTCCACTTAGCATTGTCAAAACAATCAATGGCTTTCCAAAAACAAGAAGGCTCTCCATCATCAATAAACAAAACAGACAAAAAAAAATCGGTATACGTCTTAGGAGGATTTCTCTCCCTTGTTTATCTTCTTGGTGTAGGTTATGGGGTTTCCATGTTTTATTGAATTTATTCATATTCTATGGCTTCTTTCTCACCAAACACTTCTTCTTGCTTCTTTGATTCATGAGAAGATTGGCTCTCCAACTGAACTAGTTGTTTTGACAATACATGTTCCTATTTCACATCAACCTTTACATTTTCTGATTTAATCGAAGAAGATTCATAAAAAATTACATCTCTGCTATTGACAATCTTGTGGGAAGTAGGATCCCACAATCTATATCCTTTTGTTACATCATCATATCCAATAAAAATGCACTTCTTTGATCTACGGTCTAACTTAGAACGCTGATTTTTAGGAGTAAGTGCATCAGCTTCACAGCCAAAAAATTTCAAATTCAAATAATCACAGGGATAACCAGTCCATACCTCTTCCATAATTTTACAATTTATTGTCATTGATGGTGATTGATTTATTAGATAACCAGCAATGGAAACTGCTTCTACCCAAAATTCTTGCCCCATATTAGCATTGTTGAGCATGCTTCTTGCTCTCTCTAGAAGAGTCCTATTCATGAGCTCTGCAATGCCATTTTGTCAAGGAGTGTATACATTCATTTTATGTCTTACGATCACTTATTCTTTGCAATACTTTTCAAACTATAAAGAGGTAAACGCACCTCCATTATCTGTCCTTAAACATTTGATTGTCCTGTCAACTCCTTTTTTCCCGCCATAACTCTAAATTGTTTAGACGTGTTAAACATATCATCTTTTCTTTTTAAGACATAGACCCAAACTTTTCTTGAAAAATAATCTATAAACAATTCCTAATATGTTTCTCCCCCATAGGAAATAGTAGGAGATGGACCTCACAAATCAAAATGAATGTAATCGAGAACACATTTACTAACATGAATACCTGCTTTGAATTTTTTTCCACACTGCTTTCCAAATATACAATTTCTACAAAACATCAAACTCGGAGTGTTATCCCTAAAGTTGAACCTAGACTATGGGATTCAATCTTAAGGAAATCTTTGTTCAAAAATGCATAAATCAAATGAAATCAAATTGAAAACACAGGCTGGTATCAAACTAGGGCTAATGGAACTTCCCAGCACTAGAAGGAACTAGGCTAGTATAACTGTTTGTACAGATTACACAATTCTGGTATGAAATCAAAAGTTTCGAAAAACATCACACAATTTACAATAAAGAAAGCTGGTATATGTCACAGATTGGTAAATACAAGTATTTATAAAAATATCAAAGCATTAAAATGACAGGCTGGTATGAATCAGTGCAGCAAGAGAATTCAACAGATGCTGTATAACATGGAGTCAATCACAAAGTTCAATATCTAGGCACTATGATCACAAATCATGAAGTGAAACTGTCAATGTTTATAAGAATAAAAGATAATTGTCTTCACATGATAAGAGTTATTGCAATGGAATATGAATGACCATATACATAATAGAATTATCAGAAAGACAATTTATATAACACAAGGGCAAATCATCATCATGTTCATTCAGAAATAGAACCTGTTACTGAAGCTGCAAACTGCTCATGCTACACAGATGTGCTTACAAATGATCATGCATTACTCCCAAAACTGCCAACCTTAGTCCCTGCGTTCTCACGAAAGGAAGAACTCTCTCATTTTCCTCCCGAGCCCTTAGCTGGGACCTCCTCTTATACAAAAATATTCTATCTACAAACTAACAATAGATCCTATATTTCAGGATCGAACCTCCTCCAAAATTGAGAAATCAATCTCCTTTAAAACTATCTACCTTTATTTGGGGCTGATTCTGACTTTCAGCCTGAATAATTGGATCCAAAATTTTCATACTCTACCACCTATCGATTTCCTGTGCATAAACGATCAATACCATCCCGGGATTTTGGAACTTTTGGTTAACTGCTGATTTTGTAGATAGAACATAAAAAGTCTGCCATTTGCATCATTTATTAGTTTAATTGACACCAGTATTCATAAGCCTGAACTTGCGGGTAATTGACACGCGAAGGTTTTAAATTTGGACAAATGCCTCCATCTTGGTTGGTCCGTGGAACATATACCAATTCGATTGATCTTGCAATAATAATGTAATCACACCTGATATACTCTGTAATCATTACCAATGTTTTGTACGATCTCCTCCATTAATCTTTATTTGGCAACCTGCGCGCCTTTCCTGATGAAGAGCAGCAAATTTGGTTTCTTCCCTTACTAGAAAACATCGTAGAGAAAACGAACCTGTAGCTTTCCCTATTCATTAAGGTTTAAATGTGTACCGAGCAATATAAGGAAGCAATTTCACTGAGGTAATAAACACATCAATACAAAATCCATCCACCTGGTCGCTACCATTAACCGTTATAAATTCTTTGTAGTTTTTTTTATAGGCACACCAATAACAAGTTGTTTTCTATACACCCAACCCCGTGGCATTGTTTTGCTTTCATCGGGACATATAATATCAGAGATTTTTGGCTTTAGATGATATTGATCATCACTGATGAGAGCTGTATTTTCTGGAGAGGTAGCTGACAAGCTTGTTTGCTTCGACCCGTAACCAATGCTGTGGAAGTGTGCACCAGCTACATTGATAATCTCAGAAATAGAATCCATCAAATCCCCATTTTTGTCTAACTGTGCATGACCTTTCATTCTATCTCTTGCTACGAAATTATAAATCGTCAAGTGTCTGGGATAAGTGTCCAAAAAATATTATTGAAAGCTGTGAAGGTTCCATAAAGAGCAAAGGCTATGCCAGAGGAAAGAATAAAGATGTCCAGAGCTATGGCAAAGAAACTTAAACAGCCCCTCAGAATATTCGTGGGGAAAACAAATGCAAGTATTGCATTAACTGTACTTCCCATCAAGGAAATGAAAATAGCAAAACCTGGTACAGAGGAAGCCACGATATCCAGCAAAACAATAAATTACCCATTTTTCATTAGTTGGGACGAGAGACAGATCTTTTGAAACCAACTTGTGGCCATGAGCTTGTCATTAAATATTTCATGTACAGGGTGCATCATCACAGGATATGTCAAAGCAAGGGCAATGCATAGCCCTACCTTCACATCAACTGTACACCAGTCATTTGGCAGATTCAACATTATGATTTCTAGAGTCTTGCTGCCATATGCAACATACCCACTGAACCCTACAGAATGATGCTCATCATCAATGGAGATAGACAGTGAACCAGCAAGCCTGCGAATACCCTTCTTTAGCAGAATAATGAGAGAAATTTTGGGGGGAAATGTGCATTAGGTTGCTTTTGGCCATGATCAATGCTAGTACTCATTACATGAACTGCTCAGACTTTGAAATGCTGCCAGTTGTAAGAATTCACCATATAACATATACTCTTTTGCGCATCCAGGGGCTCATGACTAATGAATATTTTGATGATTTTAGGTTATAAAAGCAACCCTAAAGACAATCAATCAATCATAAAATATAAACAAAGCAAAATTAAAACAATAAAAACCAACGATAATCAAAAATTTAAAAATAAACAGGTGAAACAATCCTAGAGATAACACGGAGTTTTCAAATTTGGAAGTAATTTACGATTCATTAATACCTTAAGTCCTCTCTCACTCATATGACCAAGATGTTGATGCCATAATTGAGTGGATCCTAACACCACTTCATATACTAATGTTGTATCATTGACTTAAATTTTTCCAACCAATTAGTAAAGGTTTCATGTTTTCAGTTCCTTCATGACCACTCACTTAGATACTTTTAGTAGTCCACTTAAACATGTAAACTTATGACCACAAGAATCCAACACTCCTAAAGAAATTATTTTTTCTTTAATTCAGGCACATGTCTAACATCTGTTAGTGTTCTTATAAATACATCAAACATTTTAATTTTAATACTTCCAACCCTAACAGTCTTACATGAATGATTGTCTCCTAAAAGAACTATACCATCATTATCTGTTGGATAGGAAGCAAACCAATCTTCATGGGGAAAGATATGGTGTGAAGCACTAGAATCTATTAGTGATTCTTAATTATATTCAGAAACACTACAAACGAACAAAACCTCATTGATCATACCTTAATCAGACTTAACTGAATTTGTCTCAGATTTGGAGTCATGTTTCTTGGGTTCTTGCCTTTTCCAAAAATCCTTCTTGAGATGACTAGTCTTGTTATAGTACCAACATTATAATTTTCTCTTTTTTCCCTTTGATTTAGACCTGGTAGTACCTCTTGACTTTTCTCCTCTTTCTTTTGATCGACCTCTAACAATCAAAACTTCAGGTGTAGAAGTTTCAAAACTAGATTTGTTTCTCAATTCCTCAGACAACAATGCTCCAACCACAGTGTCAAATTACAAGGTATCAGTTGTACTAAGGCTAATGGAAGAAACTACATGACCCAATGATTGGGGTAAGGTACATAAAAGATTGACTGCTTTATCTTCATTGTCAATTTTAACATCCATACTAGACAAATGGCAAATAAGAGTATTAAAAACATTCAAATAATCTTCTATCTCTATACCTTCTTTCATTCTCATACTGTACAACTATCTCTTCAAGTAAATTATGTTTGTTAAATATTTCATCATATACAGACTTTCTAACTTCCTTCATAGGCTTGTTGTTGACTTTTCTTCAACAATATTAAGCAGCAGATCATCCGCAAGACATACCTGAATCGTTCTAAGTGTTCTGGCATCTAATTGCTCCCATTCATCATTTATCATAGTCAGAGGTTTCTTTCTCTTACCATCTAGGGATTTTTGCCACCCTTGTTGTACTAACAAATCCTACATCTTTAATTTCCACAATTCAAAGTTATTTTTACCACTAAACTTTTGAATTTCAAATTCCGTACTAGACATTGTTGTGAATTATATATATATATACTCCCAAACAAAAACAACGCAGTTGTTGTGAATTTTTTCCCTTTGATTTAGAACCTAGAAGTACCTCTTGAATTTTCTCCTCTTTCTTTGGATCGACCTCTAACAACCAAAACTTCAGGTGTAGAAGTTTCAAAACTAGATTTCTTTCTCAATTCCTTAGACAACAATGCCCCAACCATAGTGTCAAATTACAAGGTATCAATTATACTAAGGCTAATGGAAGAAACTACGTGATCCCGAGATTGGGGTAAGGTACATAAAAGGTTGACTGCTTTATCTTCATCATCAATTTTAACATCCATACTAGTCAAATGGAAAATAAGAGTATTAAAAACATTCAAATAATCTTCTATCTATGTACCTTCTTTCATTCTCATATTGTACAATTGTCTCTTCAAGTAAATTCTGTTTTTCAAATCTTTCATCATATACAGACTTTCGAACTTGCTCGATAGGCTTGTTGTTAATTTTTCTTCAACAATATTAAACAACACATCATCTACAAGACATAACCAAAACGTGCTAAGTGTTCTGGCATCTAATTCCTCCCATTCATCATTTATCATAGTCAAGGATTTCTTTCTCTTACATCTAGGTATTTTTTCCAACCTTGTTGTACTAACAAATCCCGCATCTTTAATTTCCATAATTCAAAGTTATTTTTACCATTAAACTTCTCAATTTCAAATTTCGTACTAGACATTGTTGTGAATTATATATATATACTCCCAAACAAAAACAACGCAGTTGTTGTGAATTTTTG
>LPNX010981864.1:328207-339919 GCA_001517045.1 Pseudotsuga menziesii
CTCACGGGAGGTTCCAGCAGCCAACAACATCACAGTTCCCAGGAGGCAACTGTGACTCCAAAAGAAGACAGACAATGGGAATATTCTCTCCATTGTTTTGTTCTTCTCCTCATCCAAGAAGGAGATGACTCCTCTTCACATGGCCCTCTTCACTAGCACTCTGAATGACAGCTCACGCAGCACTGTTCAGCAGCGATAGTTCTTCTCTTCGGCAACGACTTCACCGTCGGCTCAGCAGTGGCAACTCCACGTCCATTAATGGTAGTGTCATCAACAACTCTCTTCACGATTTGACAGCTATGGGAAACCTATGCGATACTCTCTTCACAAGAGCTGCAAGACCAACCTCCTCTCCATGACACTGCCTCCCACGGTGCTCAGCTTCCTCACCATGACACTGCCTCCCACGGTGGTTGCCTTACTCTTCTTCACATGCAGACCTCTCCACAACTTCTCCATGCACAATAATAGTGGCTCTTCTTCATCTTTCTCTCTGAAGCTCAGCTTCCTCTCCTCTCCACGGTGGATACCTTCCATCATGTGGATCTAATACTACTTATTAATAATCAAAGACAACATACAATAAGAAACACCATTGAAAACAACAATTTAATGTGGTAAAACCTCATAAGGGGAAACATGCACGTAGGAAAAGTATTGAAACTCATTAATCAAGAACAAAGAGATTACACCATGGGTCAATCTTCCATTCAACCTACTACCCCATTATGTATCCCAACCATGCACTATATACTTCATAAAATAAGCTACATGAGTAAAATTGTTGTCAATTATGCCCGTTACAAAAAACTTCCCGTAAACAAATATAGTTTTGAGTTAGTTGTCATTGTTAACATGGATTAGCACCTATGTTTCCTTGATGATCAAACAAATGCTGGTAACTTGATTTTTTTTCTCTAAATTTTGTTGTTCTTTAAAGTTTGCTACAGAAGATGACCCTATAGATTGATTCAACTGAAGATGTGACCCTATAAATTGATTCAATTGAAGATGTTTTTCAAGTGGAGATGTTACCAATGTCCCTATAAACTGTGTAGATGGATTCAATTGAGGTTATTTTTTTGGTGGATATGTTATAGGTGACATTAACACGTTATGTTTTTGGTTGAGATGACAAAGTTGAATATTTTGTTGCATGTGGAGCTTGTTGTGAAGGATGAAGAGAAGGGGTTGACACAAAGCAACTCAGTGCTTGAAATTCTAGATCTAATTGTTTCTTATATTGACTCGTCTGATACACTTGGTTTAGTTGTTGAAACATCCTTGCGTTGCACTTATTTTTCACATTCATACATAATTAAATCTCAATGCACATCTTTTTAGATGTTTTCACAATCATATTTCCTAAAAAATGACCACAAACAGTGTGTAGCTCCACAAATGAATATTCCATCAAGCAGTTTTATTATTCATGTCTTTTGAATCTTTTCATTACATCTAAAATAAGGCGAAAAAATAGTTACATATGCAAGTATAAATATGCTTGTGCAGTGTACTAATGTATTTTTCAAGAGTTTCTTGATATAAACAATAAATGAGCTAAATTGTACTGATGAAGTTATTGCCTTGTTTGTTAGTGGTAAAAAGATGTAAGAATAACAAAAAATAGCCAAACTAAAGAGGCGATCAAAATGCTAATCCAATGTTCCATACAAGAGAAATTAAGAAACTTATCTTAAAGAAATGTGAGTCCCTTCAAGGAAGTGAGACCCTTAACATGAAGTTGGCATATAAATCAAATGCTAATCCAATGTTCCATACAAGGGAAATATAGAAACTTCTCTTAAAGAAATGTGAGTCCCTTCAAGGAAGTGAGACCCTTAACATGAAGTTGGCATATAAATCAAAATGTTAATCCAATGTTCCATACAAGAGAAATTAAGAAACTTCTCTTAAAGAAATGTGAGACCCTTAACATGAAGTTGGCATATAAATCAGTTTACCAGAGTATTGTAAGCATCTAAATGGGAAAGATCCATCACAAGTCTTGTGATTTAGACATAATTTTGATTAGACTTGTGATTTAGACATAGTTTTGTAACTAATCATATTGAAAACTATCCAAACACAAACAAAACTAGCAATATGTAAACCCCTATCAAAGCAACACTAAGAAATTTACTCTTACCACTTTCTTGTCTAATTTCAATAGGTAATTTGTAATTTTTGTCCTCTCAAAAAAACATGGTTATTAAAGGCTACACCTATTTGTTATTCTATAGTTGAGAGTTTTCTTTGAATTTCATTTCCAATTTCTGGTAACAAAAAGGTCAGACTTCATACCAAGAATTGTTATATGAATACCCTTAGAATTTAGAGTAGTTAATATGATTAACGAGAATTGTTGGTTGTTAATATGAATTTCGTACAAGCTAGTTTTTGTAATTAATAAAGTGAGGGATGTTGGGCCCATAAATGGCCTCTTTTGACCACCCTTAATTACCTCTTCTTGTTCTATCCTACCCTATTCAGCATGCCAATTAAACGTTTTACCCCCACTCTACTCTACAAACCACCAAGGTATGATTGGTCATTGTTTTATTTTATTAATACTTATGATTGTCATAATTAAGGCTTCGTATCTCTCAATGCGCTAACATATTATGGTTTATAAAGGTATTTTGAGGTATATGGACTGCAGGAAGATTGGGCTAAACATGCTACGAAAAGAAGGGGCATTCACCGCTTAAGTTGATCCCCATCCATCCTATCATCACCCAAGGAATGCGGCTCCAATGCGATATCCCGGACAAAGTTGTGTCAAGGTAGCTGTAAAAGAATGCATCAGACTTGGAGGTCAACAGTGCGTTGCTGCTTGTGTGTAGCCATAATCTGAAGATATCGTCGCTCCTGGGGCGATTAACAGTTTTCCTATGTTTCCTATTTTTCATCCTGCCACGTTTGTAACAGCCGTTATCATTTAGGGCGCCTGAAGATCAGAGATCTTCATGGCTACCCCATAATAGGATAGGATGTTATGATTCAAAACGTATAAATATGGAGAACTGTTTCAAGCCAGGGGTTGCTAAACATATAATCAATTCATTATATTAGCTGGGAGGAGGAATTGTGTAATCACTCTGTCATTTAATACAAGGAGTTACTTATGATCTAAAGGTTTTTACGTGTGTTCAACCAGCATCTCTGTGTGAAGGTTGGGCCCACCTTCCATAGGGATCGCTGAGTTAAATTAGGTCTTTTCAATTATTTTGTTGTGTGATGTTATGCTAATTTTACTTCTTCATAGGAAGCTGTAACAAGTGTGGATTTACAGTGTGTCGTAATTGCATTCCTTGGAGATCTGTAGTGGCATAGTGTGACAATCGACTGAGTAGGTAATTATTTCTTATGCAAATTGTGTGGTAACTGTAACAGCTCTGTTCATCTTTAGATCTTTTTAGTTGTTGTTTCCATGAATCTTTGCAGCTTGTCTCTTATTTTTATGATTACAGAATTTCATTCCTGTACTTCAATTTCCTAGAACAGCTAAACTCAATCTCTATATTTTAAATTCCTAGATCAATATTCAATTTATGTTTTTGGATTCCTAGGACAATCAGATTAGGTAGTTGAGTTAATCATTAAGTGGTGTGAACAGGATTTTCCCTTATCTGCAATTGTAATTTAGATGTGAATTTTTCCATTCTTAGACCAAGCCATAGCAGAAGGTAATTGTGATTGCATTCCTTAGAAGGTAACTAGATTAATTAGATTCTTGGGATGAGCATAGCCGAACAAAGGATAGTATTGTTCAATTACAGTGATTTCGTGTTTAAGCATATATTGTGCATGTTATCCTTGAAATACAAGACTTTCCCGGGTTGACAATAAATATTGCACACGATGTATGTTAGTTGTAATTCACTTGCATATTGGGTGCCTGACAAGGGATCCCTTAGAAAATATATAGGATACTTAACATTACATAATGGATATGTTTTCTCTTATAACTATAACTATGTTTTCTCTTATAACATGGGTTTAATGATAACTATTTGTCTTGAATGCCTCTTAGGATATGTGCATTGTTTAATGAAAACGTTGTATTATGTTATTTGTTTTCTGTTCTGAAATGGTTTGAATATGTTTGACAAATACTATATTTGGTATCAAAAGAAGTGAGGTTCTCTGCAACTTGGTGTTGGTATTAAAAGAAGCGAGGTGCTCTGCAACATGGGTGTTGGTATCAAAAGAAGTTAAGTGCTTTGCAACTTGGGTAAAGGAAGGATGTTCAATTTTTTTTTTGTTTTTTGTTTTTTTTTATATGCAATTCTTAACAAATAGGTAAAAAAACTAATTTTTTTTATCTTTCTAATTACTATAATGTCAAAATAAAAAAACAAAGAGATGATACATTATTTATTATGTCACTGTAGGTGATATATATGAATAGTTCATTCTTATTAATTCCATTTGTATATAGAAAAAAAAATCAATTTTATAAAGTTTGTATTTTTTTTATATTTAATGTAATTTAAAAAAAACATTTATTTAAATGCTTATTGATTCTTTGTTGCTGGCCTTTGCCTAGATTTTTCTTCCCAGTGTTTGCGGCATGGATGACATCATTTAACATGTTGCAGTAATAAATAAGCGGTTAAGCGGTTGTCATGTCTGCATTTAATGTATCAGACATATCTACAAAGTTTCTTAGTTTCTTCGATAACAATATGAAATACGCGGTCGACAGGCAAAAAAGTCGAGTGCAAAGTACAAAGAATAAACAAAGACTAGCTAGCCACTTAGTTGTGTGGAGATGGTTGGTTGTTAAACAAAGACTAAACATTAAATTAATTATCAAATAAACATTAAATTGATTAATATAAACATAAAACAAAGGAGTAAGCTATCTACCCAACCATTTGCATCGGGGCCCACCTGACGTCGTCGGGTGATAGCTTATTCTGTTACCTTTCCATGAGACCAAGAACAACCGATTCCAACACCTACTTTCACACCAACTGTGTTCTCGAATTCATCCATCCATAAATTTAGATGAAAATTCTTGGTTTTTAAGTGCAAGTTTAAAATTGTAAGTTTTGATTGGAATTCTTATGAAAATTGCAAATGTATGTTTAGAAGTGTATAATTTTAGTCAACTCCATAAAAATAACTGGAAAGATCTAAAACTTGGAACGTTTTACCAACTTCCTTGTAACAATTAATCAACTCCTTTGTTTATTTTATGGAACCCTATTCAGGTTTAAACCTTGGATTCTTTATCCTTTATGCTCACGGAGGTTAAAATTTTAAACTAGCATACACAGAACATTGGCGTTATCAAACCCATAACAATTGAATTTCAAATTACAAGTTTTTAGAACACAATTTCATATTAGGTTTAGATCGGTTCAGTATGTAGATTCAATTTGAATTGGTAAATTAGTATTCTTCATTATTGCATTATACCTGAGTGTAATAATAGTTTGTTGTAGAATTGATCTGTAATGAAAATGCAAGAAAAGAAGCATAATTTGTTGTTCTTGGTCTCACTGTCCCAGAATAATAACAGAGTAATCTATTACCGGAGGGAATCAAGAGGGCCCCAGTGCAAATGGTCGGGTAGATAGCTTATTCCTAAAATACTATTTAATAAAAAAAAAATATTGCTACCATTTTCTTTAACCACCACTTAATTAAAGCTTATTTAAATCTTAATCAAGATGCATATAAACATAACAATATACGACGACCATGAAATGAATCCTGATTGTACACTTGCAGTTACATTTAGGTTAATATTGTTGATCCGTTCAAGAAATCTCATAATATAAGATAATATCTAAACACCTATCAACATAATTACATATGGTCATCTAGTCATCTTCCAAATAATTGTGGGACCAACATTTTTCTTTGTTAGTGTTTAATTATAATATCTTATTTAATAAAGCATCACGAACTTTCTCGGTAAATTCGATTAGTGGTGAGCAGGGATGGAATTTGACTGGTAAATTCCCGTCATGGGTCAATTTACCCGTCAAATACAACTAACATCTGGCTTAGAATACAAAAATAGTTTCATATTTTGATTGTTACCGGCAATTTTGACGGGTGTCGGCCATTTGAAATTCCAACCTTGGTGGTGAGTTATGAACCAAAACTTCACATCGTCCGAACCAACTTAACATGGGAAGTAAATTTTCAATCATAGAACCAAAATTTACTAAAGAATTTTGAGGTAATCTAAAAAAATCCTATAATTGACCAAAGCATGGATGGGACTTATGTAGGCTAAAACTTAAAGCTACACTACTGGCCTTAGCAACAAAACATGGGCGAGGCGGTCGGTTGAGGACGTGGTTGGTTGACTTGTTAATAAACGTTCGTGATTTTATTTATCAATTTAAATTTTAAAATTTAATAATATATTATTAATTAATTATAATTGGTCGAATGCCCATGATTTTGGTCCAGATAAGTTACATTGAAAAAAAATTGTGTACATATAATAACTTGAATTTCTTTAAATCATTTAATTTTAAATTCTTAAAAGCATTATTGTTTAAAATAATATTAGTTATTAATGAAGTGTGTTAGTAGCAACTTATGTTATTTGGTTGTTAATTTAAACTACTATTTCTTTTTTATAGTTTTTGATATAGTGACTTTTTATTTGAGACTTGGGGTGGACTATGACTTATGCTTTTTTATCTATGGACGAGGATGAGACACATTTACGGTCGAGATTGATTCTATGGCAGTCATTCAAAATTTGAAATAAACAATTATAAAAAATGAATATAAAAAATAACGGGTAGCTAGCTGGAATGGATAACTGATAGCAATGCATTAATAACTCATAGTTGATGAATGGATAACCAACATTCCATGGCAGATAACTAGAATAATGTGAGGTAAAAAGAAAAAGAATATAAAAAATAAGTGATAGTTGATAAATCGATAACATGAAGAATGTCGGTGATAACGTGTAGCTAGGCATGGATAACTCATAGTTGAACCCGTTTAACTAGAAGAATATGAGGAATACACTTAAATACTTTTGTTTACCATATGTTTACCATATGTTCAAAATAGTCTGTTGCTCAAAGAAGACATTGTCCAAAGATCTGTGTTCACCAGGTAGTTGCCAATTGTTGCAGCTGCAACCTTTTCCCAATTTTTTGAAAATTTTGGACCCTCCTTTTGATTTTATCTAGCTCGGGTTTGTTTGATTTCTTTAAATCTGTCCTATTGTCTTCAATTACATAACTATCTCTTAACCATTTGACCCCTATCGACGTGATCCAACCACAAACTATGTGGATGTGCTAGTATGCAACCTTATAAAGTAAATAGTCAAGTTCTTGTTAAGAGATCCCTTATAAAGAAAATCTCATTTTTGCTTTCAAAATCCCAATTTACATACTAAAAAATGCAATATAAGCTTAATGAAGAGAACCACTCTTTTATCTTGAAAACTTCAATAAGAAATGGAGTAAAGAATAAAAAATTTCGAATGTTTTTTCAACGAACATTTGTCGAATTTTAAAATTTATAAAAAATACTCTTCTTATTTGATGATAACATGAGATGGTGTGGAAATAAACTAAGGAAGGAGGCCACAGTTGGTTTAGTTGTTAGACAACACGAAAAATACTCTACATGTTGTAGAGCATTAAACGCGACGGCGGTCGCACTGTCCGCCGTCAGATCCTTTCCAAAGCAAGATCCAACGGCGGACAGCGCGACCGCCATCGCATTTAATGCTCTACAACATGTAGAGTATTTGTCGCTGTTAGACAATGTCGACGTCATATGTTGGTAAACTAAGGAGCGGAGGGATGTCGGTTAGTCAAATTGTTAGTCATGGCCTTCTACTACATACGCATTATAGCCATTCAAAAGTGTTTGATTTTTCAGATATTGTTCAACTCAACCATTATCCAGCACTTAACTATATCATTCAAATTAGTAAGTTTTTTAAGAGTTTGGTTAAAACGTTGGGCTATCTGTCATAGCCCCACTTGGCCGAGCACTCTTGACTCGCTAAGAGGGTGTGCGGCACCATCTAGCAACCTCTCAAGGGCTTGGCCAACTTGATGTTAACTAACGGACTACGCCTACTCATTATGCGGAAACATGTTTTATCATTACTTAGTCATTCATACACAAATGCAACAACTGTAACAACACAAGAAAGTATAGAATGGTGTGGGTCGCCCAATGCAGAGCCCGTCTTCAATATTTTCACAAGTAAAACAGAGATGCCAAAACCGGCCACTCTCTGGGTGTGCGCCCAACTTGGCTAAAACACACACTTATACAAAACTGGAAAAAAAAACCCAAGTCAACCTCCACTGAGCGACTAACTTGGATGCCGAAACGACTGCTGCAAACCCTCACTGTATGCTGCTGCCGCACCGCAGAAAACCCAGAAAACGTGCCACTGTCTGAACTTAGCCTCTGCCGCAGTCCAACTGTGCACTGTGCCAAAAACGGCTTCCTGCGGTACCCCTGCGCGGATGCCTCAGAAACAAAGGTGCGCTTTAGCCAAGCGCACTGTTCACATGAACTTAGCTTAGCTCCCCTGCCTTAGCATATTTTGAAATGACTTGCACTTCGTTTATTTATAGCCTTCTAGGTGTCTTGCCCATGTCAACTTGCTAGCTTGCTTACCGCACAAGTCACCCCTTGCAAACACACTTGGCCAACTTAACCGTTCCGTTGGTGTCACCGCACCAAGGTGCACTTTGACTTAGGCGTTCACGGATCCACTTGTCGAAGCCTCTAGAGTGCCACGCGCACACTTTGCCGGTGAGCCGCACACCCCTTTACTTTGACTGAAGTGCCCATCTCTTTGACCGCCGTTCGTCGCTAACCGTGCCGTCGCGCACGCGCGCCCGTCGCCCAACTGCCGTCATCCGCACGCCCGTCGGTTTACTTACCAAAACGCTCTTTTGCTGGAGCTCCCAACTGTCCGCACGTCCATCCGCACGTCTTTCCGTCCGCACATGTCCGTCCGCACACTAAGGCCGCGCACCCACACCTAGGGTCACGCGCTTGTTTACCAAATGCCTTCACAAGCTTGCATGCCCATCCACACGCTCAAGGGTCGCACACCTCAAAGGTGTCGCGCGCCCATCATCAATGTCATCTTTGCCAAGGGGCGCCCGTGCCAAGTCACGTGGGCGCTGACCTTGGGGCGTACCACATTCCCGACCTCCGTGCCGATGGTGAATGTGGACGCTTGCTATCTTTGCCAAGTGAGAGCGCAACTCCATGCCGAACCGTCATGACCACGACACCTTGCCCAGGTGTGCCACCATCTAGGTGCGCTGAAAAACGTGGCTGTGATAGCCTCCCCCACTTAAAATTTTTGCTGTCCCGGCAACGTCAACTGCCGCTACCATTTTGCAGCAACCTGTAAAAACCATCATACTGTGTAGTTCTGCCTATACACTAGTCTCTGTTCCCTTCGTCTTCACATGAACCGGGTGATCAGTCCGCTCCATCGTTTCCGTCGGTCACTTCCTCTAGTCCTCTCTGGCAAAATCTGTCACAAGTGAATGAAGACACCACCTCCATCCACACTTGGCTGTGTTTCAGGTTTACTCTTTCTGCAACACCCGCGGTCTATCTACCTTCGCCAAGGGTAGCGACCGTTTCGCTTTCTGCACTTAGGTAGAAGAATGGAGGAGATGGCGCACCTCGCCATCCTCCTCTGCACGCTCCTGCGCCTCCTCCTTTTGGCTCAAATACAACAGAAGTGGAGTGTTGCCGCCAACAATTCCGCCTCCTTCATCAAACAATCTCTGTGCTTCCGGGTCATCTTGCCACACATTTGCTGTAACTGCGTTACAGCCAAACGTACTAGCTGGAACTGTCCCTTCTCTGCACTGTTTTCCTTTCGCAACCTTGCAAAACTTGACAAGTTTTTCCAGACCTGTCATGGCCTTTTCCACGACCCTTTTCATCACGTCAAGTTGTTGTTCCACCTGAACAACAGACTCTCTGCTAGCGAATCGTTCCTCCGCAGAAACGACTTCTTCCTTGCTAGTGCCTTCCTTGCCTTTCACCACATCAAGCTGTCCATGACCTGCGGCTGCGGTAGTCTGCGGAGTGGCTGTCATCGCAGTCACCTTCCATCCTCCCCCTACCTTCTTTGTGGTCTGCACATGGATGGGCTTTTCTCTCGCAAGAAACGCAAAACTGTTAAGGTGGGGCAGCAACGCTGCCTTCTCCTTTTTCATAAAGTCCTGGCCAATCACAACTTCAAATTCGTCGAGGGGCACAATGGTGAAGTCACTCACCCCTGCCCATTCTCCAATACTTAGAGAAACTTTCTGAGCCACACCTGCAACTCTCTCAACGCTTGAATTGACTACCTTGAACATGTTTTCTTTCTGTTCGACTTGCAACCCAAGCCGCTTCGCAACCTCCTCGTTAACGAAGTTATGAGTGGCACCACTATCAATTAGTGCCGAAATCTGGTGACCATTCAACTCAATGGGCACATAGCTCAACTCACCGTAATCAGGTTCTGTTGAAACCGGTGCCTCCAAGACAGCGTTCAACCCCTGCATCACGCCAACAGATGGTCCACCCTGTTCAACCGCAGCCACCTTCTGCGGCCGCAAAGGACAGTCTCTTGCAAAATGATCCTTTGCGCAGATGTAACAGGAGACTAACTTTTTCTCCTTCTTTTCACCAAACTGTTTGGGATTTTCATCCTCACGTTTGCCTTGAAACTTAGGCTTACCCGGCTGCTCCCTCCTGAACTTGCCGTGTTGCTGTTTCTTACTGCCATCTTCGTTGCCTCTAGCTTCGTCACACCTATCTGTTCGGAAGTCATGCAACTTCTCTGCAGTAGAAATTGCTTCAGCAAGGGTCTTAACTCCTTGTCGTCGCAGGTCCGCTTGCGCCCAACCTTGAAGACCCTTCATAAAATGATAAAGGCGATCATCCTCGCTCATATCCTTTATCTCCAACATCACGCTGGTATAGGCTTTGATATAAGCCTGAATCTTCGTCGTATGACGAATCTGCATCAGCTCATTCCGCGCAACCCAACTCTAGTTACCGGGACCAAACTGTGCCTTGAGAGCTACCTTCATTTACTCCCAAGTCTCAATATTTTCTGTGATCTTTCCTGAAGCTACATCTTCCGCACGGTTCCTCCACCAAAGCTTTGCTGTGTCGGTGAGAAACATTGCTTCCGCATTGACCTTCGCCTCATCTGAACATCCGTTCATCTGATCAAGGTACTGTTCGACATCCCAGTAGAAATTTCCAAGTAACTTTGAATCACGTGTACCATCAAACGGTTGCGGTTCCTTCATCCTGATTTTCATGGTCGTGCCTCCGTTGCCACCACTGTTAGCTAACGCACGTTTCAGCACCGCAATCGTGTCATCTTGGTCTTTAATATGAAGTTGAAGTTGTTCCACAACTTCCTCAAGATTCTTAACTCTGTCCATTGTATCTTGCTGCACCGTAGCGTGCAAGACATCCGTTGCCTCTTTGCACTCTTCAACATCTTCATTGAATGCCTTCCGCATCCTTTCCATATCGTCCCGCATAGCTGCATCCTTTTCTCCATGAGCATAGAGCGCTTCACTGAATTGCCCCATGTTCATCTCAATTGCTGCTTGTTGCTAGGGTTTTAGCCCTAGCTTGTGCGAATGAGCACCTACTAAGGAATATGGATTCCTTAGTAGCAGTTCAATGATATATGAATTAAATAATGTT